>CM019698.1:29704727-29951525 GCA_009760885.1 Achatina immaculata
AGATGTATTGTCGACAACATCAGTTGGATTGAATAACTTAATCAGTTGCTCAAAATATCAAACTATATCATATTCTACATACAGCATGTCTCAATGTTCTCGTCTTCACAATATTCTACACTTGATACGAGGACAATTCTAACTCAGTATTATATCAGATCCGCATCACGTGATCAATCAGTTACAAGACTAAATCACCGTTCTCGAAGTTTTAAAATTATCATTTCTTCGCAGTCACTTGAATCACTTGAAAACCATCTTCCGGCTAACACTATTCTGATTTTATATTGTCTCGTCCTCTTCCTTCTCTTGTCTGTCTTCTGATTTCTTCTAAAGGTCTTCCTCTACCGTCTCTCAATCACAGTGTACTAACGAGCAAAGCCTACTTGCCTCTTCTCTGGACTTTTGTTCTTATCTTTCATCTGATGGCTTCTCGGCGGTTCTTTCCTCACTCTTGACTGTCCACGTGCATTGACCATCCTTCTTGCAGTTCTGGTCAGTCTCTACTTGCCGGACCGACGGTGTTCTGACTTATCTCTCTCCTCTATCTTCTATTTCGGTACTTCTTCTTCATTCGTCGTTTTGTTGTCCCTCGTGTCCCTCCTCTCTCCTTTTTATCTTCAAGTCCAGCTTGATGGATTAGCCATAAATATTTTGGCTCCACCCCTCAGAAGTCCGCTGGTTCCCATGAGCGTTCTGATTGTCCGTCATTCAAACTGCCCCGTGACTTAATTCTCGTAAGTCAGTTGTCCAATAGGCCACATCTCTAAATATTTAACTGGTCACCTGGCCGGGTTGGTCAATCCTTTACTTAAAAACAGTGTGCAATCGCGTCCTAACGCGTGTCAATCTGTGTCAGTTTCCTCTTTACAATTGTTATTTACCTAAGTAAATGTTTATATGTCGTCACGTTTTACCGATCCTCTTCTCTCTTTATTGTTGTATCTCCTCTTACCCGTGCTCGTCTCTCTTTACAGTAAGGTTTCTTTTACCAGTGCTCTTCTCCCATCACTGTGTTGTCTCCTCTTACCCGTACTCTTCTTTCTTTACTCTGTTTTCTCCTTTTATCCGTGGTCTTATCTCTTTGCTGTATTGTCTCCCCTTGCCCGTGCACTTCTCTCTTTGCCATATTGTCTCCTCTTTCCGGTGTCTTCTCTCATTGCTGTGTTGTCTCATCTTGCCTGTTCTCTTCACTCCTAACTATGTTGTCTCCTCTTGCTTGCGTTCTTCTTTCTTTGCATTATTGTCTCCTCCTGCCAGTGATCATCTCTCTTTCTGTGTTGTCTCCTCTTGCCCTTGCTCTTCTCTCTCTTTACTGTGTTGTCTCCTCTTGTCCATGATATTATCTATTGCTGTGTTGTCTCCTCTTGTATTTGCACTTCTTTTTTGGTGTGTTGTCTACTTTTGACCGTGTTAATCTCTCATTGCTGTGTTTCTCCACTGCTCCGTTCTCATCTCTTTGCTATGTTGTCTCCTCTTGCTTGTAATTTTCATTCTTTTCTTTGTTGTCTCTTCTTGCACGTGCTCTTCTTTCTTTGCGGGGTTGTCTCTCCCTTTGCCCGTGCTCTTCTCTCCATTTACTGTGTAATCTCTTCTTGTACTTGGGCTTTTCTCTTTACTGTCTTGTCTAATCGTGTACGTGCTCTGCTCCCTTTACTGCCTGTGTTTTTTGTCTATGCCATCTTGTCTCCTCTTTCCCGTGTTCTTCTCTGTTTACTGTGTTGTCTCCTCTTGACTGTGCTCTTCTCTTTTTCGTCTTGTCTCTTCCTGTCCGTGCTTTTCTCTCTTTGCCGTTTTGTCTCCTCTTGCAGGTACTCTTTTCTCTTTGCATTTTGTCTTCGCGAACGAAGAAGTCTCCTCCTTCCAGTGTTCTTCTCTCTTTACTGTGTTGTGTAATTTTGCCTATGCTTTTCTCTTGTTCTCCTATTGTCTCCTCTTACCCATACTCTTCTCTCTTTACTGCGTTGTCTTCCCTTACCCTTACTCTCATCTTTTTTCTGTGTTGTCTGCTTTTACCTGTGCTCTTTTCTCCTTAATTTGTTACCCTGTCTTACCGGTTATCTCATCTCTTTGTTGTGTTGTCTCCTCTTAAAGGTTCTCTTTTCTCTTTAATTTGTTGTCCTGTCTTACTGGTGATCTCATCTCTTTGTTGTGTTGTCTCCTCTTAAAAGTTATCTTTTCTCTTTAATTTGTTGTCCTGTCTTACTGGTGATCTCATCTCTTTGTTGTGTTGTCTCCTCTTAAAAGTTATCTTTTCTCTTTAATTTGTTGTCCTGTCTTACTGGTGATCTCATCTCTTTGTTGTGTTGTCTCCTCTTAAAGGTTTTCTTTTCTTTTAATTTGTTGTTTACTCTTACCGGTTCTCTTCTATCTTCATATGACGTCACATCTTACAGATGCTCTTCTCTCTTTACTGTGTTTTCTCCACTTGCTAGTGCTATTCTCTCTTTAGTGTGTTCTCTCCTCTTACCCGTTCTCTTATCTCTTCCCTGTGTTGTCTCCATTTGCATGTTCTCTTCTCTCTTTGCCATCTTGTCTACTATTTTCTGTTTCTACTCTCTTTGCTCTCTTGTCTATTCTTGCCTGTCCTCTTCTCTCTCTATTGTATTTACTCCTCTTGTCTGTGCTCTTCTCTCTTTACTATGTTATCTCTTCTCTTCGTGCTCTTTTGTCTTTACTGTGTTGTCTATTCTTGTCCGTGCTCTTCTCTCTTTGCTGTCTTTTCTCCTCTTTCCGGTGCTCATCTCTGTTTACTGCGTTGTCTTCTCTAGCTTGTGTTCATTTCTCTTTTGGTCTTGTCCCGTCTTGCTGGTGCTCTTCTCTCTTTGCCGCCTTGTCTCCTCTTTCCAGTATTTTTTTTTATCTTTGCTGTTTTGTCTCATCTTGCCTGTGCTCTTCCCTCTTTGTTATCCTGTCTCCTCATGCCTGTGCTCTTCTTTCTTTAATGTCTTGTCTCCTCTTGCATACACAGACGGTTCAGTAAACACAGAGGAAAATGCTATGTCCTGCTAGAAACAGTTTATTTGCTTCTTCTTCAACAACATATTACAGTGATCCTGTTAACCAGCAACTGTCGGTAAATTACTGATTTATGATAAAATCATACAAACACAAGTAAAAATACATATAACACTACAACACTTGACACTCAACAAAACTTCATCTTCAACACATTTCACGTTACTTTACACATTACATCAACTCACATCAAAACGTTTATCAGATTACTTCACAATACATAAAGCATACATCACAAGATGTGGGTACTACCAGATATCATACCTAGAATAATCAGTCGTCCTAATCACATAATATAACATAACTTTACAGCAACAAACCATACGCACAACAAAAGCACAACATAGCCCGGCCATGCCTCAGGCAGAATGAACGACAGAAATGATCACACAGGAACCACACACTATTAAGCCTCGTGGGCGATTACGTTTCGGTCAAGGTCGTACGCTCCTCCATCCAAAACACAGAATCGATACGAGTAATCGGCTTATGTTATTAAAAACGTGGTATAAAGCAACCAGTGAAATTAGGTGGAGGATAATCGGGTCAGTAGACTGAAGATGCTCAGTTTGCATGGAGAAGAAGCAGCCGGGTTTGAATCTGGTTCAGAATGTCAGCATTTTCTAAAGGCTAAATCTCGACCGAAGAAGGTAAGCAAACAAGTACACACAAACATTTACCTTCCGTTGATGTTTGTAAAGTGTTTTTCATTTTACGTCATGAAGTATAAGGTACCGAATGTTATATGACAAAATGGTATTTTGGAGTGTACTTCATGCACAGTGAAGGACAGGTACAACTGTATGGGTTGTATAACACACTAGTCCGATCACTGACAATATACGGAATCTCTGACAACATTTGTGTATCATCAATAAATACAATGTACACGTTTTTCTTTATTTTTTAACACAGGAGAACATCAAACGAAGACAGGAAATGAGACAGTCTGTGGAGAAGGACAATGTGAATCCACGTCTTCACAGGACAACAGACTCACCCACGTGACTTCACACATCGAGGTAGAGAATAGAAATACAAGAACAACCTTTACAAACAACACATATGACGGAAAACATGATTCTTATGATACATTTGCGGTGTAGAATATTCCCTTACTCGTTAAAGTTGTAGTATTTATCTTGAGTTTATTTTCATCCGCTGAGCTCATTGTTGTGGGAGCGGTAAGATACTGTCAACGAAAACCTTTGCATATGCGTTGGATGATAATATGTGCCCTTATACATATGACCATTATGCCATTAATATGTTTACTTACAATAACCCAAGTATACACTCTGTACCTTCATACCTGTACTGTTGTCGTGTATGTAGTTTTATATGTTATTTGTTCAGTTAGAAGAAGCCGACATATTTCTCAAGATGAGCCTCTACAGACAGAGAATAACTGTGACAGAAACAGCAATAACCAGGAAATAACGATAGAAGACATTGGCTATAATGAGATGTTGCTTCTAAACACAGATGAAAATGATAATGGTTGTAATGAGATGATCATCTAAACATGAATGAATATGGTAAAGATTATGATGAGATGGCAATCTAAACATGAGTGAAGATGGTAAAGATTATGACAAGATGGAGATCTAAACATGAGTGAAGATGGTAAAGATTATGATGAGATAGCAATATAAACATGAGTGAAGATAGTAAAGATTATGATCAGATGGCGATCTAAACATGAGTGAAGATGGTAAAGATTATGATCAGATGGCGATCTAAACATGAGTGAAGACAGTAATGGTCATAATGAGATGCGATTTAACAATATTTATCTCCACAGGAAGAAAAATCAATCAAGTGCCCTTCCACGTGGCGTAAGCGATAATTTCTCTCCACAGTTCCCGTCTTTAGACTTGATTATGAGATACTTTCTTCCTGGCCACAATGACAGCCCATTCAGTAACTTCTCTCTCTGTCTTCCTCTGTCTCTTCTTCCCTCAGTTTTTTTTTTCGAGTCGCTACAGTGTGTTACACTTTTCCTCTTCTCAGAAAATGTCCTGCAAATCTCGCTTGTTAGCCTCTGATCTTTGCCGTAATTTGCCGTTTAACTCCAGAGTCTCATAAGATTTTTCGTCGGTTTTCTTAGCTGTCCATGATGACATTCAACATCCTTCTTATGAACCACATTTCCATGGCCTCCATTTCTCGCTGTAACTCTCTTATTCATAGACTATGCTTCACATCCATAAAAAATAGGCTCGATGTAACATTTAAGTCTTCGGAATCTTGTTTCCAGTGATATGGATCTGTTGCACAAGATGTTTCTCATTTTCTGGAATGCTGACTTGGCATGAGCACGCCTGCCTTTTATTTCGTTGTGACATTTCCCATCAGCTGTTATAATCGTTCCTAAGTACTTCAATCTATCAACTTGTTTCAGCTCTGTGGCATCGATGGTACTGCTACATTTTGGTGGTATTCTTTTCTTTGAGATGACCATCACTTCAGTCTTCTTTTTATTCAGACTGAGACCTTTTCTTTTACTTTCACGAACCACGATGTCCAGAAGAGACTGTAACTCCCCTTCACAATCAGGAATCAGAACTGTGTCGTCTGCATATCTTAAGTTGTTAAGGTTGTACCCGCCAAATGATATTTCTGGCAAGCTCTTTATATTTCTCATTATGTTTTTTCTGTACAAGGAGAAGAGGCCAGGAGATAGAACACATCCTTGTCTCACTCCCAATTTTATGTCTTGGAATGCTCCTATTTGGTTCTCAACCCTCATTGCTGCTGATTGCTGCCAGTATATGTTTTTGATGAGTTTCAGATCTTTCCTATCTATATTGATGTCTTCCAGTATTCTTATGATTTCTGTACGTACCACTTTCATTAAGAATAACATTGTTATAAATTGTTTCTTTTTTCACGTATATAATACATGGTTCCTTTCTTTTCAGATTTATAATAAATGTTTCCTTTATTTTCACATTTAAAAACGGTTCCTTTCTTTTCACATTTGTACTAAATATTTCCTTTCTTTTCACATCTGTAATACTATTATGTAATGTTGCAGATACAGAACTTTGCCGTGTGCAAGAATGCCCTGAATATATTATCTTTTCCATTCCACACCATCAAAATAAAGCCAGTCATCTTTTGCTTTTTCCTAGTGCATATATACGCATAAAATCATGATTATATTACTGTACTGTAATGTAAACACTACTCTGATGTAAAAAATGATAAGAATGTTTTAAGTTTTTCATCTGAGCTTTCTAAGACGTGCACTCTCTTGCTCACGAGGTCGGTCTCTGCCTAGACTTTGATATATGTTGAAAGATCAAGGCGATGGTTTCTTCTATTTAAGGTCGCCATGCTTTCTCACTAAGCCTAATCATTTCGAGCTTCTGATTCAGAGTGACAGACGTGCGACAATTACTTAAGAAACTTAAGGGCTTGTATTCGGTTATTAATAGGCTCAGTATAATAATAATTAATAATCAACAAGTTTGAAATATTATAAGAACAGCCAAAACGTGACAAGGAGACACGTAGGTTACACATGTGGTAATCAAAATGGCAGCCATCTGTTGGTCAGATACAATGATACCGCCAGAAACTATGGCAAGACGGAGGCACGTTTCTCACTATTATAAATATAAATAATCTGGAAAGTATAGTATTTGTTGAACTGGATAAAGTCATGCAGAGTAAAGCCATCTACAGCCCAAACGCTACAAGACGATTCCCTATTTTCATGTATCATTATAACAGTTTCCCTAAAAGTTTTATTGCAATGACTGTCTCAGCATGGATGTCTTACATCACTCTTAATATCAGAGATCTGTGATGTCTTACATCACTCTTAACATCAGAGATCTGTATTCTATTTATTAATTGCTTTTTTGTTTCATTTGTTTTTTTCATTGATCGAGACAAACAAACATATGAAAACATTATTATTCTTTTATTTGTGTTTCTTTCATTTTCTTACAGTCCTTTTAGAGAATCCTTTAACATAATTTTGTTGAAACTATCCATCCATCAGAATTATTCTGAGAAACTTGAATATTCTTTTTTCCGATGTTGTTATTAATATTTTGGTCTCATTGGTTCATAATAAAGAAATTAATAATGTGTAAGTTTCTTTTTCTTTTATTTTTTAATATTTTTATATTCTATATTTTACATTATATCACTTGTTAAATTTAACTTCTGCTTACGAATTTGTATAAAGTTTCGGGTAAATAAATCGGCACTAGGAATCTTAGTAAGCAAATCTGATGTTTCTCTCGGTACTGGAAGATCAAGAATAATTATTATTAGAGAGGGGGAAGGGTGGATGGAAAGAACAGGTTGCTCTATATATTCCTGCCACTGATATTCAAAGACTTGGGGAGAGAATTTTCATAACACTTTGCTAGGATAGTCAAAGACCAAGTGCATTTCAGTATTTGGTTTCCTCTTCAGTTTCTCCAATATTTCCAGGTAAATTCACTTCCCTCTCTGGCTGAGCTGATGAACAGAGTGGAGTCCATGTTACTGAAACATGAATGTATTAATCTCTGATTATTTCAGTTAAATATTGTTGAAATCAGCCAAGTTAGGACTTCTCCAGTAGAGTCTATAAAAACCTGCTACATGTCTTTCAGAATAGTCTTGCAACTGGAAAAAGAAAACCACAAGAAACCTGCTTATGAACGTGCTAAGCACTGACACTATATCCTGTACATATGTCTGTAAGATATTGAATGAAATATACTAAACAATAAGAGCATCAAAACCTTGTGCGTGTAACATGTCAAACAAAAAATAAGAACAAAAAAAAAACAAAAACGACAGCTCCCCAAACATGTCTTTGTACTGATCAGGTATATATATATACCGTATATGGTTGAAAAAGATTATTATTAAACATATGGGATGTGGGGTTTTGACTCTTTATTATATTTGTAAATACCACTGGCCAATATAAATAAAATTGAAATTGAAACAAAACTTACACTTTTTCTTTTCACTTTAGTTATTGTAACAAATTGATATGAAGTTCTTCAGCTCTAAATTACTAAGAGTGCTCTTAGATATGAGCTAGAAATAGTTTGGTAGGTGAAATGTTTCAAAATGAAGAGGAAGTAAAATGTCTGTAAGCAACGTTGTGCTAGAAAAATAAGAAAGTTTACATTTCTGGTACCACGATCATTTCGCTCATATTTAGATTTGTGTATGAGACATTTGTTGATTTTGTGTTGTCATTACTTGGTCATTGTGAATATCATTCTGTGTTAATAAAGCGTTTTATAATTCGCCATGAGCAGTAGCCTACATTGATTGGTATAATAACTTCACTTGGGTTGTTATTGTTATCGTTATACACGAGAACAACTTCATCATCTCCCAGTTTCACATCTACTCGTCTGCCACCATGACTGTCTCTGTCTACAGTTATTGTTGTTGCACGTCTTCAGAGGAATGTCATAACAATAGAGTGATATAGAAGGACTGATAATAAAGAGGTGACATGACAATAGAGTGATATAGAAGGACTGATAATAAAGTGGTGACATAACAATAGAGTAATATAGAAGGACCATTAATAAAGGAGTGATACAACAACAGAGAGATATAGAAGGACTGATAATAAAGGGGTGACATAACAATACAATAATATAGAAGGACTGATAATAAAGAGGTGACATAACAATAGGGTAATCTCTAAGAGCTGATAATAAATTGGTGACATTTTAGGAAAGCTCAACTTCCCTAATTCTCTTTAATACTGAAATACTTAGAATTTTGTGTGTCATTAATATTGTCAATGAATGTTTACTTCTCACCTACCTTTGATGACTGTTTACCGTTTACCTTCCCATGATGACTTTTTCATTTTACTTTCACATGACAACTGTTTACATTTTATCTTCACATGATAACTGTTTAGATATCGCCTGCCTATGATGACTGTTTACATTTTACTTTTCCTGTATTGACTGTTTACATTTTACCTTCCTGTGACGACTGTTTACATTTTACCTTCCTGTGATGACTGTTTACATTTTACCTTCCTGTAATGACTGTTTACATTTTACCTTCCTGTGATGTCTGCTTACAGTTTATCTTCCTGTGATGACTGTTTACATTTTACTTTCCTGTGGTGACTGTTTACATTTTACTTTCCTGTGATGTATGTTTACATTTTGTAGCAGTATTTAGAATAAGAACAGAGTGATCGGGAAAACCCGATCCTCTGGTTGTCGCTCGGATAGAAAAATGCAATGTACGGCACTTGAACTAGCAGACGACAGGGACTAGCAGACGACAAAGTCCATCAGAAGTGGGAAATGTTTCAAAATGAAGAGGAAGTAAAGTGTCTGTAAGAAACTTTGTGCTAGAAAAATAAGAAAGTTTACATTTCTGTTACGACGATCATTTCGCTCATATTTGGACTTGTGTATGAGACATTTGTTGAATTTGTGTTTTCATTACTTGGTCATTGTGAATATCATTCTGTGTTAATAAAGCGTTTTATAATTCGCCATGAGCAGTAGCCTACATTGATTGGTATAATAACTTCACTTGGGTTGTTATTGTTATCGTTATACACGAGAACAACTTCATCATCTCCCAGTTTCACATCTACTCGTCTGCCACCATGACTGTCTCTGTCTACAGTTATTGTTGCTGCACGTCTTCAGAGGAATGTCATAACAATAGAGTGATATAGAAGGACTGATAATAAAGAGGTGACATGACAATAGAGTGATATAGAAGGATGATAATAAAGTGGTGACATAACAATAGAGTGATATAGAAGGACTGATAATAAAGTGGTGACATAACAATAGAGTGATATAGTAGGACTGATAATAAAGAGGTGACATAACAATAGATTAATATAGAAGGACCATTAATAAAGGAGTGATACAACAACAGAGAGATATAGAAGGACTGATAATAAAGGGGTGACATAACAATACAATAATATAGAAGGACTGATAATAAAGAGGTGACATAACAATAGAGTAATCTCTAAGAGCTGATAATAAATTGGTGACATTTTAGGAAAGCTCAACTTCCCTAATTCTCTTTAATACTGAAATACTTAGAATTTTGTGTGTCATTAATATTGTCAATGAATGTTTACTTCTCACCTACCTTTGATGACTGTTTACCGTTTACCTTCCCATGATGACTTTTTCATTTTACTTTCACATGACAACTGTTTACATTTTATCTTCACATGATAACTGTTTAGATATCGCCTTCCTATGATGACTGTTTACATTTTACTTTTCCTGTATTGACTGTTTACATTTTACCTTCCTGTGACGACTGTTTACATTTTACCTTCCTGTGATGACTGTTTACATTTTACCTTCCTGTAATGACTGTTTACATTTTACCTTCCTGTGATGTCTGCTTACAGTTTATCTTCCTGTGATGACTGTTTACATTTTACTTTCCTGTGGTGACTGTTTACATTTTACTTTCCTGTGATGTATGTTTACATTTTGTAGCAGTATTTAGAATAAGAACAGAGTGATCGGGAAAACCCGATCCTCTGGTTGTCGCTCGGATAGAAAAATGCAATGTACGGCACTTGAACTAGCAGACGACAGGGACTAGCAGACGACAAAGTCCATCAGAAGTGGGAAATGTTTTAAAATATAAGAAATAGTTGTGTAATGTCTGCCGTCTGAGATAGACGTAGATTAGTCTGTTAGAAATGTAGTTGTTTAGTGAAATAGTTGTAGAATAAAGTGTATTAGCATGTTCTTCTAGTGGCGACAGTAGTCTGCCGGGAACATATATTGTGTCGTGGAGATGGAAATTACGTCCAGTCTTGATTTTGTTGATGCTTTTGTCGTTCTCGTCATATCGTTCATTAACTCATCGTCACCTCGAACATCATTAAAGTCATTTCAACTGTAAAGTTGCTGTTTCTGTATCACTATTTCCACTGAGAGAGAATGAACCTGGGAGCAAGTAAGTCTGTGAAGTGAGTAACAAAACAGACACAAAACAACGTAGAACAGTCTCGTAGATTAAATGAGATAAAATCTTAACAGTCTTATCTACAGTGGACAATAGTGGAAATTTACAGAGAGATGAATAAGCAACAAGTTAAATCTATACATAAGTAAAAAGTTACATCTATACATAAGTAACAAGTTAAATCTATACATAAGTAACAAGTTACATCTATACATAAGCAACAAGTTACATCTATACATAAGCAACAAGTTGCATCTATACATAAGCAACAAGTTACATCTATACATAAGTAACAAGTTACATCTATACATAAGCAACAAGTTACATCTATACATAAGTAACAAGTTACATCTATACATAAGTAACAAGTTACATCTATACATAAGCAACAAGTTACATCTATACATAAGTAACAAGTTACATCTATACATAAGTAACAAGTTACATCTATACATAAGTAACAAGTTACATCTATACGTAAGCAACAAGTTATATCTATACGTAAGTAACAAGTTACATCTATACATAAGTAACAAGTTAAATCTATACGTAAGTAACAAGTTACATCTATACGTAAGCAGGCGAGTAGAACAGAGGGATGCTACTTTAATGTTACCTTCCTGTGATGTATTTTTTAGACCTTATCTTCCCGTGATGTCTCTTTACATTTTACCTTCATGTGATGCATTTTTTAGAATTTACCTTCACATGTATATTTACATTTTATGTTTCTAAGATGTATTTTTAAGATTTTACGTTCCAATGATGAATGTTTACATTCTACTTTCCTGTGATGTCTTTTTTAGACTTTACATTACCATGATGAATGTTCAGTTTTGTGACTTGGCTGTTAATTTGTTAGCCATCACCTCCCTGCATCACCCCACTCTCTTTATAATCACAGACTTAGATAATCAACTCTACACATGAGAATAGGCATACGGGCATTGAATCAAACAAGACAAACTAAATACTAGGCTTACTTCACTTTTAGACGATTCTTTCAACGTCATTCATGCATAGCGGCCTGTGATCTAATTACACAGTACACAACCCACATCCTTGGTTAATAATAAATTGAACAGCATTCACAACGTACACAAGTCACGTCTTTGGTTAGTAATAAATATAAACATCAATCACACCGTACACAACTCACATCCTGGGTTAGTAATAAATATAAATTAAACATCATTCACACTGTACACAACCCACATATTTGGGTAGTAATAAATATAAATTAAACATCATTCACACCTTATACAACTCACATCTTGGGTTAGTAATAAATATAAATTAAACATCATTCACACTGTACACAACCCACATCTTTGGGTAGTAATAAATATAAATTAAACATCATTCACACCGTACACAACGTGTATGGTATTCCATATAGACTTAACATTCTCCACAATGAATCTCTGTGTATGCTATCAAATGCTTTTTTAAACTATATGACGTTCAGTATTAATGGTTTTTGCTTTTCAGTATGTTCTTCAAGTATTATTCTTGGTAAAGTTCTTGGCGAGACAGAGTTCCTTTTCGAAATCCTGCTTGTTCTTCTCTCATTGCGGTGGCCACAATATATTTAACTCTATTCAAAATGACCTTGCAAAATACTTTTGACACAACTGATACTAAGGTTACTCCTCTCCAGTTGTTACAGTCACTAAGATTGCCTTTTCGGTTTTTTAGCAATGATTCCTTTTTTTCCATTTAGAAGGGACCTTTTCTACTTTCCAAATTTTATTAAACATTCTCTGTAGTTGTCACTATTGAAAGCTTTTAACATTTCGGATGTTATTTCATCTTCACCTGCAGCTTTGTTGTTAGCCATTAAATTCACTGCTGTTTCAGTTTCATGCAATGTAATTTCATCTAGGCTGACATTTAGTTGTGGGGCTGGTAGGTCGGTTTCAAGGTTTATCAGTTCTGTTGGGTGACTACAGGTCATATACTTAGACTCCTTACTTGGCATAATAGATAAAGATATTTACATCAACATGCTCAAGGATTTATTCACTGATGAATACATCTCTGGGACTTGGAAAATGACAGGCAGCAACTACAGCAAAACTTCCCTGACCATGATGATCAAAGAAAGCTCACAAGACAATCACTGATACCAATCTTGACTAGCCAGGTAATGCCGACGACCCAAGTCAGATTCCTGCGCTCTTCAGAGATACAAACATTACGCCTGGGAATGTCCAAAAGAATAACTTCCTTATTAGTTGCCTGCTGTACAAAGACAAGTTTCTCAGAAGCTTACCCATTTCCTGGTTAAACAAACATGATTGTCCAAGCCACAGTTTTGTACACAATGCCTTTTTGTTACCAGTTTTTAAACCAGGTATTTAGTCAGATTATCACGTGACAAGGACTTGTTGATGAGTGCGTGTTCTAACTTGTGACTGTCAGAAGCTGATGTCACGTAACAAGGACTTGTTGATGAGTGCGTGTTCTAACTTGTGACTGTCAGAAGCTGATGTCACGTGACAAGGACTTGTTGATGAGTGCGTGTTCTAACTTGTCACTGTCAGAAGCTGATGTCACGTGACAAGGACTTGTTGATGAGTGCGTGTTCTAACTTGTCACTGTCAGAAGCTGATGTCACGTGACAAGGACTTGTTGATGAGTGCGTGTTCTAACTTGTCACTGTCAGAAGCTGATGTCACGTGACAAGGACTTGTTGATGAGTGCGTGTTCTAACTTGTCACTGTCAGAAGCTGATGTCACGTGACAAGGACTTGTTGATGAGTGCGTGTTCTAACTTGTCACTTTTAGACGATTCTTTCAACGTCATTCATGCATAGCGGCCTGTGATCTAATTACACAGTACACAACCCACATCTTTGGGTAGTAATAAATATAAATTAAACATCATTCACACTGTACACAACCCACATCTTTGGGTAGTAATAAATATAAATTAAACATCATTCACACTGTACACAACCCACATCTTTGGGTAGTAATAAATATAAATTAAACATCATTCACACTGTACACAACCCACATCTTTGGGTAGTAATAAATATAAATTAAACATCATTCACACTGTACACAACCCACATCTTTGGGTAGTAATAAATATAAATTAAACATCATTCACACTGTACACAACCCACATCTTTGGGTAGTAATAAATATAAATTAAACATCATTCACACCGTACACAACGTGTATGGTATTCCATATAGACTTATAATTCTCCACAATGAATCTCTGTGTATGCTATCAAATGCTTTTTGAAATTCTATGACGTTCCGTATTAATGGTTTCTGCTTTTCAATATGTTCTTCAAGTATTATTCTTGGTAAAGTTCTTGGCGAGACAGAGTTCCTTTTCGAAATCCTGCTTGTTCTTCTCTCATTGCGGTGGCCACAATATATTTAACTCTATTCAAAATGACCTTGCAAAATACTTTTGACACAACTGATACTAAGGTTACTCCTCTCCAGTTGTTACAGTCACTAAGATTGCCTTTTCGGTTTTTTAGCAATGATTCCTTTTTTTCCATTTAGAAGGGACCTTTTCTACTTTCCAAATTTTATTAAACATTCTCTGTAGTTGTCACTATTGAAAGCTTTTAACATTTCGGATGTTATTTCATCTTCACCTGCAGCTTTGTTGTTAGCCATTAAATTCACTGCTGTTTCAGTTTCATGCAATGTAATTTCATCTAGGCTGACATTTCGTTGTGGGGCTGATAGGTCGGTTTCAAGGTTTATCAGTTCTGTTGAGTGACTGCAGGACAAAACTTCATGGTCCGCTAACTGCAGGACAAAACTTCATGGTCCACTAACTGCAGGACAACACTTCATGGTCCACTAACTGCAGGACAACACTTCATGGTCTGCTAACTGCAGGACAAAACTTCATGGTCTGCTAACTGCAGGACAAAACTTCATGGTCCACTAACTGCAGGACAAAACTTCATGGTCTGCTAACTGCAGGACAAAACTTCATGGTCTGCTAACTGCAGGACAAAACTTCATGCTCCGCTAAATGCAGGACAAAACTTCATGATCCACCAACTGCAGGACAAAACTGCCATAACGAGGATGTAACATATTCTTGGTAGCGTGTATCTGAAATTCGTCTACTTCAAAAGTACATCAAAGGAAAAAATATATGTTTATACTGACGTTTCTGGCAGATAATATTCCTCACTGTCACCAGCTCTGAGAAGTCACAGCTGGTTTCTGTTCACGTCACTCCTGTGTTGTGCTGGTCTTGTACATATGCTTGGCTACTTTTGAAAGCCTACAAGGTATTTTTATGTTAATTTGCATCCTTTTATCTGCACACTGCATGCAATTTATATTGCGCGACAGACACAGCGAAGATATAGAGAATAGAGAAAATGAACTTTAGAAAATGTAAAATCATGTTTTTTTTCTTATTTTTCTATAATTCAAAATATTTTAGTAGAATGTGACAAATTCTAAAAGTGTACTTTGGTTGATGCTTTCAAATACTAACAAAACATTTTTAGTAACTTTCTCCATGATTTGTTAGGCAGGAATTTTATAAACGTAAATCATTTCTTATACCTGCAGCGTGACTCCTCAAATCTTTGCTGTGGTGAGAGAAAGAATAAAATTATATTCTTCTCTGTCAGAGAGAACAATACGAAAGTTGAAACAAATGTAATCTAATTAGTTTCTAGTCAGTCTGGATAAGATAAGAATTTATGTTACGCTAGATCATAGAAATATGTTGGATATTTTGAAAATTATAAATGCTGAGAGTAATAATGAGTACAACATAGTCAACATCTTGTATACTTGGGCAGTTAAAATATCAAATTATAACTAAACTTTCTATGTACAATTAAACGCTGTATCTTAACTGAGTTTGGAAAACTTTCTATGTACAACTAAACATTGTATCTTACAGAATTTATAACTAAACTTTCTGTGAGAAAATAATCGCTTTATATTATTGAGTTTATAAATAAACTTACAAATAAACGATGTATCTTACTTAGTTTATAATTAAACTTTCTATGTGCAAGTAAATGTTGTATGTTACTGAGTTTATAACTAAACTTTCTATGTACAACTAAATTCTGTATGTTACTGAGTTTATACAATTTTTTGTATGTACAACTAACCGCTGTATCTTACTGAGTGTATAATTAAACTTTCTGTGAGCAACTATTCGCTGTATCTTACTGAGTTTATAACTAAATGTTATATGTACAACTAAACGCTGTATCTTACTGAGTTTGTAGCTAAACTCTCTATGTACAACGAAACGTTGTATCTTACAGAGCTATGCATGTGAAAATGTACCAGTAGCTTCGTTAAATCTAAACAAATATCCATCTACACTCGAAATTCATCTTTATAACTGGTTATTACATATTTCTGTAACTTTCACTCTCTTGTCTCCGCCATGCTGTGTTATGTAACCCATTTTTAAAAAGTTTCTTTGTTGTTTCCAGTTTGTGCAACAGTTTTTGTTCACATTGGCTAGTTAAAGAAACAGCATGGATTTTCCAAAACGTATCTATTTTATATTTCCAGTTTCATCGACATATTACATTTTCATGATGTGTTCTAACAAATTATATTTCTATGATAACTAATTACTTGACTTTCCTTTCAGTAAGAATCAGATCATTAGTGGTGCAGAATAACATAAACGCAATCTCTTTTTATTGAACATGACTTACATATGATAACACATCTTCTCTTTATATTTGTTTTGATTCGATAAACTAATACCGACATATCATCTTAGTTCTAGTATACTTTCTAATGCAGCGGCTTGGTTTTCGTTCAGTATCATCTTAATGTTTAGTACACTTTCTAAAATAGTAGCTTGGTCTCAATATCTTCTTAATGTTTGGTAAACTTTCTAGTATAGTGGCTTGGTTGAATATCATCTTAGCGTCCAGTGAACCTTCTAGTATTGTGGCTTGCTTGAATATTTTCATAGTGTCTAGTACACTTTCTAGTATAGTGGCTTGGTTGAATATCTTCTTAGTGTCTAGTACACTTTCTAGTATAGTGGCTTGGTTGAATATCTTCTTAGTGTCTAGTACACTTCCTATTATATTGGCTTGGTTGAATATCTTATTAGTGTCTAGTAAAGGGGCTTGTGTGAATATCTTCTTAGTGTCTAGTACACTTTCTAACTTTTCACTGTCAGAAGCTGATGTCACGTGACAAGGACTTGTTGATGAGTGCGTGTTCTAACTTTTCACTGTCAGTAGCTGACACACTCCGTGCCAGGTAGACCAGGTTTTTCCTGCTGGTTCCACGTTTATCCGTCTGATCCCGGGGTCAGACCCTCCTTTTTTCTCAGCCCGGGCTTCGGACCGGCCACGACGGAGTTATTTGGTTAGATATTCCCAGGAATATTTTCATGTTAAATAAAACTTCATGGTCTGCCAACTACAGGACAAGATTTCATGGTCCGCTAACTGCAGGACAAAACTTCATGGTCTGCCAACTACAGGACAAGATTTCATGGTCCGCTAACTGCAGGACAAAACTTCATGGTCTGCTAACTGCAGGACAAAACTTCATGGTCTGCTAACTGCAGGACAAAACTTCATGGTCTGCCAACTGCAGGACAAAACTTCATGGTCTGCTAACTGCAGGACAAAACTTCATGGTCCGCTAACTGCAGGACAAAACTTCATGGTCCACTAACTGCAGGACAACACTTCATGGTCTGCTAACTGCAGGACAAAACTTCATGGTCCGCTAATTGCAGGACAAAACTTCATGGTCCACTAACTGCAGGACAACACTTCATGGTCCACTAACTGCAGGACAACACTTCATGGTCTGCTAACTGCAGGACAAAACTTCATGGTCCGCTAATTGCAGGACAAAACTTCATGGTCCACTAACTGCAGGACAAAACTTCATGGTCCACTAACTTGAGGACAAAACTTCATGGTCCGCTAACTGCAGGACAAAACTTCATGCTCCGCTAAATGCAGGACAAAACTGCCATAACGAGGAATTAAAATATTCTTGGTAGCGTGTATCTGAAATTCGTCTACTTTAAATGTACATCAAAGGAAAAAAATATATGTTTATACTGACGTTTCTGGCAGATAATATTCCTCACTGTCACCAGCGCTGAGAAGTCTCAGCTGGTTTCTGTTCACGTGACTCCTGTGTTGTGCAGGTCTTGTACGCTTGCTTGGATACTTTTGAAAGCCTACAAGGTATTTTTATGTTAATTTGCATCCTTTTATCTGCACACTGCATGCAATTTATATTGCGCGACAGACACAGCGAGGATATAGAGAATAGAGAAAATGAACTTTAGAAAATGTAAAATCATGTTTTTTTTTCTTATTTTTCTATAATTCAAAATATTTTAGTAGAATGTGACAAATTCTAAAAGTGTACTTTGGTTGATGCTTTCAAATACTAACAAAACATTTTTAGTAACTTTCTCCATGATTTGTTAGGCAGGAATTTTATAAACGTAAATCATTTCTTATACCTGCAGCGTGACTCCTCAAATCTTTGCTGCGGTGAGAGAAAGAATAAAATTATGTTCTTCTCTGTCAGAGAGAACAATACGAAAGTTGAAACAAATGTAATCTAATTAGTTTCTAGTCAGTCTGGATAAGATAAGAATTTATGTTACGCTAGATCATAGAAATATGTTGGATATTTTGAAAATTATAAATGCTGAGAGTAATAATGAGTACAACATAGTCAACATCTTGTATACTTGGGCAGTTAAAATATCAAATTATAACTAAACTTTCTATGTGCAATTAAACGCTGTATCTTAACTGAGTTTGGAAAACTTTCTATGTACAACTAAACATTGTATCTTACAGAATTTATAACTAAACTTTCTGTGAGAAAATAATAGCTTTATATTATTGAGTTTATAAATAAACTTACAAATAAACGATGTATCTTACTTAGTTTATAATTAAACTTTCTATGTGCAAGTAAATGTTGTATGTTACTGAGTTTATAACTAAACTTTCTATGTACAACTAAATTCTGTATGTTACTGAGTTTATACAATTTTTTTATGTACAACTAACCGCTGTATCTTACTGAGTGTATAATTAAACTTTCTGTGAGCAACTATTCGCTGTATCTTACTGAGTTTATAACTAAATGTTATATGTACAACTAAACGCTGTATCTTACTGAGTTTGTAGCTAAACTCTCTATGTACAACGAAACGTTGTATCTTACAGACCTATGCATGTGAAAATGTACCAGTAGCTTCGTTAAATCTAAAAAAATATCCATCTACACTCGAAATTCATCTTTATAACTGGTTATTACATATTTCTGTAACTTTCACTCTCTTGTCTCCGCCATGCTGTGTTATGTAACCCATTTTTAAAAAGTTTCTTTGTTGTTTCCAGTTTGTGCAACAGTTTTTGTTCACATTGGCTAGTTAAAGAAACAGCATGGATTTTCCAAAACGTATCTATTTTATATTTCCAGTTTCATCGACATATTACATTTTCATGATGTGTTCTAACAAATTATATTTCTATGATAACTAATTACTTGACTTTCCTTTCAGTAAGAATCAGATCATTAGTGGTGCAGAATAACATAAACGCAATCTCTTTTTATTGAACATGACTTACATATGATAACACATCTTCTCTTTATATTTGTTTTGATTCGATAAACTAATACCGACATATCATCTTAGTTCTAGTATACTTTCTAATGCAGCGGCTTGGCTTCGTTCAGTATCATCTTAATGTTTAGTACACTTTCTAAAATAGTAGCTTGGTCTCAATATCTTCTTAATGTTTGGTAAACTTTCTAGTATAGTGGCTTGGTTGAATATCATCTTAGCGTCCAGTGAACCTTCTAGTACTGTGGCTTGCTTGAATATTTTCGTAGTGTCTAGTACATTTTTAGAAAGCGGCTTGGTTCAGTATCTTCTTAGTGTCTAGTACACTTTTTAATATAGTTACTAGGTTGAATATCTTCTTAGTGTCTAGTACACTTCCTATTATATTGGCTTGGTTGAATATCTTATTAGTGTCTAGTAAAGGGGCTTGTTTGAATATCTTCTTAGTGTCTAGTACACTTTCTAACATAGTTACTTGATAGAATATCTTCCTAGTGTCTAGTACACTTTCTAGTATAGAGACTTGGCTGAATATATTCTTAGTGCCTAGTACACTTTCTAGTATAGTGGCTTGGTTGAATATCTTCTTAGTGTCTGGCAGCAAGAAGCAGCAGTTCGAGTTGAAAATAGAATTGGAAAATATCAACCTATAAAACAAGGGGTGCGACAAGGATGTGTACTATCTCCAGACCTTTTTTCTCTGTATAACGAGAATATTCTAAGAACAATCATCACAGAACCAGGCATAAAAATTGGAGGATACAATATTAACAACCTTCGGTATGCTGACGACACAGTACTGAGAGCTGAGAACCAACAGGACCTGCAAAATCTCTTGGATAAAGTCACCATAGAAAGTGAACAGAAAGGCCTTACTTTGAATATCAAAAAGACAGAGACTATGGTTATATCTAAGAAACAGAATCCACCAGAATGCAGTATTAAATTAAACGGAACTATTCTAAAGCAGATGCAGAAATTCAAATACCTTGGAGTAGTAATAACTTCAGATGGGAAATGCAGAACAGAAATTAGGAACAGAATAGGCCAAGCAAAGACTGCATTTCAGAGAATGAGAAACATATTAACCAACACATCCTTATCAATGAATGTTAGAAAACGAGTCCTAAAATGCTATATTGAACCTATCTTGTTATATGGAAGTGAATCATGGACAATAGGCAAGTCTGCACAAAAATCATTGGAAGCAGCAGAACTGTGGTTTATTAGAAGAATGTTGCGAATCCCCTGGACAGCAAAAATAACTAATGAAGAATGTAGGAGAAGAGCTGGAGAGACAAAAAATCTTGTCAAAAAGATAAGAGAGAGACAATGTACTTTCATAGGACATGCAATGAGAAGAGGGGGCATTGAAAATATTATAACAACAGGAAAAATAGAAGGAAGAAGATCAAGAGGAAGACCAAGAGAAATGATACTGGACAGTCTGACGGGATTGTGTGAGAGGATATCACCAACTGAGCTGATGGCCTGCATGAAGGTTCGCGTACTCTGGAGAAGCATAATAGCCAACGCCAGTCGGCACGGCACATGATGATGATGATGATGATGTCTAGTACACTTTCTAGTATAGTGGCTTGGTTGAATATCTTGTTAGTGTCTAGTACACTGTCTAGTATAGTGACTTGATTGAATATCTTCTTAGTGTCTAGTACACTTTCTAGTATAGTGGCTTGGTTGAATATCTTCTTAGTGTCTAGTACACTTTCTAGTATAGTGAGTTGGTTGTATATCTTCTTATTGTCTAGTACACTTTCTAGTTTGATTACGCAAATTATGTGGAAGATTGTTTTATATTTATGATGGGTCCGACATTTCGGTACAGGTTAGTGTGACCAACACAGTGTCACTTTAAAATATTCTCTGGAATCTCTTCATTCATCATCTGCTGATACTTTATCGTGTTTTATGCATAATTCGTATGTTTTATGTATGTATTATGGTCTTAGCACTGTCAGAGAAAAAATGTAAAACAGAAATAATGTAAAAATGTAGAAAATGTTAATGAAAACTTACTACTTTATGTTTTCAAAGCTATATTTTAAAGTAATAACAATGGCGCTAGTTACTTATTGAAAGAAAGTTGCTGAAGTTTAATGTGTTTCAGAAATCATGTTCCAGAAACCGCGAATCATATACACTAGTTGGTATAGGATCTCTGATCATATTTACTAGCTGATATAGGATCTCTGATCATATACCCTAGCTGATATAGGATCTCTGATCATATACCCTAGCTGATATATGATCTCTGATCATATAACCTTGTTGATATATGATCTGTGATCATATAACCTAGCTGATATATGTTCTCTGATCATATACCCTATATGATATAGGTTCTCTGATCATATACCCTAGCTGATATAGGTTCTTTGACAATATACCCTAGCTGAGATATGCTATTTGATCATATACCATAGCAGATATAGATTATCTGATCATATACCCTAGCTGATATAGGTTCTTTGGTCATATACCACTGGTGTCTTAGGGTCTCGGGTATTATATTATAGGTGGTATAGAGTCAAGAGATACATACCACTGGTGTCTTAGGGTTTTGGGTCTTATATTATAGGTGATATAGAGTCAAGGGACACATACCACTGGTGTCTTTTGATCTCGGGTCTTATATTATAGATGATATAGAGTCAAGAGACACATACCGCTGGTGTCTTAGGGTCTCGGGTCTTATATTATATTTGGTATCGGGTCAAGGGACATATACCATTGCTCCTTAAGGTGTGGGTCATATACCATTGGTAGTTTACGGTCTCGGATAATACACAGTTGCTGGTTTGGGTTGCAGGTATTTCTTGTTCAATGTCTCATGTCGCATATATGTAAGCGTTGATACAGAGCAGAGTTAAAAGAAAACATTGGAAATAGCAGAACTAATATCACACTAAATTCCCTTGTGTTACACGATACCGATGTCTTTTTTGCTTTCATGTGTTTGACTGGATTTCAAAAATGCGTTTCCTGGACCTTCATAATTAATGTTGAAACGCGTAGTCATTTTAACTTTTTTTTTTCTTCACGTTTATGAAACATATCATAAAATACAAGATTGCCTTTTCTTTAAAACTCTCCCCCCAGTCTAGGAAGAGATGACTGTCAAGAAGCCGTTAACTTTGATGCTCCTTGGGAAGACAGGAGCTGATTTAAGCTCAACTGGGAACTCTATACTCAACAAGAAAGTCTTCAAGTCAGCCTCCAACAGCAAGTCTGAAACAAAGAAAGTCAGGACAGGATATGGGCACTTTAGAGACTTCAGGATTAGGGTCATGGATGGCCCAGGTCTGGAAGGTCATTGGCCGAAAACGAATGACAGAAAAGAAGCAGTGCTCAAACATCAAGATATAGCACGTGGAAATTGTTCTGAAAGAGCTGATGCATTCCTTTCCGTCACAGAATTTGGAAATCGGTTTATGAGAGAAGAAGACAATGTCCTAGAATGTTTAGAAAACATTTACGGGGAAACACTGTACAAGCACATGATCATTGTCATGACTGGAGGAGAATTTTTCAGGTCTTTTTTTTCAGGTCTTTTTTTCACTTCTGTGGAAGAAGAAGAAGAAGAAGAAGAAGAAGAAGAAGAAGAAGAAGAAGAAGAAGAAGAAGAAGGTAATATCAGCTTCCAGGTGTGGTGCTGTGAGGAATATGGCTCATGGATACATGGAAGTAACTCAATTAAATCTTCTGACTTAAATGAAAATTTGTTTTTTAATCCCCCTGAATACCAGGGATTAGTTAGTCGAGAATTTCATGCACGGACCATGCTTGCATCTCATGTCTTTCTAGAAGCTCTAGCCAGTGGCAAAGTTTGGTGATTACAATTTCCATCAGTTCAGAGATGGGTTTTGTAGGGCTAGGACGTATTGTTTTCGTTAGTAATGTAAGTGTACTAATCTGGTGGTACCGGGTTCAGTCCCAACAATGAATTTGTTTCTAGTACACACCAAGAAGGCCCGGGGTTCACCCAGCCTCTAAACACGGGTACCAGAGAAATCTTGGAAGATAAAGGGGCCAGGGCGTGATACTGACCACATCAAACTTTCATGTGCCGAAGATCATGGAAAATACGGGCCTAACACCGTATTCTCCAATATGCCTTAATGTCAGGGAAACGGGAGTTGTACCTTTACCTTCTCCATTTACAGCGCCAAAGTTTGTTGTCTGGTCAGTGAAAGGAATAAAATAAATTCTTACATGAAATAAATTCCTTGATAAAATTAATGTCCGACATACACAATTCACAGATCTATATGTTTGTGAAGTAGCAGGACAAACAACTTCTATCGGCACGGCACCTGATGATGATGGCATATTTCCAGGTGAAATAATTTCCCATATTACATAAATTCCCAGTTAAAAGTTCCAAGATAAGATAAATCTCAACAAGAAATTCTTTTCAGAGTGAAATAAATGTCAGAGTTGAAATACTAGATGAAATGAATATGGTTATGAAGTGTATTTGTACATGGCATCATTTATCATTTGAAATAAATGTTCAGAAGAATAAGTTCTCGGAATATATGAATTCCAAGATGAAATAGTTTCACACATGATATGAATACCGATATATACATTTAGAAAAATCAAGTGGGTTTCCCCTGCAGTTCTCATTAACAAATTGCATTAGATTAATGGATTGCTTAATTCAGTTGACAAGGAAAATTATTGCAGTAATCATATAACAGTAAACGAGATAGCATATTTAAAGCATTACATTGATGTCTTCAAATATATTAAGAACTATTACTTTTTTTTTGCTAGAAGAGGAGAGTAAACATTCGGAGAAATAGAACATGGAAGCAAATGAGATGTGGTTTCAGAGAAATAGAACATTGAAGCAAAGTAGATGTGGTTTCAGAGAAATAGAACATTGAAGCAAAGTAGATGTGGTTTCAGAGAAATAGAACATTGAAGCAAAGTAGATGTGGTTTCAGAGAAATAGAACATTGAAGCAAAGTAGATGTGGTTTCAGAGAAATAGAACATTGAAGCAAAGTAGATGTGGTTTCAGAGAAATAGAACATTGAAGCAAAGTAGATGTGGTTTCAGAGAAATAGAACATTGAAGCAAAGTAGATGTGGTTTCAGAGAAATATGCATCCATGGGAAAGAGAAAAGGTATTCACTCATCCACTATCCATCAACACATCTATAGAAAATATAAGCAGAAATTTGTCGTGGGAAACACAACTATACAGAATATAAGCAGATCTCTGTAGTGGGGAACACAACTATACAAAATATAAGCAGATCTCTGTAGTGGGGAACACAACTATACAAAATATAAGCAGATCTTTGTCGTGAGAAACACAACTATACAAAATATAAGCAGATCTCTGTAGTGGGGGAAACTGATTTTCTTGATATTCAGGAACTGCTTTCAGGAAAGTATGACCTTTTATGTTGCTTTGTGTAATGTGTTGATAAGTTGATGATAATTTGTTGGTTGATGTAGATTTTTGTTTACGTTTCATTTATCTGTGCTCTTCGTCTGAAATTGTTTCGATATATTCCTGCTACACGCTTTTAAAAAATCACCAACAGAATTTATATTCTCAGTTTTCAACCTGGTTAGCTGAGTGGTTAGTGGAGTGGTTAGCTTAGTTGTTAGCTGAGTGGTTAGTTGCTCTGGTTACTAATCTGGTGGTACCGGGTTCAGTCCCAACAATGAATTTTTTTCTGGTACACACCAAAAAGGCCCAGGGGTCAACTCAGCCTCTAAAAACGGGTACCAGAGAAATCTGGGAAGGTAAAGCGGCCAGGCATGATACTGACCCCGTCATACTTTCATGTGCCGAAGGTCATGGAAAATATGGGCCTAACACCGTATTCTCCAATATGCCTTAATGACAGGGAAACGGGAGTTTTACCTTTACCTTCTCCATTTACAGCGACAAAGTTTGTTGTCTGGTCAGTGAAAGGAATACAATAAATTCTTACATGAAATAAATTCCTTGATAAAATTATTTTCCGACAGACACAATCCACAGATCTATATGTTTGTGAAGTAGCAGGACAAACAACTTCTATCGGCACAGCACCTGATGATGATGGCATATTTCCAGGTGAAATAATTTCCCATATTACATAAATTCCCAGTTAAAAGTTCCAAGATAAGATAAATCTCAACAAGAAATTCTTTTCAGAGTGAAATAAATGCCAGAGTTGAAATACTAGATGAAATGAATATGGTTATGAAGTGTATTTTTACATGGCATCATTTATCATTTGAAATAAATGTTCAGAAGAATAAGTTCTCGGAATATATGAATTCCAAGATGAAATAGTTTCACACATGATATGAATACCGATATATACATTTATAAAAATCAAGTGGGTTTCCCCTGCAGTTCTCATTAACAAATTGCATTAGATTAATGGATTGCTTAATTCAGTTGACAAGGAAAATTATTGCAGTAATCATATAACAGTAAACGAGATAGCATAATTAAAGCATTACATTGATGTCTTCAAATATATTAAGAACTATTACTTTTTTTTTGCTAGAAGAGGAGAGTAAACATTCGGAGAAATAGAACATGGAAGCAAATGAGATGTGGTTTCAGAGAAATAGAACATTGAAGCAAAGGAGATGTGGTTTCAGAGAAATAGAACATTGAAGCAAAGTAGATGTGGTTTCAGAGAAATAGAACATTGAAGCAAAGTAGATGTGGTTTCAGAGAAATAGAACATTGAAGCAAAGTAGATGTTGTTTCAGAGAAATAGAACATTGAAGCAAAGTAGATGTGGTTTCAGAGAAATAGAACATTGAAGCAAAGTAGATGTGGTTTCAGAGAAATATGCATCCATGGGAAAGAGAGATGGCTGGCTCTGTCATCAGTACAGATGAGCAACCACTGGATCCAGCTGATATTGTTAACACGCTCAGAGAGACAGGCAGAGATAGACAGGGAATCCACATCTCTGCTTAGACTGAGAGACTGACACAGTCAGAGAGACAGGCAGAGATAGACAGGGAATCCACATCTCTGCTTAGACTGAGAGACTGACACAGTCAGAGAGACAGGCAGAGATAGACAGGGAATCCACATCTCTGCTTAGACTGAGAGACTGACACAGTCAGAGAGACAGGCAGAGATAGACAGGGAACCCACATCTCTGCTTAGACTGAGAGACTGACACAGTCAGAGAGACAGGCAGAGATAGACAGGGAATCCACATCTCTGCTTAGACTGAGAGACTGACACAGTCAGAGAGACAGGCAGAGATAGACAGGGAATCCACATCTCTGCTTAGACTGAGAGACTGACACAGTCAGAGAGACAGGCAGAGATAGACAGGGAATCCACATCTCTGCTTAGACTGAGAGACTGACACAGTCAGACAGACAGGCAGAGACAGACAGGGAATCCACATCTCTGCTTAGACTGAGAGACTGACACAGTCAGACAGACAGGCAGAGATAGACAGGGAATCCACATCTCTTCTTACATTGAGAGACTGACACAGCCAGAGAGACAGGCAGAGATAGACAGGGAATCCACATCTCTGCCTAGACTGAGAGACTGACACAGCCAGAGAGACAGGCAGAGATAGACAGGGAATCCACATCTCTGCCTAGACTGAGAGACTGACACAGCCAGGAACGAGAGACAAACTAGGCGCCCGATGGTACTTTCCAGTCAACACAGAGTGGGAATTATCAGCCAGTGCAAAGATGGATCTGTGTGGGGGTGGGGGTTGTTCTGAGTGCAGTGTTGATGACCCAGACCATAAACCTTACAACATAAATCTGAAACTGTCTGAACAACAAGAAAGAGATCACTAACAATCATGCGAAAAGACATGTATAGGAGAAAACAGAAACTAGAAAAACTTTCAGTCATTGGAAAACACAATGGAAAAAGAGAAATCTGGAAGGAAGGAGATCTTGAACAGCCTGACCAAACAGCACAAAAAGCAAAGCTTCGAAACAATATAAATAGTAATAACGACAAGAAATGCAGACTTATTTTTCCACGGACAATTTTAGAAGTAACTGATGTCATGATAAATACATTAGAGATGATTAATTTTAACTTAAATAAAATAATAATGAGTAATTTATCACGAATAAATATATTGTTGCTTTGTGAAGATTTGTTTTTGTTTTCACTTTGACATCACTAAACAAAATGTTTTACTGTATTTACTTCTGTTCTTTTTTAGATCCATGTTACAATCATATCAGTAATATATCATCTGAGGTTCGCACATAGCAGAATATGGCTTGTCTGTTTTCTGGCTACATTCAGTGCTTCTCAGTCCTTGCCTTATCCACGTCACGTGTGTCATCCAGGTACATACCTGGTCACAGCAAGAAATGACCTAGATTTCTGCCTACCTTGTACTGATGGTGTAAACTTCATGCCAGACTCGTGGCACACTCACAGAAACTGCTACAACTGTACACAGATACGGGACCAGGACTTGGAGATTCTCGTCACAGAATGTACCAGAACTCACGATGCTCAGATCTTGTGTACACCTGAATACTATAGAAGGAGAGCCATAAATGGGCGTGACAAAGACAGGTGTGATAAGTGTTTTGAGTGTGAGCACCCAACTCTAGCATGTCAGGGTTACCATGACACGGTCTGTTGTGGGGCCACGAACTATGACGGTGTCAAAGACAAGGAAGGGATTTATATTTGTGTTGAGCGTCCAGTTTTGTGTGGCCCTGGACATTGTCTACATCCACAAACTAGACAGTGCAATCCGTGTCCTCCAGGAACATTTATGACAGAAGAGAAACATGACAACACGGACTGCATACTCTGCCAGACACTCTCAGATCTGAAACCACATCAAACCATTCTTCACGACTGTAACAGCACACATCAAACTATCATTGGCTGTGAGTCCGGGTACTTCATAGACTCTCTCAGGGACGTGAATGTGATATGTATTACAACACGATATGTTGTGATCACTCTGGAATGATAGTCATTGACACTGAAGGCGATCTTCAGTGTGTACCACGTGACGGAAGTCAAGATACTCTAACACCTGAATCAATGACAACAGGTGAGATATAGAGCATTTTAAAATGCGTTTGTGTGTGTGTGTGTTACAAATGTCAAGCCATGTTAAAAAATATAAATTCTATAAACATATTTTATAACGTTAAAAAGATAGCAAGAAATAAAATGATACAGTAATAATAACAGTAGCAAATAAATAAGTACCAATAACAACAACAGTAATAAATAACGAATATTAGAATTTATACAAGGAGTATAAATCAGCCTGAAAGGAAACTGCAGCTATAGACGTGTTTTTACATAAATCAAAAAGTCTGGCAGTCAGTCGAAAACTTAAGGGAAGAAGAAAAAGCCGATGTCCGTACCACGCAGTGAATGATCCAGAAGTAACCACCTGCACTAGGAAAGCAAACATACCTAATAGAAAGTACTGAGACGTGCAGGACAAGGAAAGTAAATATATCTAAGAGAAAGTAAAGTAGATACAATGCAATAGCAAAGATAAATAGTAGAGATGAACAACTGGCAATGTAAAGGCTCTATCCACCAAAATATTAAGGAGATAATACCACTAAAAAAAGCCCATAAAAATAAATGAATGACAGACGACATCATAGGACTAACGGACAAGAGGAGGAGGAGTAAAAATATCCAAGAAAAATATAGCAAGATAAATTAAAAAATAAGACGCAAATGCAGAGAAGCAAAGGAAGTGTGGTTAAATGAACAGTGAAGACAGATAGAGGACTCTCATAATAAAGACAGTAAAAACATGCATAAACGAATTAATGAACTCACAGGCAGAAAAACAAAATATACCACAGGATGCCTGAAATCAAAAGAAGGTAAAATGTTAATGGGAGAAGAAGACATTGTGGACAGGTGGACAGAGTACACCGGTGAGCTATATGGAAGAGAAAGACCAGAATTAACAGCAGATACTGAAAACTGTGATGGACCAATACTTGAAGATGAAATCAAACACACGAAGAAAGGAAAAGCAAGTGCACCTCATAATATAACAATAGAAGAAATAGAGGCACTAGAGGAGACAGGAATAAAAATATTAACCAAGTTACCGAATGACATTTGCGACAGTGGTTATATTCCCAATGAAGTGATTAAATCCACGTTTATAGCACTACCAAAGAAACCGGGTGCAAAGGAATGTGATGACCACCGGACTATCAGCCTCTCATGTCACATAACGAAACTACTTCTGAGAATCATTATGAGAAGAACAAGGAAAAAGATAACAATGGAAATAGCAGATGAACAGTTTGGATTTGTTGAAGGAAAGGGAACACACAATGCCATTTATGCTTTACGAACACTAACAGAAAGAGCTTTAGAATTACAGAAAGATCTCTACTTATGCTTCATTGATTACACCAAGGCATTTGACAAGGTGAAACATAATGAAATTATTAAAATGCCTGAAGACATCAATATAAACGCCAAAGACCTGAGGATTGTAAAACATCTATACTGGCAGCAAGAAACAGCAGTTCGAGTTGAAAATAAAATTGGAAAATATCAGCCTATAAAACAACAGGTGCGACAAGGATATGTACTATCTCCAGACCTTTTTTTTCTCTGTACAGCTAGAATATTCTAAGAACGATCATTTCAGAACCAGGCATACAAATTGGAGGATACAATATTAACAACCTTCGGTATACTGATGACACAGTACTGATAGCTGAGAACCAATAATACATGCAAAATCTCTTGGATAAACTTGCCAAAGAAAGTGAACAGAATGGCCTTACTTTGAACATCCAAAACAAAAACAGAGACTATGGTTATATCTAAGAAGCAGAATCCACCAGCATGCAGTATAAATTTAAACGGAACTATTCTAAAGCAGGTGCAGAAATTCAAATACCTTGGAGCAGTAATAACTTCCGATGGGAAATGCAGAACAGAAATTAGGAACATAATCCCCCTGGGAACAACTGTGTTAAGAGCACACTTATCTTAACATAGTGTTTGTGAGAGAGGGAACATAGATCTGTTTGCTTAAAAACTCTGACCTAGCTCTGTAGCCCAGAAACGTGTAACAACCAGCACTAATTGTACTTGTTATTTTTGTAAAATGTAATGTCAAGTTGGTGGACGGATGGGGACATGGAGATCTCTGGCGGGGATGAGGGAAGTCTGGTGTGAAACCAATGAATCCAGGACGTGACAAGCCTATGGGTCTTTACAACAATGGCTATCAGAATGGTGTAAACAAAACAGAGCCAGTAGACTATGGGTGGCGGGGAATGGATATCGTTGAAGCACTCATCAGATTCCTCATTTCAAAGTCAGAGTGTCTTTGTGGAAATGTCTCAAAACCATCTGGCATGGAGAAGGGACTTAAGTACAGCCACCAGAGGCTGGAAAACAAACTTTTTGGCCAGGCCAGCCACACTGTCTTCATGACAGTCCGAGCAAGACCACAGTCTGCCCTAGCAAGGAAAGGTGCTGAAGTCGGAGTTACCCAGCCAAAAGGCTCATCGCAAAAATCAGGGTAACACGCATTATCGCTAATGAAATGTCTCTATCTGCAGTTTTCAAAAATGGTGCTCGCCCTGTGAAGACTAACCAGGGCCCCCAACATTTTACTCAAGGACTTGGCGTACAACCTCAACACCAGATCTGGCATTCCACTCTCCAGATCTGAAGTGGAACATTACACGTGAAGTTGGAAAACAACTTGGAGGTAGTGACCATCGACCAGTCTTCCTGACAATAGAAAATGAACTCCTTAACACCAGTAGCCCTCTTCCCAGATGGAACTATAAAAAAGCAAACTGGACAATGTACAGACATCGTACAGGTATCCTGGTGGGACAGCTGTCCATAGAAGGTAAGGATATTAACAGCATAGTGAAGGAATTCAATGCTTGTATCCTTCAGGCCGCTCGTGAAACCATTCCCAGAGGAGCTCGCAGGGATTATAAACCATACTGGTCTAGTTAGCTGGGAAAACTCAATGATGACGTGGAAGCAGCTCGAAAGCAAGCAGAAAATAGACCATGCCAAGAACGCCACAATAATTACCAAAATTCTAAGGCCACATTTCAGAGAGCAAAGCTGCAAGCCAGACGGGAAAGTTGGAGAGAGAAAACAGAGTCCCTAAACTTTGAAAAGGATGGAAGGAAACTGTGGAAACTAATCAAACAGTTAAATAATGAGAGTACTGGAAGAAGCACAAAGGTTACATTTATAGAGGATGAGAAAACTCTTACAGGTAAGCAGGTAGCAGATCACTTTGCTCGCATGTTTGCACAGGACTGCAACATTGATATCCATCCAGAGAAGGAGCGTACAGTGCGCATCGAGCCACGGAACAAGTCAGAAAAGTGGAGGTCATGGATGCATCAATCACACGTAGTGAGTTAGACCTAGCAGTCAGTAAACTGAAACCAAGGAAATCACCAGGACCAGATGGAGTGTCCAATGAAATGATCAAGAACCTGGGAATGGCAGCAAGGGGAAAGCTGTTGGATATTTTCAATATGTGCTGGAGCACAGGTAAGTTACCTCAAATCTGGAAGGAAGCAAGCACGGTACCACTGCTAAAACCAGGGAAAAACAGTGATACTGCCTCCAGCTACAGGCCAATCAGTCTCAGTAGCTGCCTATGCAAAACGATGGAACGCATCATTGACCTATGGCTAAAATGGTACCTAGAAAGTGAAAACCTTCTCGTTCCACAGCAAGCAGGATTTAGGCAGTACTACAGTACGGAAGATCAAGTGACCTATCTCTCTCAAGAGATTGAGGATGCATTCCAAGAGAAAAACCTTGTACTAGCAGCGTGGATAGACCTGAAGAAAGCCTTTGATAAAGTATGGAAAAAAGGTCTGCTGTGGAAACTAAGAAACTGCAATGTGAATGGAAGACTATACAACTGGATAAAGTCCTATTTACACAATAGAAGAGCTAGAGTAGTAATGGATGGTCAAAAAAGCCAGAAAGTACTTCTGCGACACGGTGTACCACAAGGGGGAGTCCTTTCGCCTACACTATTCCTTGTATTCATTAATGACCTGGTCAAGGCACTTCCCTATGGAATCAAAGCGGCACTGTATGCAGATGATCTGGTCATGTGGTGTGCAGATGAATATGCGACAGTTGCTACACAGAGACTCCAAAGAGCAGCAGACATCTTGACATCATGGAAAAACAAATGGTGTGTAAGTATCAACACAGAGAAATCAAGTACCACTCTGTTCACCCTCTCATCTAAACAGAAAGCAGGTAAGATCTTTGTAAATGAAATACCCTTAAGGATGGACAACCAACCCACTTACTTAGGAGTGACACTTGACTCAAAACTGACTTGGAATCAACACATCAACAGTGCAGAAGCAAAAGCCAGAAGAAAACTAGCCATATTAAGAAAATTGAGTGGAACCACATGGGGAGCTAGTGAAAGAATCCTCAAAAATGTATATCAGCAAAGTATTCTACCACATTTAGAATATGGCTCAACATCTTGGTGCACAGCATCAAACACTACGCTGCATAATCTAGACAAGGTTCAAAATCAGTCACTACGGGTGCCATGAGGTCCACACCAATAGTAGAAATGCAGAAAATAGTTGGTGTTCAAGCGCTAAAGGAACGTAGAGACACAAAGGTCATGACCGTGGGAGAAAAATTCCTTAGCTCTGTAAGCCATCCCCTGAAGGAGAGATTCAATAACTTGGCATTAGGACGGCTTAAAAGAAGCAGCTTCATTCATCAGGCCAAGCGTATGCGTAAGCTGATACCTGACCTTCCAACTGTAGTCGCTCCATTATCATCTCTACCAGAGCATACACCATGGAAAGAAGCAGATTATACACAAATAACTATTCAGACTGAAGTGAAAGGTGTGCAGAATTGTGAGATGCAGAGCAGTCTTGTAAGATCAACATCCACACTTAGTGTTCTAGATGACAAATATCCATGTGACACCTGGATACGTGTGTATACAGATAGATCTGCACATAATGCCATAAAGAATGGAGGGGCAGGAGCATATATTGAATATCCAAACAACACCATTGACAAGATTTCCATACCCACTGGTATATACTGCAACAACTTTGATGCAGAAGTTAGAGCAATTATTGCTGCAGTTGAAAAACTATCAGACTCCAGAATTGATACATGTCCTGTAGTAATTCTCACAGATGCAAGATCAGTACTGGAAGCTCTTCAGAGCAACAAACTACCAGACCTTAAGGATGCCTTGTCAAAAATTGGCTTACAACATGGAGTCACTTTGCAATGGATTCCCTCCCACTGTGGGATACCAGGCAATGAAAAAGCTGACCATCTGGCTAAAGAAGGCACTGAAATGGAGCAACCAGACATACCAATCACCTATAATCAGAAGAAAAGCATGATAAAAATCTACAGGAAGCCACAAACACCACCACATGAAGACTATCACATGTTAAACAGAAAGGAACAAGTCACCATCTTCCGTCTCCGAACAGGACACAGCCGACTCCGAAGTCATATGTATACAAAGTTTAAGGTTGGTACTACTAATCTATGTACATGTGCCCAGGTGCCCCAAACTGTGGAACATATCCTCCAGAACTGCATCAACTACGAGACACTGAGAAATAATTACTGGCCCAGTGAAACCACTAAAGAAGATAAGCTCTACGGTTACATACATGAATTACAAAAAACAGTGAAATTTATCCAAGAGACAGGACTGCAGATATAGACAGACAGTGCGAACGAAGAAGAAGAAGGAGAAGAGGAACATAATAGGCCAAGCAAAGACTGCATTTCTGGGAATAATATGTTATCCAACACGTCCTTATCAATGAATGTTAGAAAACGAATCCTAAAATGCTATATTGAACCTATCTTGTTATATGGAAGTGAATCATGGACAATAGGCAAGTCTGCACAAAAATCATTGGAAGCAGCAGAACTGTGGTTTATTAGAAGAATGTTGTGAATCCCCTGGACAGCAAAAATAACTAATGTAGAATGTATGAGAAGAGCTGAAGGGACAAAAAAATCTTGTCAAAAAAAAATAAGAGAGAGACAATGTACTTGCATAGGACATGCAATGAGAAGAGGGGGGAATTGAAAATATTATAACAACAGGAAAAATAGAAAGAAGAAGATCAAGAGGAAGATCAAGAGAAATGATACTGGACAGTCTGACGGGATGGTGTGAGAGGAGATCACCAACTGAACTGATGGCCTGCATGAAGGATCGTGTACTCTGGAGAAGCATAATAGCCAACGTCAGTCGACACGGCACCTGATGATGATGATGATGATAGGCAGTTGTTTATGCTGAAAGTCGTGTTCCTCAATAGCCTAATGACAGCTATAAATAGAAATGGTGCGATGTCTCTTGAGCCTGTGGCGTAGGCCGGCTCTGTCTGGATCTAGTACACGCCTTCTGTCCGTGTTACTCTTGCGATGACCGGTTTTTACTTGGCTCCACTCCCTTAATTTCATGAAAACTTGTGTCGTACTTGTTCAGCAAATCTTTAGTTTCAGATTTTAATGTTTAATTCCACCTTTAATTAGTCCAGCATTAATACATTTCTTTGATTTCTGTTTTACATGCATCACTACCGATATTTCCTAACTCAGGTTTTCCTATGATCTTACATCAGTTTGAAGACCTCTGGTAGAACTCACACAGGCCATGTCACGTGAACGGAGAGTGATGTTTTCCTAGAAAGTGAGTCATAATAACGAAACAGTTTCCTGTCTGTGATGTGTCCTTGTATGTTCTAGCCATCATAACAACCAAACAGTTCCCTGTCTGTGATGTGTCCTTGTATGTTCTAGCCATCATAACAACCAAACAGTTCCCTGTCTGTGATGTGTCCTTGTATGTTCTAGCCATCATAACAACCAAACAGTTCCCTGTCTGTGATGTGTCCTTGTATGTTCTAGCCATCATAACAACCAAACAGTTCTCTGTCTGTGATGTGTCCTTGTATGTTCTAGCCACCAAAACAGGAAGGAAAAATCCGAGTAGATATTTCAGGGAAATAATATTCCTGGAAAGTTGTGTTTTCTATGAAAGCTAGTTTCCTTCTCTCCGTGGCCTACTTTTAACAAACACTGGTCACGTGATATTCTCGTCATTTGTTACTGGTTTTTATTTGTTTGTTTGAAAATTTAGAACTAAAACTGTTATATATTTGTGTCACTGATGTTAGCTTCACAACTCTTATATATCATCATGTGGGTTATTTTCCTGTTATTTTTACGTGTTGTTACATAATAAACCTGTTTTCACGTGTTTTTCTTATGTTTTGTTACATTTTTTTATGGCAGCTGCTGTTGTAAATATTTCTACCTGTATTTTTATATGTAGAAAGATCAAGAAAAATTAATTTTGAGAACCTGAAACATGCATAAAATAGAGAGTGATAATAAATAAAAGAAACAGAGTTATATCAGAGTGATAATTAACATGTAGGCTAATTGTGTAAGAAAGAAGGAAGAGATTTTATTTTAAAAGAGTAACTGCACCTACAAGCTTGACTGGTGTTATGTTCTTCTTCTTTCAACTTTCAGAGAGAGAGAGAGAGAAGGGGGGTGGGGAGAGGAAGAGAGAAAAGATAAGAATGAAATGAAGAGAGACGGGGAAAGAGAGAGAGAGAGAGAAAGAGAGAGAAAGGGCGTGAAAGACAGAGGAAGAAAGAATGAAAGAAATTGAGAAAAAGGAAGAGAAGGGGGTAGACAAAACTGGAGAGAGGGAAAGAGAGGAAAGACGGAAAGAGAGGAAAGAGGTAGAGAGACAGAGAGAGAAAAGAAGAGAGGGACTTGGGAGAGACATAATATAAATAAAAAAATTACTTAACCGTTAAGAAAGAAAGTACAACGATAAATGAGGAAAGAAAGGACAACGATAAATTAAGAAATAAAGGACAATGATAAATGAAGAAAGAAAAAAAAACATTGATAAAAAATGAAGAAAGAAAAGACAATGACAAATGATGAAGAAAGAAAGGACAGTGATAAATAATGAAGAAAGAAAGGACAGTGATAAATAATGAAGAAAGAAAGGACAGTGATAAATAATGAAGAAAGAAAGGACAGTGATAAATAATGAAGAAAGAAAGGACAGTGATAAATAATGAAGAAAGAAAGGACAGTGATAAATAATGAAGAAAGAAAGGACAGTGATAAATAATGAAGAAAGAAAGGACAGTGATAAATAATGAAGAAAGAAATGACAATAATAAATGATGAAGAAAGAAAAGACAGTGATAACTAATGAAGAAAGAAAGACAGTGATAAATGATGAAGAACGAAAGGACAATGACAAATAATGAAGAAAGAAAGGACGATGATAAATAATGAAGAAAAAAGGACGATAATAAATGATGAGGAAAGACAGGACGATGATAAATGATGAAAAAGGAATGTAATTCAGAAAAGATAAAACTAGACGGGTAGAGAGAGTGAGGAACTTGATCAGAGATGGATGTAGAAGAGTGGTACGAGACAAAGTAAGTGAAAGAAGAGAGAGAACAGAAGAAGGAGTAGAGACGAGAGGAAATAACAGACCGTGGATATTCCACGTGGGAAAATGAGTTCAGTGAATTTTTTTTCTACTGCAAGTTTGATTTATTGTGTCCAGGTTTCTGTTAAGACAAGATGTTGAGCCACGTATAATATAGTCTCTGTGTCCAGGTTTCTGTTAAGACAAGATGTTGAGCCACGTATAATATAGTCTCTGTGTCAAAGTCTCTGTTAAGACAAGATGTTAAGCCATGTATAATATAGTCTCTGTGTCGAGGTTTCTGTTAAGACAAGATGTTGAGCCACGTATAATATAGTCTCTGTGGTCTGATGCCAATTTGGTTCATGAGGACGATGCTTAGGATAATCTTGATGAAGATGATAGCTACTATAATAACATTACGGATGAATAAGTTATGATAGTGACGATGATTGTAGTAAAGATTATAAAAAAGTGATGATGATGATGATGAAATAAGAGAATTCGTGTAAATGTTTTAAAGACTTGTTCTTTAGTATCTCAGGAACTAAGAGCTGGTATTTCTTCCAACCATTGATGTGGAGATGTTGAGGCACAACACTGTGTCGGACTGGAAGCGGGTTATGCCGACTATTTTTAGTCCATGACTGCAGCTAACAAGTAGGGAGTGTCTTGTTTATCAGACTGTAGAGCCACGGGGAATATGGCAATCCATGTCTCGTCGTGCAGACTTAAAAACGAGCAATTTTAAACATTGAAGAAGAAGAAGACGATAAAATACATCTACATTTTATTGCGGAGAGAACCTTTTTTTTTCTACACATATCCTAGAAATCAAACAGAACAAACGTGGCCGCTATCTAACACGTTGATCTACCCGCCACCCTTAGCTTTACCCTGTAGGTACACGACCGGAGAGACGGGAATTCCTTAGTTCATTGTGGAAATTCCCGATATGACGAAGTAGTCAGCGCGTCGGTTTCGAAGCTTGTACGTGTACTAATTGTTTTTTGACGTTACACAGCTTGAAGACTTGCTAAGTGTCGACTGATTTGGAGTTCCCCAGATGTGCTGTGTGACCGTTCTCCTGTTCATCGCCGGGTTTCGATGACCCAGTTATTCAGCAATCGTTCTTGTACATATCAATAGTCACACAAGCTACAATATTGTGCACAATACACAACCTCGGGACAGGACAGAACTATCGTACGGGCAACAATCCTTGACCGATATCGTGAAGGGGACAGCATTTGAAGGCTGGATATGCTTTAGGATTCGACATGTGAAGGGAAAATACGCCAAACTCCTCAGCTTACCTACAAAGTCACATCGTCCGCCTGTCTTACTATCCAAGACAACCCTCTGTCTTCAATGTCCTGCCTACATCGACACAAAACGACAACTTGCTCCCAGTCAAAAGTGTACTCGAGTCATTTTCTAGGAGTATAAAGTGAAGCTAATGGCATATGCCCTGACATTCCTGCAATAATATGCCATTCACGGCCAAGACTTTCTAGAACATACTGCCACCGGTGACAAGACATGGGTCCACCATGGCATCAGAGAATCTAAACACGCAAGCATTGAATGGCGGCATGCGGTCTCGACACGGACCAGGGAATCCAAGGCAAGTTCAGTTGTCTGCTGGTAAAGTGATGGCTTTTATGTTTTGAAATCAGAAAGGCGTGTTGGGCGAGTTACTTTTAAAGGGCAGCAAAAACTAATACGGTTGTTTAAGGCCCAACATTTCAACGTTTACGAGGTCACATTAGACATCGCCATCCTGGGCTACTGACAAAATTATCATCTTTGGCTGCTGACAAAGTCATCATCTTGGGCTGTTGACAAAATCGTAATCTTTGGCTGTTGACAAAATCGTCATCTTTGGCTAGTGACAAAATCATCATCTTTGGCTGTTGACAAAATCATCATCTTGTGCTGTTGACAAAATCGTCATCTTTGGCTAGTGACAAAATCATCATCTTTGGCTAGTGACAAAATCATCATCTTTGGCTGTTGACAAAATCATCATCTTTGGCTGTTGACAAAATCATCATATTTGGCTGTTGACACAATCGTAATCTTTGGCTGTTGACAAAATCATCATCTATGACTGTTGACAAAATCATCATCTTTGGCTGTTGACAAAATCATCATCTCTGGATGTTGACAAAATCATCATCTTGTGCTGTTGACAAAATCGTCATCTTTGGCTGTTGACAAAATCATCATCTTGTGCTGTTGACAAAATCCTCATCTTTGGCTATTGACAAAATCGTCATCTTTGGCTGTTGACAAAATCATCATCTTGTGCTGTTGACAAAATCGCCATCCTGGGCTATTGACAAAATTATCATCTTTGGCTGCTGACAAAGTCATCATCTTGGGCTGTTGACAAAATCGTAATCTTTGGCTGTTGACAAAATCGTCATCTTTGGCTAGTGACAAAATCATCATCTGTGGCTGTTGACAAAATCATCATCTTGTGCTGTTGACAAAATCGTCATCTTTGGCTAGTGACAAAATCATCATCTTGTGCTGTTGACAAAATCCTCATCTTTGGCTATTGACAAAATCGTCATCTTTGGCTGTTGACAAAATCATCATCTTGTGCTGTTGACAAAATCGACATCTTTGGCTGTTGACAAAATCATCATCTTGTGCTGTTCACAAAATCGACATCTTTGGCTGTTGACAAAATCATCATCTTTGGCTGGTGACAAAATCATCATCTTGTGCTGTTGACAAAATCGTCATCGCTGGCTGTTGACAAAATCATCATCTTGGGCTGTTGACAAAAAATGTGCTGCTCCTGCTTGATAACTTTCGTTCACACAGAAGGATGTATTAGCATCATCTCTGACATGTTATCACAGTTTGGTAGTAAATTGTTTTCATTTCTTTTCTGTTACAGAGCAGACACTGCAAGATCTTTTCTTTGTGTGTTTTTTCTGTATTGCGTTCACAAATCTTTATGAATTTGCTGCGGTTTTAAGCTCACTGAAAGACAAAAAGACAGATCCTATAAACCTGAAGATGAACAAAACTGTTTTAAACTACTTTTTGTGTTGCCATACATTTGAGCTACACAACAGTCTAAGATCAAATATCATATAGGCACAATATAGACAATATATTCGTCACCATCTGGTCATTATAAATAAGCTATATAGTGAGATAGGGATTATATATTAACATACTACAAAAACTACATAGACTATACATACTACAAAAAAGCATACACTACACACACTACATAAACTAAATATACTGAACATACTATATAAACTAAATATACTGGGCATATTATATACACTAAATATACCGGACATATTACAACAGCTACATACACTACAAATAATACATGAACTAATGATACTGGACTTACTACACTCACTGCCTTCTGATGTACTATTTTACACTAAACTGAATGTGATAGTTACAGTGAAAGTTTAAACTGAATGTGATAGTTACAGTGAAAGGCTAAATTGAATGTGATGGTTACAGTGTCGTATGTACGGCACAATGTCAGTTTGGTCTATGTGATTAATTCTTCAACCTTTTTCTGTGTCTTTCTCTCCCTGTCTCTTTTTCTGTCTGTCTCTCTTTTTCTTGCTGTCTCTCTGTTCAACTGTCTATTTTTATTTTTATTTATCTCTGTGTTTCTCTTCTCTCTGTCTCTCTATGTTTTTATTTCTCTGTGCATCTCTTTCCCGTCCACTGTCTCGGCCTATGTATGAAGGGAAGTATCAAGTAATAAGTGACGAGATGAAAACAATGGGGAAACACATTTTAGGAATATGTGAACATCGATGGAAAGGATCAGGACACTTCAAGAGCGAGAATGATAATATCTTTATGTACTCCGGTGGAGAATTAGCAGGAAAGAATGGAGTGGCTTTTTAGTGGAACAAATTAACATCAAAGTATTACTAGGTTATAATCCAGTAAGTGATAGAATCCTCACTATAAGACTTAAAGGCATTCCTAGAAATGTAACAGTTATCCAGATACATGCACCTACATCAGCAGCAGAAGAAAAGGAAGTAGTTGACTTCTATAAAACACTACAAATAACGATAGATCAACTACGGAAAAATGGTATTGTATTGATAATGGGGGATTTTAATCAAAAGATTGTACAGAAAGAGAAGGAGATGAAGGATATGTTTTGGGAAAATGTAGCATAGGATACAGAAATGAGGCAAGTGACAATTTAATGACTTTCTGCATGGAAAATGAGCAAATGATCGCTAACACACTTTTTAGACAACATCCAAGAAGACTTTACACATAGAATTCACCTGATGGGAAAATCAAGAATCAGACAGATTACATCTTAGTGCAAAGAAGGTGGAGATCAAGTTTAACATCAGCAAAAACTTTACCAGATGCTGATTGCGACACGGACCATGAGTTATTAATAGCAGACATGAAGATAAAGATAAAAAAGACAGTTACGGGATCAAGACCACTCCGCTTTGATATTACAAAAATACCAGAACAATACGGTATAGAAGTGAAGAACCGTTTCGAAATCCTGATGGCTGTACAGGTGGAGATGATACCAGATGAATTGGCTACGCAGGCCAAAGATATCTTAATAACAACAGCTAAAGACATGGTTCCAGTAAAGAAAACACAATAGACTGGATGGATTACAGCAGGCACACTAGAACCAATAAAACAACGTAGAGAAATGAAGACGCAATGAAAAGTGACAAACAACAACAAAGAGAAATATACAACTTTAACAAAAGAAGTACGAAGAAACATAAGAAAAGACAAAAAACAAACATACAAGATTGTTGTGAAAGAATAGAAGAACATCGGAAGTGTAGAAGAGATAGTGAAATGTTTAAATAAATGAAGACACTGATGAGAAATGTCACATCTAAGCTAAATGTAATTTGTGATGAGATGGGGAATACCTTGACAGAGACAGAGGAAATTCTAGAAAGATGGAAGGAATATTGCAGAGGAATGTATGAAACAACCGACTGTGGAAACAGATCAACAATATGAATTATTAATGGATGAGAAAGAATCCGAACCGGCAATAGAAGAAGTTTTATGGGCAATAAAGAATCTAAAAAATGGTAAATCACCAGGATGTGATGAGATAACAGCTGAATTTATTAAAGCAGGAGGAAAGGAGTGTGCAATAATCTATCATGCACTATGTAAAAAGATATGGCATTCAGGTATTTGGTCAAAAGAATGGAAAAGAACGGTATTCATACCACTGATTAGTCATACCAGTAAAATTATGTTAAAAATCTTAATGGGTAGACTTCGAAAGAAAATAGAAGAGGAAGTCAATATGGTCCAAGCTGGTTTCAGGCAAGGAAGAGGATCAAGAGATAATATATTCAATCTAAGATTAATAATAGAGAAATGCAGAGAGTTTAATGTGAATCTATATTTATCCTTTATAGACTACTCAAAGGCATTTGATTGTGTACAACACCAGAAACATTGGGAAATAATGGAAAAAATGGGATTTCCAACACATTTGATACAATTAACATCACTGCTAGACCAACAAGCAGCAGTAAGAATAAATGGTGAAACAACAACTTGGTTTGACATAAAACAAGGGGTCCGTCAGGGGTGCATATTGTCACCCTACTTATTTAACTTGTATACTGAAAATATAATTGAGGTGGATAATTTTTATTTTGTATCACTACTAACTAATAATGGAGATACAATGAGGGACATTAAAAGGAGGACATCTATTGCTCTTCAGAAAGTAAAACAAGTAAAGAATCTGTGGAGAGGAGTAGTCAGAACTACAAAAATAAGATTGCCAAGGGCATGCATCTTTCCCATCACAACATATGCCTGTGAGACCTGGACACTTAACAAAACAGCTGAGAAACACATAAATGCCTTTGAATGTAAATGCTACAGAAGAGTTCTCCAAATATCGTGTACACAAAAAAACAACAAATTATATCTATACTACAAGAGCTTAAAATTGAAGAAGGCTGGCTAGTAAAGAGGATTAAAGAGAGAAAACTTAAATATTTTGGACACATTAAACGTCATGATAATTTAGAGAAGACCGTATTGGAAGCATACGTAATTGGACAAAGAAGAAGAGAAGACCAAAACGAAGATGGCTGCAAGACATCATTGACGATCTGCAAATGGACGCATCAGCAGCAGGTCATCTTGCTCACAACCGAGAGGCCTACAGGCTGTTTGGGAGGCAAAGTTCCGCAAGGGACATGCAAATGAATGAATGAATGAGTTATTTTATGTTATAGACGGCAAAAATAAAGCAGTTAAAAGGTCACATTCTCTCTCTCTCTCTCTCTCTCTCGTGATCACGATGATCATTAACAAAAGCTGAATGACAGCTGTATGATGAAGGGCAGAATATTAAATGGGCCTAGATGCCCAATTCTGAACTCTTTGAAAATAAATATGTTCGTTCATTCGTTCTCTCTCTCTCTCTCTCTCTCTCTCTCTCTCTCTCTCTCTCTGTAATTTTCTGCAGCCTCCATAGCTTGGAAGATCATCACTAAGTTCGTATTAGAATTGATCATGTTACTCAAGTATTACTTATTAGATGACTCACATAAAACATCTAAATAAACTTGTTATCTCTGACAAGATGATCCTCCACTTCTCTTCTTTATTTTCTTTATTATAAGAGGAGAGCGAGTCCTGGGTCATTACAACATTAACCAACATCAGCCAGAACATGTCAGTAGTCAATCACTACACATACAAGTATTTCGTACAGCATATATCACATATACTACAATTAACAAACATACTAAACAAAATGTTCATACGAAATACACTATTATACTACATAAACTATATAAGAAATGGTTTGAGCCATTGGAGAAATCAAAGATTCGTAGAATATTTTGTTTGTATTTTGTGTCGCTTTCATCAATGTCTCTGGGCACGGTGACATACTGGGAAATGAATGAGCTGATAGACTACCTGGACATACACAGAAATGAATGAGCTGATAGACTGACTGGCTCTGTCATCTGAGACTGGCTTGAGCTGATATTGTTAACGCATTCAGAGAGATAGACAGAACTTGGGTGGCAGAGAATCTACATCGCTGCTGATGCTATGAGAGCTAGGAATACATATTTGCACAACCAGGACGAGAGGCATACTTGACATGAGAGACAACTTGTCAATCAACACAGGACAGGCACTATCAGCTGCAGGACGCTGATGGACATGTTGAGGAGGTGGAATGTTGAATCTGGGCAATTATGGACATGTCGGAATGTAGTGATGATGACGCAGTTCATAAACTATACATGATACAAATAATACACACTTAGTTCACTATTTCAGTTTATTTCATCTTCTTTTTCTGTGTTCAATGGTTCTAGCTTCAGACTACTATACAGGGTCCGACAATTAAGTAACGAGACTGATTTTATTATAGCCAAGACAAATATGGCATGCTATGAATCAAAACATGGAATCCAAAGAGGCAACCTTCATCTATGATCTGGCAACTTTTCATCGCCGCCTGACAAGCAGACAACAAACAAGCCGTCATTTTATTGAACTAGTTATAGGTGCATTGTCACGTAATCAGCATGGAGCAAAAAAACTTACATTAAATTATGTTTAAAAGTCGGAAAAAGTACCATTGAGACAGTTGAATTGGTGCGAGAAGTTTATGGGGATAATTGCTTATCTCGTGCACAGATATTCAGGTGGTATTCACGATTGAAAAGTGGTGCGGAAATGATTACAAATGGAACTAGATATGGACGTCCATTTTCTGTTCGTAATGAGGAAATCGATAAAAAGGTCAGAGAACGGATACAAGAAGATCGTTGCTTGACTGTAAGGATGATGGCAGATGAATTTGGTGTTAACCGAGAGACCATTAGTAAAATTTTAGTGGAATATTTGGGAAAGAAAAAAAGTTGCTTGCCGGTTTCTACCACATTCGTTGTCTGATGACCAAAAACATCAGCGTGTTGGGTACGCAAAAGATATCATCAAAACGTGTCGCAGAAATAAATGTTACTTAAATTTGATTGTTGCAGACGATGAAACATGGATTTTCCGCTATGATCCCACAACTAAACGCCAAAAGTGCTCAGTGGAAGTCATCATCATCACCAAAAGCAAAAAAAAAAATTCGTCTTTAGAAGTCGAAATTGAAGAAAATGATGGTGTGCTTCTACGACAGCAAATGAGTTATTCACAAAGAATTTATTCCATAGGGACAAACTGTCACTGCCAAAGATTATTTAAGTGTTTTGAAACGCCTATTGAAAAGGTTTCTCCTAGACTGACCCAAGTATTCAACACCTGACAGTTTTTTCCTTCTTCATGATAATGCACCGGCTCACTGGGCGGTAGTTGTACAGGAATTTGTGACCCAAAACCAAGTGTGTGTTCTCAAACATCCACCCTATTCCCAAGATTTTTCTCCCTGCAATTATTTTCTATTCCCAAAATTAAAGTTACCATTGAAAGGACGCTTCTTTGACGATACTGATGACATCCAAAGGGCCGTAACATCCAGCTTAAGGCCAATACCAACAGAAGAACTGCAGAGGTCTTTCCAGTGTTTGTTAGATCGTGCCACTCGCTGTATCAAAGCACAAGGGACTTACTTTGAATAAAATACAGGTTATATCTTCAACTGTTCTTTATTATATTTTTATGTAATTAGTATCATTACTTAATTGTCTGATGTTGTATTTATTGCCAGGATAAATTGTAGTCGTTTGGAAAGTCTTTTTTGTAGCCCTAGAATTTGTCTTCCTGTGTAGCTATCTGTGTTCAGGACTGGCTTGAGCTGATATTGTTAACGCATTCAGAGAGATAAACAGAGTGGAGAACTTGGATGGCAGAGAATCTACATCGCTGCTGATGCTATGAGAGCTAGGAATACATATTTGCACAACCAGGACGAGAGGCATACTTGACATGCTAGACAACTTTTCCATCAACACAGGACAGGCACTATCAGCTGCAGGACGCTGATGGACATGTTGAGGAGGTGGAATGTTGAATCTGGGCAATTATGGACATGTCGGAATGTAGTGATGATGACGCAGTTCATAAACTATACGTGGTACAAATAATACACACTTAGTTCACTATTTCAGTTTATTTCATCTTCTTTTTCTGTGTTCAATGGTTCTAGCTTCAGACTACTATACAAGGTCCGACAATTAAGTAACGAGACTGATTTTATTATAGCCAAGACAAATATGGCATGCTATGGATCAAAGCATGGAATCCAAAGAGGCAACCTTCATCTATGATCTGGCAACTTTTCATCGCCGCCTGACAAGCAGACAACAAACAGGCCCTTCATTTTATTGAACTAGTTATAGGTGCATTGTCACGTAATCAGCATGGAGCAAAAAACTAACATTAAATTATGTTTAAAAGTCGGAAAAAGTACCATTGAGACAGTTGAATTGGTGCGAGAAGTTTATGGGGATAATTGCTTATCTCGTGCACAGATATTCAGGTGGTATTCACGATTGAAAAGTGGTGCGGAAATGATTACAAATGGAACTAGATATGGACGTCCATTTTCTGTTCGTAATGAGGAACTCAATAAAAAGGTCAGAGAACGGATACAAGAAGATCGTTGCTTGACTGTAAGGATGATGGCAGATGAATTTGGTGTTAACCGAGAGACCATTAGTAAAATTTTAGTGGAATATTTGGGAAAGAAAAAAAGTTGCTTGCCGGTTTCTACCACATTCGTTGTCTGATGACCAAAAACATCAGTGTGTTGGTTACGCAAAAGACATCATCAAAACGTGTAGCAGAAATAAATGTTACTTAAATTTGATTGTTGCAGACGATGAAACATGGATTTTCCGCTATGATCCCACAACTAAACGCCAAAAGTGCTCAGTGGAAGTCATCATCATCACCAAAAGCAAAAAAAAAATTCGTCTTTAGAAGTCGAAATTGAAGAAAATGAGGGTGTGCTTCTACGACAGCAAATGAGTTATTCACAAAGAATTTATTCCAGAGGGACAAACTGTCACTGCCAAAGATTATTTAAGTGTTTTGAAACGCCTATTGAAAAGGTTTCTCCTAGACTGACCCAAGTATTCAACACCTGACAGTTTTTTCCTTCTTCATGATAATGCACCGGCTCACTGGGCGGTAGTTGTACAGGAATTTGTGACCCAAAACCAAGTGTGTGTTCTCAAACATCCACCCTATTCCCAAGATTTTTCTCCCTGCAATTATTTTCTATTCCCAAAATTAAAGTTACCATTGAAAGGACGCTTCTTTGACGATACTGATGACATCCAAAGGGCCGTAACATCCAGTTTAAGGCCAATACCAACAGAAGAACTGCATATGTCGTTCCAGTGTTTGTTAGATCGTGCCACTCGCTGTATCAAAGCACAAGGGACTTACTTTGAATAAAATACAGGTTATATTTTCAACTGTTCTTTATTATATTTTTATGTAATTAGTATCATTACTTAATTGTCTGATGTTGTATTTATTGCCAGGATAAATTGTAGTCGTTTGGAAAGTCTTTTTTGTAGCCCTAGAATTTGTCTTCCTGTGTAGCTATCTGTGTTCAGGACTGGATTCTGTTTTCTTGGTATAGAGGGCAGATCAGGATTCTGTTTTCTTGGTATAGAGGGCAGATCAGGATTCTGTTTTCTTGGTATAGAGGGCAGATCAGGATTCTGTTTTCTTGGTATAGAGGGCAGATCAGGATTCTGTTTTCTTGGTATAGAGGGCAGATCTGGATTCTGTTTTCTTGGTATAGGGGGCAGATCTGGATTCTGTTTTCTTGGTATAGAGGGCAGATCTGGATTCTGTTTTCTTGGTATAGAGGGCAGATCTGGATTCTGTTTTCTTGGTATAGAGGGCAGATCAGGATTCTGTTTTCTTGGTATAGGGGGCAGATCAGGATTCTGTTTTCTTGGTATAGGGGGCAGATCAGGATTCTGTTTTCTTGGTATAGGGGGCAGATCTGGATTCTGTTTTCTTGGTATAGAGGGCAGATCTGGATTCTGTTTTCTTGGTATAGAGGGCAGATCAGGATTCTGTTTTCTTGGTATAGGGGGCAGATCTGGATTCTGTTTTCTTGGTATAGGGGGCAGATCTGGATTCTGTTTTCTTGGTATAGAGGGCAGATCTGGATTCTGTTTTCTTGGTATAGAGGGCAGATCTGGATTCTGTTTTCTTGGTATAGGGGGCAGATCAGGATTCTGTTTTCTTGGTATAGGGGGCAGATCTGGATTCTGTTTTCTTGGTATAAGGGACAGATCTGGATTCTGTTTTCTTGGTATAGAGGGCAGATGTGGATTCTGTTTTCTTGGTATAGGGCTCAGATCTGGATTCTGTTTTCTTGGTGTAGGGGCGGATGGGGATTCTGTTTTCTTGGCATAGGGGGCAGATCTGGATTCTGTTTTCTTAGTAAAGGGGTCAGAGCTTGGTTCTGGCTTCTTGGTATATGGGGCAGAGCTGAAAGATGTATTCTTCTGAGCGGATGCCTGTTTGATATGTGCTATGACAGGTGTGTGATAGACTGAGGAGATGCAGGTGTGCTGGAATCAACAGTCACGTGTGTAGTATGAAGATGATGGTTTGTTCTTGACGTTATATGATGGTTTATTCTTGTTTGTAGATGATGGTTTGTTCTTGTTTGTAGATGATGGTTTGTTCTTGACGTTAGATGATGGTTTGTTCTTGTCTTTAAATGATGTTTTGTTCTTGATGTTAGATGATAGTTTGTTCTTGGCGATAGATGATGGTCTGCTCCTGATGTTAGATGATGGTTTGTTCTTAATGTTAGATGATGGTTTGTTCTTGATGTTCGATGATGGTTTGTTCTTGATGTTAGATGTTGGTTTGTTTTAATGTTAGATGATGGTTTGTTCTTGATGTTAGATGATAGTTTGTTCTTTTTTGTTAGATGATAGTTTGTTCTTGATGTTAGATGATGGTTTGTTCTTAATGCTAGATGATGGTTTGTTCTTGATGTTAGATGATGGTTTGCTCTTGATGTTAGATGTTGGTTTGTTCTTAATGTTAAATGATGATTTGTTCTTGATGTTAGATGCTAGTTTGTTCTTGATGTTAGACGAATGTTTGTTCTGTTTTTGTTAGATGATGGTTTGCTCTTGGTGTTAGATGATGGTTTGTTCTTCATGTTAGATGATGGTTTGCTCTTGATATTAGATGATGGTTTGTTCTTGATGTTAAATGATAGTTTGTTCTTGACGTTAGAAGACTGTTTGTTCTTGATGTTACATGATGTTTTTTCTTGATTTTAGATGATGGTTCGTTCTTGATGTTAGATGACAGTTTGTTCTTGACGTTAGATAATGTTTTGTGCTGGCTAGTTCACAGCTTCCTGTACTTTTGCTTTATTATTGTTTTAGTTTCACTGTGTGAGACAGGATGCTGGTGTTGTGTCGCCTGCATGAAACAGGTTGTTGGTGTTGTGGTTGCCTGTATGAGACAGAGTGTTGATGCTGTGGTAGCCTGTATGAGAAAGAGTGTTGATGTTATGTTGTCTTTATGAGACAGAGTGTTGATGTTGTGGTAGCCTGTATGAGAAAGAGTGTTGATGTTGTGGTTGCCTTTTTGAGACAGGATGATGATGTTGTGGTAGCCTGTATGAGAAAGAGTGTTGATTTTATGTTGTCTTTATGAGACAGGGTTTTGATGTTGTGGTAGCCTGTATGAGAAAGAGTGTTGATGTTATGTTGTCTTTATGAGACAGGATGTTGATGTTGTGGTAGCCTGTATGAGAAAGGGTGTTGATGTTGTGGTTACCTGCTCCCAGATTTGGCAAGTTCTGTCAGCTTCTTCATTTACCAGTTGACCACAGCGTGATAGGATCACGTGACCACGCCAACCTTCCTCGAAGAGCTGAACAGAGTTTGTGTTGCGTCTTTTTCCTTTCCAGTGTGCCTCTTTTCTTTATATTGTGTCTCTTTATTTTGCATTGCGTCTCTTTCCATTACATTGTGTATCTTTTCTGTACTTTGTGTCTCTTTTCTTTACTTCATGTCTCTTTCCTTTCCAATGTGTCTATTTCCTTTACAATTTGTCTCTTTTCTTTACATTGTGTTTCTTTCCTTTACGTTGTGCTTCTTCTCTTTATATTACGTCTCTTTCCTTTCTATTTTATCTCTATCTTTTATGTTGTGTCTCTTTCCTTTGTATTGTGTCTCTGTCCGTTGTGTTGCGTCTCTTTCTTTTCTATTGTGTTTCTTACCTTTTTATTATGTCTCCTTCCTTTGTATTGTGTTTTATTGCTTTATGTTGTTTCTCTTTCCTTTGTAGTGTATCTCTTTCCTTTGTGCTGTGTCTCTTTCCATTGTGTTGTATCTCTTTGTTTTGTGTGGAATCTCTTTCCATTGTGTTGTGTTTTTTATTTTGTATTGTGTCTGTTTCCTTTGAATTTTGTCTCTTTCCTTTGTGCTGCGTCTCTTTCCTTTGTATTGTGTCATGCCGTTTGTATTGTGTCTCTTTCCTTTGTGGTGTGTCTCCCTCTTCTGTATCGTGTCTCTTTCCTTTGTCTCCTTCCTTTGTGTTGTTGTCTCTTTCCTTTGTGTTGTGTCTCTTTCCTTTTTATTGTGTCTCTTTCCTTTGTTATGTGTCTTTTTCCTTTGAATTGTCTCCCTTTCCTTTAAATTGAGTCTCTTTCCTTTGTATTGTGTCTCTTTCCTTTACGTTGTGTCTCTTTCTTTGTGACTCTTTCCTTTCATTGTGTCTCGATCACTACATTAAGTCTCTTTTCTTTACATTCTACCTCTGTCTTTACATTGTATCTCTTTCCTTAACATTATTTCTCTTTCGTTTACATTGTGTCTCTATCGTTACGTTGTGACTCTTTTCTTTACATTGTATCTCTTTCTTTATGCCACTTTCCTTTACATTGTGTCTATTTTTTTTCATTCTGTCTCTTTCCTTTACAATGTGGCTCTTTCTTTTACATTCTATCTTTTTCACTACATTGTATCTTTTTCCTTTATATTGTGTCCCTTTTGCTTTACATTGTGACTCTTTCTTTACATTGTGTCTCTTTTCTTTACATTGTTTCTCTTTCTTTACATTATGTCTCCTTTCTTTATATTGTGTCTCTTTCTTTACATTGTGTCTATCCCTTTACATTGTGTGTCTTTAATTTACATTTTGTATCTTTCCTTTGCGTTGTGTCTCTTTCTTTTACTTTGTGTCTCTGTCCTTTACATTGTATCACTTTCTTAACATTGTGTATCTTTCTTTACATTGTTTCTCTTTCTTTACATCTGGTCTCTTTCATTTACATAGTGTCTCTTTCCTTTACATTGTGTCTCTTTATTAACATTGTGTCTCTTTCATTTACATTGATTCTCTTTCTTTACTTTGTGTCTCTTTCCTTTACATTGTATCCCTTTCTTTTATATTGTGTCTTTTTTCCTTTACATTGTGTCTCTTTCTAGGTGCTCTGTGGAGATAACTGGAGCGCATGTCCTTCTGATGTTTTATTTTATGACCATTTATTGTCAGATACCGTTAACCAAATATTTTTTTCTCGTTCATTGATGCCTGACAAACTTTTGACTCTTATATCTTGTTATGTAAACTATAGTAGCAGATTTATAAATCACTAACTGACTGTGTGGGCAAGAGAGAATGTACATATTAACTGTGTGACGGGTCCAGTAAATTCTGATTACACAGGGTGAGTACTGCAGCAGGACTGGCAAAGATTCTTAGACTTCTATCAGTAGAAAAAAAGAGAGAGAGGAGAGAAAAAGAGAGAGAGAGAGAGAGAGAGAGAGAGAATGGTCAGGAGGTAAAGTTGAATGGGTTGAGTGCTGGAGTAAGTTATAATTGGTGTATTAGTGTCATCTATTATATGACAATACAATTGCTTTAAATTTATAGTAATATGTTTTAGTTTCTTTTCTGCTGCAGAGAAACAGTACACGAGTCTTGCTCTGGTCTCTAGATAGTTGGCAATTTATTTTTAATGAATTTGTTGCAGTTAGGAGCTCATAAAGCAGCTGATTATAAGATAATAAAGATACAATTCCCGCTTCCATGCCATTACGGGATATTAGGGATACGGTATTAGGCCCGTATTTTCGGGACCTTAGGCACATGAAAGCGTGATGTGGTCAGTATCACACCCAGGCCGTATTTACCTTCCAAGATTTCTCTGTTACCTAGAAGCTGGGTGGACTCCAGGGACTTTTTGGTGTGTACCAGGAAAAACTCCCACTTCTGGGACTGAACCCCGTACCACCAGATTAGTAAACCGGGCGACTAACCACTCAGCCAACTAGCCCGCCAAGGACCTAATTATAGGGTATAATAAACTTTACATGGAACATAACCTGGTTAATCTTTGTATGTGTGTGTGTGTGTGTCTTACAGTTCAGCCTTACTGCAGTCTAAATCTAATATCAAATATCGTATAGGTACAATAACGCAGCATCATCATGTGCTCATCATAAACAGACCCTGCCCTACTATAATGCATACTACAAAAGAAAATATACTATAAAAACTACACATACTACAAGAACGTCACATACCACACATCCTATATAAAATAAACACAGAAAACATATACACTTACTACCTTCTCACTACTTATCGTATTGTAGATTATTTCTATCTCTAAACTGGTTGTATGTTATTTGGCTCTGTAGATTATTTCTTTCTCTGTATAAACTTGTTATGTGCCTCTGTATATTATGTGTTTCTCTGTATAAACTTGTTATGTGCCTCTGCAGATTATGTCTCTCTCTGTATAAACTGGTTATATGCCGCTGTAGATTATGTCTCTCTCTGTATAAACTTGTTATATGCCTCTGTAGATTATGTCTCTCTCTGTATAAACTGTTTATATGCCGCTGTAAGACTTGTAGTTTACTCACAGACATAGACCTAAAACCTGCTAATACTTAGACTATGTTTGCACACAGCTTACACTGACTCTATTAACCTGTGTAACGATATCACTGTGTCGTGTGTGTGTGGGCGGGCCATAATACGGGCCCCAAGCTCAGTGAGATAGTTATCATTATTTACTTTAAACTTCTTTCAATTTTCTTTCTCTCATATTCTCTCTCTGTCTTATTCTGTCTATGTTTCTCTCTCACTCGTTTTGTCTCCTTTTCTTTGTATTTGTCCATCTTTCATATCTAATTATGTGTCTTCCTCTGTCTCTCTTTGTATATTTTCTTTCTGTCTCTCTCCAATTCTCTCTCTGTCTATGCGTTTTTCTTTATCTCCCTCCATTTCTCTCTCTCTCTCTCTCTCTCTCTCTCTCAGTCTCAAGCTCAGTCTCAAACACAAAAAGGCTCCACTCACTTCACAAGCGAGCATTAAATCTTATTTGTGACAAACACCCAATACAGACTGTAGATCAACACAAACAACTCAAAATTCTACCTCTCAAAAATAGAATCATTTTTAACAAAGTTAAATTTGTTCACAGAATTCTGTCGCACAATGCTCCGCCTTACTTGTGGGCACTGTTTACGTATAACACTAAACATAGCCAGCGTTTAAAAAACTGTCTTCTTCCTAAACCCATGATTGATATGTACAAGAAAAGCCTTGCATACTCTGCAGTACAGCTCTGGAACACCCTCCCCTACAATTTAAAATCCATTGGTAATACTTCATCCTTTAACTCAAACCTGTTTCATTATTTACTTGCTTGTAATTATATGCCTCCATAAAATAGCCAGTACTCTCTCAACACATGGCTCGTAAACCATCAAGTACTTCAATGACATAGTTAGAAAAGCAACTTGTTAGATATTGTTAGAAATTATTTTAATGTTTGTTTGAAAAAACATATGTTAGAAGATCTGTATTTACAATGTATTTTTATTTACGTATATGTCTGCGTGTGTATGTGTGCGTGAGTGCTATTTTATTAGGTTAATTACTTCTTCTCTTTTACCTTGAATGTAGTAGTTAAATTGTACACACTTTTTGATATGTTTTTACTAATTTAATTTGTATTTTTGTACTACATCAAGTGTGTGGGAAGAATGAAAGATGGAGTGATGAAGGGCAGAATGTAAGACGGGCCTGCGTGCCCAATTCTTTACCCTTGAAAAATAAAGATTCATTCATTCATTCATTCATTCTCTCTCTCTCTCTCTCTCTCTCTCTCTCTAATTTTTCTGAGTTAAAGAAAACAGAAGATTACACTCAAGAAAAATGTAATATAACACCAAAGTTCAGTAAGCATGTCCACATTGTCTTGTATGTAAAGCTTTGAGTGATTTATAACGGGCACTTTTACAGGAAAAGTATGTTTCACGCGAACTTTGTCTATTTTGGCACGCGTCCTGCGTGGCTGTATCCCTGTTAAGTCCTACTTATAGTCGCGCAGCGCGATGATGGTTTGTAGGTCTTTAATTTTTAAAATAATCAAAGTATAACCAGCAGTTGACTTCCTTCCGGAATTCATTTGTTTAACATGAAGCGCATGGTTTGAGCAGAAAACAGAGCGATTAACGCGAGTTTTTCAAAGTTTATTGTCGCTAGGCTTTTGTTTATGAACAAATATGGCTTCCAGTGCTAGTTTTGTTCGTCCAGAGCAGCATATTTCTGCATTACAAGCTCAGAATTTAATTTTAAAATGTCTAGACTGTGGTGTAGAGAATGCAGTAGTAGAGATTGTGAATTTTCGGACCCACGTGGCACTGATTCAAAAAATCTTTTGTTTTTTTTTTTGGTCCAGCAGCAAAATGTGCTAGAAGGGTAGCTGGTGATACTACTTCTCAGCTTTTTGCTAGTACTAGCTGTAATATCACAACAATTAACGCTGGACATTGTGTAATTTTAAAAAAATTAAATGTTGTAGAATGCTTCAAATTTAAAAAAAAACAAAAACCAAAACACAATGGCCTGTTTTCTGGTAAATATTAGTCAATGACTGCCTACTTGTTTTCATGTAAATATTACCCACCCACTTGGTGTTTTTAGTTTGCTGTGAATGCATAAATAGTGCATATTTTCATGCAAATTTTGGAAGATATGTGAAGAAAAGGTGTTTGTGTACATTTTTATTCATTATGGAATTATATGACCAACTACAGTGGATTAATTTAATAGGTAAGTGACAAAAAATAAATGTATTTTATTCCTTCATTTTCCATTCTTTCTTCTCAGTTCTTACCTCTTTTTTTTTTGTTGGTTGTATACTAACAAAATGTAAAAAATGTTATTTGAAAAATAAAATACATTTTTTCTTCTTCAAAATAAGGTATAATACTTCATACTACAGATCAGATCATGCCTTTGTCATTCTTTTAAATGTGACAACCATCCCATTTCACATTGTGAAGTTTACCCCCCTTGGTCTTTTGAGGGAAACACCCCCAGCAGACAAAGAGTTAAATGTTTACGTCCTGTTACTAAAAAAACGCAGTGGAAATTTGACAACAAACAGGACCGTGTGCACAAACAAACAAAAAAATCAAAGGTAGAAAATACAAGAGACCTATCACAGACTGTTAATTTTGTTTTCTAAGAAAGTTATCTGAGCTTTGATTTGTTATGGACGCATTTCCAAATCTATAAGATAGTTAATATCTACCAGTTATAAGCAGTTTGTTGAAAGTCAGTTGAAGCAGTTTGTTGAAGGTCAGTTGTAAACAGTTTGTTGAATCCCAATTGTAAATTGGTTAACGAAATTCATTTGATGTAGTCTGATGAAGCACAACCATAGTTTGTTACTTACTAATCCTTGTGATTATTTAATATAATTATATTTTGCATGTTATTGTTATTTTTTGTCACTGACACAAATGAAACACTGAAGCAAACAATATATTTATTTCTGCGGATACTAATCTAGACACACTCTTAAGAAGTTGTGAATTCTCTGGATTAGTTGAATGAAACTACATTAAATTCAAATCAGCTATTTCTCTATAGAGAGAATAACTTGGAATTAATGTAAGAATGGATTTAGTTAGTACTAGTACTATGAGTCTATTTCGTATATTTTCGTTGCAAATATTTTTTTTCTTCTAAAATGTGCACTTTGTATGTTCTATACTTAGAAAAGAATACGTTGTAAAAAATCACCGTGAAAGTATGTTAGATAATAAAAATCAGGCAACAGATTCAGTACAAGTTTTTCTCCATAAAGTTCTAGAGCAAACGTTTCAACTATGAGATAATTTAGTAGAGTTAATAAGATCTTTAGTTAGTTGTTCTAAGAATGTTATGGAGAACTTTAGTTAACAGTGCTCTATAGCATTCAAGAAAGAGATACTGATCCACGTGGTTACAAGTCAGGCCACTGGTCACGTCCTGTTTGTTTGCACGGTGACCTGTCTTCTGTGGCACACATTCACGTTTCGTTGTGTTCCACGGTTCAGCCTAGTTGTTTATCAAAGTTATGACTATGAGGCTGATTTGTCTAGTTGTTTATCAAAGTTATGGCTATGAGGCTGGTTTGTCTAGTTGTTTATCAAAATTATGGCTATGAGGCTGGTTTGTCTAGTTGTTTATCAAAGTTATGTCTATGAGGCTTGTTTGTCTAGTTGTTTATCAAAGTTATGTCTATGAGGCTTGTTTGTCTAGTTGTTTATCAAAGTTATGGCTATGAGGCTTGTTTGTCTAGTTGTTTATCAAAGTTATGGCTATGAGGCTGGTTTGTCTAGTTGTTTATCAAAGTTATGTCTATGAGGCTTGTTTGTCTAGTTGTTTATCAAAGTTATGGCTATGAGGCTTGTTTGTCTAGTTGTTTATCAAAGTTATGGCTATGAGGCTGGTTTGTCTAGTTGTTTATCAAAGTTATGGCTATGAGGCTTGTTTGTCTAGTTGTTTATCAAAGTTATGGCTATGAGGCTGGTTTGTCTAGTTGTTTATCAAAGTTATGGCTATGAGGCTGGTTTATCTAGTTGTTATAGTTCAGGTTGTTGCTGACTGACACAAGCAGTTTAGTCTTGAGCTTGTTACTGCAGTATCGGTACTTGACTGTAGAGCTTACGACAGTAGTTCAGTTTCGTAACGGTTGAAGTGGTCTTGTTTCGTGTCGGATATGAAATAGTATCTTACCACAACATCCATACCTGACATGACAGATGTCAATGATCAACGGAGCTAAAATAGTATTGAGACTGTTGCAGCGCAAGTGAAGTATAATATATGCTCATGTATTCTCTCTTAGTTTGTCTAGTGGTTTATTTCTTGTTGTAAGAACATTTCTTCAGAAGCAGGCTTCTGGTCAGTCTAAAGACCTTTGAGCCTCTTTGTATCTACGAGGGTTGACTGATAAGTTCTCAGCCTAAGGTACATATACGTGTAACACACAGTTGATATTATGTGCATTTATAGATCAGGTTAATGAAAGATTAAACACTAAGTTTCTAGAAAGTAACTGCAACCAATTTTTTTACAGGCTACTGAAGTGGTAAGGGGTGGCAGATATTGAGAAAATGGATATAATTTCTCATCGAACAGTCATTCGCTACCTCTGCATCAAAGGCTTATCGCGGAAGGAGATCCATGAGGATATGGTGGAGACTGTAGGGGAGAGTGCCCCTTCTTACAACACAGTGAAGAAATGGGCAGCTCATTGTAAACATGGGAGGGAGATTCTGGAAGATGACCTCCGTCCAAGAAGACCAAGAATGGTAACCACCGATGAAACCACCGGCAGAATCATGACATGGTAATGGAGGATCGACGACTAACTGAGCGGTACATTGCTACTAAGTTGGGCATCTCCCAGGAACGTGTTCATGCCATTATTCACAATGATCTTCAAATGACAAACGTCTCTGCTGGATGGGTCCCGGAACTTCTTGGAGCTGAGCAGAAACAACAACGTCTCAACATGTCAAGAGACAATCTTGGCCATTTTTCTGCAGATCCTGAAAATTTTCTTCAGCAATTTGTGACAATGGATAAGACTTGGGTTCATCATTTTCAACCAGACACCAAACAACAGTCAAACCACTGGAAACATCATGGATCCCCACCTCCAAAGAAAGCAAGGGTGGTTCTGTTTGCAGGCTTCCATCTTTTGGGATTCAGAAGGTGTGCTGTTGGTAGACTATCTTCAAAAGAGCAGAACGGTCACCAGGGCCTATTACGCTAATCTTGTGAAGCAACTGCGTGTCAAACTGAAGGAAACGCGTCGAGGGAAATTGATGAGAGGAGTCATCTTTCAACAAGACAATAATCCAGTTCATAAGTCGGCGGTGGCAATGGCTGCCATTCATGAATGCGGCTTCCAGCTTCTTGAACATCCTCCTTATTCCCAAGATTAACCTCTTCGGACTATTACCTGTTTACCAAACACAAAAAGGAGCTCAGTGGTCGTAGATTTGCTTCAGATGATGACGTCATTCATTCTGTAGACCAGTTTCTACTGGCACAAGATGCTGGTTTTAACAAAGAAGGGATCTTTATGCTCCAGTATCGCTAGACTAAGTGCATAAACTTGATTTGTTGAGAAATAACCCAAAAAAGTAGTCCACAAATAATCCGTTGTACTATAGGCCGAGAACTCATCAGTCACCTCTCATACTTCAGTACTAGAAGCCACTTATCAATCACCCCTCATACTTCAGTACTAGAAGCCACTTATCAATCATTTCTCTTACTTCAGTACTAGAAACCACTTATCAATCACCCCTCATACTTCAGTACTAGAAGCCACTTATCAATCACCCCTCATACTTCAGTACAAGAAGCCACTTATCAATCACTCCTCATACTTCAGTACTAGAAGCCACTAATCAATCACCCCTCATACTTCAGTATTAGAAGCCACTAATCAATCGCTCCTCATACTTCAGTACTAGAAGGCAATCTAACTTACACATTTTACCACTAACTCAGGTTACTATTTCCTTGGCCTATGCAAATTCTGCATAATTCAGCTTAAGCATTTTAATTAATACAACAATACATATGACATACACACAAACCACCAAGTCTGAGTTCAATAATATACCAATTTTAATCTCACAATGAATCATAACAACAACATACAAACTGGCAGTGAGAAATCAACATGACATCAAGACAGTATTCATCAATAAAGGAAGAACAATTTGATGAATTATTCAATAAGAATGCGAAATATTTCCAGCATAATATCAGGTAATAATAAAACTTCTCAGGTCTGCAATATTAATACTGTGTACTCTATGTACATCAAACCTCAGCTCTCTGGCCCCTACATGTGGCATCCACCAGGAATCTCTCTCTCTCTCTCTCTGAACCTTAAGTGCCCAGGGCACATGGGGCTTCCGCAAGGGTTTTCCACAAATGCCTGTCTTTCGCCTTTTTTTCTGCTCTTGCCCAGGTGAGCCCTCTATTGCTCAACATCCTTTCTGTTGTTCTTCTCCATGTCTCTTTTGGTCTACCCTTACTTCTGCTCCCCTGTGGTGTCCATCTTAGTGCTATTTTTGGTAGTGAGTTGTCAGTCATTCGGAGCACATGTCCCAACCATCGCCATCGTCTTTCCTCAATAATTGTTGTCAGTGGTTTCATCTGCATTTCTGCCAATAAGATGTTATTTCTTATGGTGTTTGGCCAAAATATTTTTTTAATTCTACGTAAACATTTAGTCTGGAAAGAATTCAACTTGTTTTCTATGGTTTTGGTGATTTTCCAGTATTCACTTCCATAGAGTAGTACACTTAGAACATTACTCTTAAATATCCTGATTTTCATATTTATGCTTAGTTTATTTGATTTCCATATATTCTGCAGCATTGCAAAAGCAAACATTACTGCCAGTACCTACATCAATATAATCTGTATTGATGCAAACATGTGGTCAGTCTACATGAAAAGCATGCAGACAAATCAGACATGTTACTAATTCAATATGCAGAGACATCATAATGAAATCATATACATATTTTCCATCTTTACACGTAATAACACGAACCCTACATCACAACTACATTCACAACTACATAATCTACACCGTATGAGGTGGGCACGGGTATTTACAACATAAACATAAGCACAAGGAATACACGACCTGGCCCGGCCATGCCTAAAATGATTTTGATGCAAGAAAAATGACGTCACACACTAAACCCCTGCCCTCTACCCTCTACGTGGACAATTAAGCTACAGTCAGGGTCTACACGCCCCGAACCAAGCCCACATCGTTCACAGAAGTACATAGAACACAAGCAACACTGCCAGAAGTAACAGTAGTCAGGGTCTACACGCCCCGAGCCAAGCCCACATCGTTCACAGAAGTACATAGAACACAAGCAACACTGCCAGCAGTAGAGAGGGCGTCCACGATGCAATCTACATTTTAAAAAAAATTACTCGAGACATGTTAGTCACACAATGATTTGAATATTCACAAAATTATTTGAACCAAAATCTTTAAAGATGTAAGACAGTCTACTTCTCTAACAGATAAAAATCACCATTACAAATCTTCCCAACAATTCCTGTCTTTGTGAAACATTCACCACAAGTGATCGTTTTGTAGTTCATATCTCTGCTCAGTCAACTTAACGGGAAGGGAAGTAACTTTAACTAATAATGCAGGGGAACAAACTGAAAAAAATCGTTCTGTTGCATAGCATCATTAATGTCTTGCTTAATTAGTCATTATAAGCATTTTAATTTCTTCCTCTCTCAGTTCTGTCGAAATAATAAAGACAAATATTATATAAACCGACATTAGCTTGGCGAATTCTGCAATATGGCAGAGTTACAAACGATACAAATTTAATCAAAACTGATTTTCCAGAAAAATAAAAATAGTAACATGGAGAATAATTAAATGTCATAAATCTGATCCTAGTTTAGCTGCAGTAGAGAAAACCGACAATAACAGAAAGAAGATTAAACCTTAAGTTATCATTTCTAAACTATCCCAGACGTCGGACACCTGATATAGACCTCGGGAGTTGAGTTGATTGGCGTCGAGAAAGAACACGATGGAAAGTGGAAGATTTACCTTCATCTAGGAGGAGGACATGAAGGGCGGCCTGTATCACCACCATGGTGCGCTGGTCGTTACAGTCAGAGTGCCACAAGACTATCACACTCACACATGTATAGCATTTACTAAAATGTCAGGAAGAGGTAAAGGCGGTAAGGGTCTCGGAAAGGGACCCAGCTCGTTTTGATCTTTTCCTGGAGGTTTTGTGCTTGCTGATTTTGCTCATGGAAACGCCACGTTTCTTCTACAATCACATGGAGGGCGGTAAGGAAGAACTCCCTGGAACCATGGTCTTTACAGTAAGTGGGCAGAATGCCATGCGGGTATCATACGCCTTCATCCACAGCATCCTTGCTGGACCTGTAGGTCTTGGTGTCAATGGAGTGGCGACCCTCAGCCGCTACGAGAACCGGACAGAATGGTTTGTTACCCTACGACAAGCCACTCATATAACCCACTATGGCTCGCTACATGGGAAAACCCTACATCTGGAGGAGTCCAAACTGACAATACACATTGAACATTTGGACAAAGAACGTGTTAAAGAAACGCTACATTGGATGCATGCGGCAGTGAAGACGCAAATGGTCAAGCGCCTTGTCACATTCCTGACCGGTGACGAGGAGGCCGAGGTATTCCGTGTTGAGAAGGTCAACGACAAGTGGGCGTTTCGGTGAAGACCGAAGCAAGATGTCCCACACTACACGTCCTTATCTCACTCCGGCGGGGAAAAAGAGCACAGGATTGCAATCACCCTGCAGGGCAGAAATACGCCATGCCCAATTTGTAGCAGCGATGCCCATCGGGCTAACCAATGCCCCAGAAAAGCGCAGCCAGCCCCCAGAGAGAACATACGACAGCAGCAGGTCTCTGCAGTCAAGAGAGTCGAGGAGAGATCCGCCACAACCGCCGTGGTCACCCAGAACCAAGCCGCTGGCAACCAAGAGCCAGCACCAGAGCCCACGGATGATGACGGGTTTAAGCTGGTGGAGAACAGAAAAAAGAGGCGCCACCAGATAACTGCCACAGTGTCGCCGACCTCCAGCGAGTCTCCTTGTACCCCAAGGAAACGGGTGCCCACCGGCAGAACCGTAGAAGCCAGGAGTCAGCTTCTGCCAACATAAGAAGCACAAAAGGTCCCTCTTCCAGAGAAGGACATAGACACACCAACAATTCCAGCAGAGGAAACAGTGAATGTCCCCTTTGCAGAGGAGGACATGGACTCACCACCAGCAGAGGAACCTCTTTCTTGGGTCCAACTGACTGGAGAAGGACATTCTGACGACGAGGATCCTCCCTTAACCATTGACGAGGACATATGATGTTAACATAACTGTGTCGACGGGACATTCTATAAGACGGACTACTGTGTTCATTTCTCTATTCTAGGAATATTTCTTATATTTGTGTTGTGCTTTTTCCTAACTATTTCTAATTTACAAGTTTCATTTGTGCTTTGCTCCCAATATGGCTGATAAACTTTCCATGTTATCTATTAATATTAGAGGACTGAGAGGGAAACTCAGTCAAGTAGTGCACCTAGTACACCACCACAAACCAGACTTTATCTTTATCCAAGAAGCACACATCAACACAGACACGCACGCCAACAACATCACACAACTCTTAGGACTCAGACATTCATGTTTCAGCTTAGGGAACATACACGCAGGAGTAGCAATACTACAAGTATCAGAAGACTGGCAAATCGTAGGACACAACAGAGACAGCGAAGGTAGAATAGCAATAGTGGAAATAAAACACACAAGTTCAAACCACAACAAATACACATTAGTCAACGTATATGCACCAGCTGTGAGAGGCCAGCAACGTAACTTCTATGACAAACTCTCACAGACGCTAACATCATTCCACAGGGGACAAAACATTATCATAGCAGGAGACTTTAAATGTGTCCTACACGATTTTGATCTGTCGAGAGGTACAATCAACACACGCCGTGAACTCACACAAACAGACATACTACATAACATCATAGACGAGCACGGGCTTGTAGACACATACATAAAGACGAACCCACATGGTAGGGAAACTACACACACTGACACATTTAACATAAACATAGGACGATCAGCCCGACTAGACAGAATATATGTCCAAGAGAATCTCCTAATAAACGACATCAAACACATAGACACAACATTAAATTACACAGACCATAAAGCTGTCATGGTCACATTAAACGCAACCTTGACACAACTCAAAAACAAACGCTCCCCACACTGGAAGTTTAATAACAGCCTGCTGGATAATGGGGACTATGTAGACAACATAACAGAACTGTTACACGCGTACACCCAAGACTTACCCAAATCCAACCTCATAGAATACTGGGACATATTAAAGAACACTATCAGAGAGAAAACACAGATCTTGGCGACAAAAATACACAGATACAGACGACAACAACAACACATTTTAGAAAACGCTATTAAACTAACCAAGCAGATAGATCCCAATAGTCCTCACATACATGCGCTAGAGGAAGAATTAGAGAAATACCATCAACACAGCTACCAGAATGCTTTCATCAGAACAAGAATTGCCTCTGCCGTACAAGAAATACCAAGCAAAAAATATCTGGGAACAGAACAAAATGTGCAAAGAAGCAGACAAATACACAAAATAATAGACATAAATGGACAGGAACGGACAGACACTGCCCAAATAAGCCAAACCTTTCAAGATTTTTACAAACATTTATACTCGGAGGACAAGGGTCAATCAGAAGACATACAAGACAAATTCTTGAACTACGCCAAACAAATTCCTGAAGAAGACAAATAAACATTAGACATCCCACTCACGCTAGAAAACCTACAGAAGGCGCTTAACACATTCCAAAAGAACAAATCTCCAGGACCGGACGGCCTCACTGCCGAGTTCTATCAGAAATTATTTCACATTCTAGGACCTGTCTTACACAAGGTGTTTATTGAAGCTTTCGACAGAAAAGAATTACCCAACAGCCTCAATCAGTCATACATAACACTCATAAAGAAAAGCAACGCAGATACAACCCAAGTAAAGAACTACAGACCTATCTCGTTACTCAACGTAGACTACAAAATCCTAGCAAAATCCCTAACTATGAAACTCAAACCCGTCATGCACACACTTATACATGAGGACCAGCAATGCAGTGTCACCGACAGAAACATAAATACGCACTTACATTTCCTAAGAGATGTTATTCAATACTCTCACGATAAGAATAGCCAGTCAGCAATCTTATCGCTGGACCAGGAGAAGGCTTTCGACAGAGTTTCCCATTCTTTCCTCCAGAAAACCATGTCCAAATGTAATCAGGGACTGGATCAAAATCCTATACAACAAACCAGAAAGCAGACTTTTAATAAACCATACCCTAAGTGAACCAATACGGTTAACCAGATCTGTACGTCAGGGCTGCCCACTCTCACCCCTGCTGTATGTGCTAACTCTAGAGCCACTCCTGGAGAGAATCAGACAGGAGACACTAGTCAAAGGAATCTTTATTCCTGGAATGGGAGAGAGGAAGTCGTTGGCCTACGCTGACGACACAATCTTCTTCCCCTCCAATATATCCTCTATCAAGATTATTCTAGACATATTTACAGAGTTCGGACAAGGCAGCGGGGCCAAAATAAACATTCAAAAACCACATATAATGGGTTTAGGCAAATGGACCAACAAAACAGACTTCCCATTCACATTAATACAAGTCAACAAAATCAAAATATACGGAATTTTATTTACAGCTACGCCTTCAAATAACATCAAAGCAAGATGGCGAAATATAATTGAGAAAATAAAAAACAGACTGGAAATATACAAATATAAAACCACCACCATATTCGGCAGAAGTGTCGCAGTCAACACCTGCATCATACCACAGCTTATATACACCGCAAACATCTTCCCCCTGCCTAAACAGTCAACACCTGCATCATACCACAGCTTATATACACCGCAAACATCTTCCCCCTGCCTAAACAGTCAACACCTGCGTCATACCACAGCTTATATACACCGCAAACATCTTCCCCCTGCCTAAACAGTCACTTACAGAAATAAATTCAATGATTAGAGACTTTATTTTCCGACACACAGTACACAGCATCCAATGGAAAACCTTGATGCAAGACAAAAAAAGAGAGGGCATCTCCCTACAAGACATAGCAACAAAGATCCAGGCACTCAGGATTAAATATATAGGACAAATCATCCAACAGCCACACAAACACACTCTAGCCCACTACTACGTTGGGCTGAGGCTTCTTAAACTGTGTAAATTAAATAATGTACACCCCCATCACTTTGGCACTATACCGCTCTTCTACAGACAATGCATACAAAGTGTAACTGGACATGAACATTTAATACACATGAAAACATCAGGCATATACAAATATCTGGTCAGGAAACAGGAGCCACCATTACAGGGCAGAATAAAGAGAGGATACAAATACTTTATCACTGACTACACACAATCATTTCAAAACCTACACAAGAAAGGAATCACGCCAAGTGCACGAGAGATAACATACAGACTATTGTTCAACATAACACCGACCACACAAGGGATCGCCCGCAGATTCCACAGACTGGTCAGATGTAGACTATGTAGAACAAACACACAAGAAACAGAAGAACACATCTTCTTTGAGTGCAAAACTGTTTCTTTAGCTTTAAAACTGTTGACTCAAGAGATAGCAACAAGAACAACAGAGAAAGTAGACATGTATAGAGCAATAATGTTGAACACCATTCCTCGAACAGAAACAGGCAAACATACACAGTCCATCATCCTCCTTGCTGAGTTTAGATATCTTGTCTGGTCCCGCAGGAATAAGGCCATGTTTGAAAACAGAATTTTTACAAAAGAAATTTTCCTGTACATTTTCCAAAAAATTGTGTTACGGTTTTCAGTTAGTTTTTAGTTTTTGATAACTTCCCCGCCCCCCCCCACTCCCCATTTGTGGTCAAATGTCAAACTCAGATGTACATATCACTATCATCTCATGTTTTGTTAAAGCCCACCATTTCATTATTTCAATTCACGGGCAATCATTCTCAACTCACGTCATTTGTACATGATTTGTAATTGTTATCTGGAGGAAAAAAAAAATGGTGGTCCTTCCAGCCCTCCCCCTCTTACGGTTAACGGTCAAGAATCATCCAAGCATTGCGACACACTGCAGCAGGACCTTGGCGTGACACAGTTCCCCTACGTATCTTTACCTTGTACACAACCTTTCATTGCTTTCCGGCCAGGCTGACCTGCGATTAGCTCACATACCGACGACTTGAGTGCGGGCTGCGTTTCGCGCTACCCCCTGACACAAAACAAGTCACATAACTATGCATGTATATATATTTGTGTGTGTATATGTGTACGTGCGTATATGTATATAAGGATATGTATGTATGTTATATATATATACATATATATATATATGTGTGTGTGTGTGTGTGTGTACAATTTCATGTAAATGAGACGCTTCTTGTAAAGTTGTTATGTACACATGTATACATGTTATGATGGAATTTTCAACAAATGTGGCAAGACTGTATTAACTTGACCAGACAAATGACTGTCAGACAGGTCTACCTTCGAAGCGACAAGCAGACCAGGCGACACCTCTACCCTGGAGGGGGTATTAAGAAAATACAAAAGCCAGGTTTGGGTAAGACGACACAAACAGCGACGCCTGGCTAGAGATAAAATAACCCACTACGACCTTCGTCACCTCCATTACACAGCCATGGCGGTATCAAGCATAAACGTATGCGGGTGTGTGTGTGTGTGGTTTCTGGGTGCGTATGTGTGTGAGAGAGAGTGTGTGTGTGGGTGATACTATTACTGTACACCTTTGTTGTAACATTTTATGTACAAATTATAAACGTTATCATACTCCACGCTATCACCTCATGCTTTGTAAAAGCCCACCATCTCATTATTTCACTTCACGGGCAATCATCCTCAACTCACGTCACTTGTACATGATTTGTTATTGTTATCTGGAAGATAAATAAACTTATAAACAAAAAAAAAATTTGGTGGGGGGCGGGTAGGGAGGTCGTTCCACTTGAATTAATAAGGACAAAATAAACTTTACCAGCACGATCTGTGGGAAGAATGAAAACACAAACTCTCAGTGGAAGGAGTCACGTGATTTCTTACTTCCCCTTGCCGGGTTATATATAAGATCTTGTATCGTAGCAGGAACTGGAGTTTGCTGCGGTAGGAGCAACAGTAAATATACATCTTTTTTTTTCATTTCCCCTATATAGATCAGATTAAAATTTGGGTGATTAGAAAAGCTCAAACATTGACCTAAAACTCATAACGCTAATAATATTTTCAGTGTTAAAATTACACCCGAATTTTGGTCATTAAAAATTGCTGAATGCCTCAAAAATTCTCAAAACATGTAATTGTAGAATGTGTGATTTATCAAGTCATATAAATGTCATATACATTTTCTTCTCACATACTTTCACAACAGTTGAGCTTTTTTCAGCCACGTCATCATATTATGCATTTAAAGGTCAAATGGCTAACTAAGTTATATCTCTGTAGCTCAGGATGGAAAAAACGTATTTGAACTTTGAACAGTCACTTTAGGTGCGAGAAACAGAACAATTGTAAGAAGATAATTGAAGACATAAATTCTAACTATTGTGTGGCGGGAACTGCTTAGCTACAACAAGACAAAACAATAATTGGATGATTACTTGTTAGTCTTGTTGTTCCTTAATTTTATCTTATATTATGTTCCCCTTATTCACTTTGTAAAAGCCTCATTGCTTCCTAGATGTTGTAAACTTGTACCTGTATCTGTGGTTGCCAACTCTGAAACTAAAGTCCTCGACTTTACCTGTATCTGTGGTTGCCAACTCTGAAACTAAAGTCCTCGACTTTACCTGTATCTGTGATTGTCAACTCTGTAACTAAAGTCCTCGACTTTACCTGTATCTGTGATTGTCAACTCTGAAACTAAAGTCCTCGACTTTACCTGTATCTGTGGTTGTCAACTCTGAAACTAAAGTCCTCGACTTTACCTGTATCTGTGGTTGTCAACTCTGAAACTAAAGTCTTCGTCTTTACCTGTATAGCCACATTCTACATAATTCAATTTTCATTATGTACAACTAAACTAGATATGTGGATATGAAACTGGAAGATGTCATAAGATGAATCAAGACTGTAATGAATGGTAAGAATTGTATCCCGACAGAAATTAGGAAACAAGTATGAAGCACTGATACAGCATGTGTTATTTTAGTCGAAAGAGGGCTCAGAATGAACATTGCCAACACGTGGTACAGAGATGTGATATAAAAAATAGAAGGCCGGAGCTAAGAGCCCTTGAACTGAAGAAAGATATACAACTGACAATAATAATAATAATAACACTACATATATTTTATATGTCCCGTGTATCAAGAGCCTGAAATTGAAGAATAATGGCCTGGCTCTGGTGCTGGCCTAGAGATAGTCCTCCTTACACTCAGGACACTCCCACATGTGCTCAGCCTTTATCCTCAGTGTTGTCCGTAGTGTATGTTGGGAGATGCTTCCAAGGGCACATTAGTTGTACACAGTTCCATCTTTTCCACAAAATTCTGACTGTCTGCCGCTGCCCTTCTCTCTGCCTCTTTCTCATACTCTTTAGTGATAGATGCTACATTCACACATTTGTTTGCTTCTCTTCTTGTAATGTTAATATAATGTCTGTTATGAAGTCTTCTTTGTCCATATGTAGGTTGTCCAGGTTGGTTGCTTTGCTTTCCAGTGGATCTGACACCTCCTTGCCCTTGATGCTGGAATGTCATGGGCAATAAATCCATGGGGGGTTGGAATATAGGGAGGAAGGAGGGGAGATTTGCGGTTCTTTTAGTTTGACTAACAACTTGCCAAGCGTGAACTTATTTTTTTTAGCATGTTATGTTCATCTGTTAAATTTATGACTGGAGATGGTTGCTGGTTTGCTAGCCAGTTTATGACTGGGGATGGCTGCTGGTTTGCTAGCAAGTTTATGACTGCAGATGGTTGCAGGTTTGCTTGACAGTTTATGACTGGAGATGGTTGCTGGTTTGCTGGCAAGTTTACGACTGGAGATGGTTGCTGGTTTGCTAGCCAGTTTATGAGTCTAGTGGCTGCTGGTTTTTCCATTCTCATGCTGGATGTAGTTTTGGCGAAGACTTCAGGTTCTCTGTCGCTGAAGGGTCCATTCCGATAAACCTCGAATTCCCATCCTCTTCTTTGTCCGGCCGTGAATATTACATGATCGTCTGAGCTGGACTGTCTGATGATTTGATCTTTGATTTCTCATTCTACTCGTCCCGTTGCTTAATTCTGACATTCTCGACCTAGCTATATGTGGACTTTGGTAAGCTGTGGATATTTTCAGCCATCCACACAGATGTCAGCCATGGCGATTATCTCAGGATTACATATCTGCCCTATGGTTTTTTCAGCCTCTGACATCCGTGACTGACCTCTTTTCACCAGAATGTCTTTGTGTGTCGGGAGTTCTTTCTTCAGTGGGAGATCTTTCATGATCTTGATTCGTATAGATTCTTTGACTTGGGCGCATTTACGTTGAGTTTTCATACTGGGTATGTTCAACAGGTGTGGCATGGCACCCACCCGTGGGTCTCCGGGACATCCGAGCACTATTCTCATTGCTTTATTTAGAATTATTTTTGGCTGGGTTGTTTGTTTGTTTGTATGTTTGTTTGTTTGTTTTTTGATAATCTTTATATTACCAACGCTTTCGTTGTAAGAGTAGAGCTTTTTGTTGTGATATGTCCAGAAGGTCAAGACGCTTTCATTGTAAAGAGGATTTTGCTGTGATATTACCAGGAGGTCAAGAGGCTGTCCCATTAAACGATCAGTGACCCAGGCTAGAATCTAGGTTAGCAAGCCATAGCTAACATATATATTGATTATATGACATGATGTATTCCTCAGCACAGAGTTATTACCGACATATATAATGATTATATGACAATATTTCCAGAACACAGAGTTATTACCGACATATATAATGATTATATGACAATTTTTCTACAAAACAGAGTTATTACCAACATATATAATGATTATATAATAATATTGTATTCCTCAGCACAGAGTTATTACCGACATATATACTGATTATATGACAGTGATGTTTCCACAGCACAGAGTTATTACTGACATATATAATGATTATATAACATGTTGTTTCTTCTTGCTCAGAGTTAATACGGATATATATATATATATATATATATATATATATATATATATATATATATATAATGATTATATGACATGATGTTTCCCCTAGCTCAGAGTTATTACTATTAGTGTAGTATACGTGATAAATAACTTTGATGAACAGTCTAAATAGAGTATAGAAAAAAATGAATGATTTCTCTTCTAAAGAGAGCAGAGAAATGAGATAAATGGAAGAAGGGAATGGAGAGAAAGAGAGAACGAGATATCGAGAATGATGGAAAGGGAGAGAGAGAGAGAGAGAGAGAAAATAGGTAACCTGAGGAAGGACATAACATAAAAACCAATAGACGCACACAATAGAAAGAAGAGAACAAAGACTAGTAGACACACACAATAGAAAGAAGAGATGAGAGACTAGAAAATAGAAAAAATACTCACATGATAAAGCAAAGTTAAACACAAGCCACACTAAGTCAGAAGATTAATATAACATCAATCCCAGCATGCTCTTAGTAAGAGACCACAGAGAACAATAATAAAAGAAAAGCTTACATGACGGGCCGTGTTCTACTTGTATGAAAAAGATGGAAAGAGTGAGGAAAGTGGACAGACACAAGAATGACGGAAAACAAAATGAGTACAGACAACTGAAGAAAATACAATAAGTCAATATTTCAGCAAAAGCCTTTTTCAAGGATCGCAGAGAGAAACAACATAACAGAGAAACACTAAAAATAGATTTTAAAATATAGATTTTGCTTTTTCGCCTACTCATAGTTTGAAAGACGGAAACACATTTGTTGTTTCTGTATGTGACCCTTGAAAAGGGCTTTTGCCGAAATATTGGATTGGTGTAAGTTCCTCATTTGTATGTGGTCATCTTGCTTTCCTTCCTTCTTGTTTCTACCTACTTTTTCCATCTCTTTGCAAATCAGAACCTTTCACCTTCATCTACTTTCATCACTAGAACTAGTTTTACCGCAGTTGTCATTTCTCTTTTCTATGAAAGAGGATCAGTGGCGGAAAGATGACGTAGCAACTGAAAAATATCGTGAGCCCACCCAGGAGAGTTGTAAGATCCGACTCTGGGATTGATATCTACTTTATTGCTCAATGACTTTCTTGTAAATACCAGAAAGAGCAGAGAACACATTTTTCTTTCACTTTTATTCTCGGAAGATTGTACTAATATACGCCGTTCTGTTGTTCCTAAACATAAGGAAAGAGTGAAATATATAAGACAAAAGTATGTTATGTTGATATGTATGAAAGCTGTCTGAATGGAGGGGAGAGAACCAAAAGTATTTATCATGAAACTTGTAGGTATAGAGGGGAGAGAACCAAAAATATTTATCATGAAACTTGTGGGTATAGAGGGAAGAGAACCGAAAGTATTTATCATGAAATTTGTACACATAGAGGGGAGAGAACCGAAAGTATTTATCATGAAACTTGTAGGTATAGAGGGGAGAGAACCGAAAGTATTTATCATGAAATTTGTAGAGGGGAGAGAACCGAAAGTATTTATCATGAAACTTGTCGGTATAGAGGGGAGAGAACCGAAATTATTTATCATGAAAAGTCTAGGTATAGAGGGGAGAGAACCGGAAGTATTTATCATGAAATTTGTAGGTATAGAGGAGAGAGAACCGAAAGTATATATCACGAAACTTGTAGGTATAGAGGGGAGAGAACTGAAAGTATTTGTCATGAAACTTGTAGGTATAGAGGGGAGAGAACAGAAAGTATTTTTCATGAAACTTGTAGGTATAGAGGGGAGAGAACCGAAAGTATTTGTCATGAAACTTGTGGGTATAGAGGGGAGAGAACTAAAAGTATTTATTATGAAACTTGTGGGCATAGAGGGGAGAGAAACAAAAGTATTTATCATGAAACTCGTCTTTCAAGTCTCAATATGAGGTCTGTTTACTAGATTCTATTGATTTATTTGTAACATTTGAAAACTGTTTTTCAGCTCTGTTAAACCTGAATGCACACCAACTATCATAGAAAAAATATTCAATTCTTCAGGAATTTTAAAGAGAGTAAAATCCATAAGAACTGTTGAAAAGTATTTACAAAGTTTTTGTCAACCCAAAACATACATATATCCTTACACTGTCGAGAAATTTGAAAGAAAAAATTACTCGGACAAAGAAGACTATTTTTTCCCCGCTTGATTTCTCAAGGTCAGAATAAACTGTAACACCAGGATGTATGAAAAAGAATAAATAAAAATCTGAATAAAAGCAGTCACGTGACTTCTGACTCGTATAGACCAGTGTTGACAAGATTCTAACTTACTTCCCCTTGGCGGGTTATTCTTAGATTCATGAATAGTCGTAGCAACTGAACGTTCTGCTGTAAGTACAGCAGTAAATATTTAAGCCTTTTATATTAATTGTAAAGGTCAGATTCAGTTTAGGTCATTAGAAAAGCTCATACACTGGTTTATAACTCATGACGCTAAAAGAAATTTCAGTCCTTCTTCTTCTTCTTCGTTCGCATTGTCTGTCTCTTGGATAAATTTCACTGTTTTTTTGTAATTCATGTATGGAACCGTAGAGCTTATCTTCTTTAGTGGTTTCAAGGGCCAGTAGTTATTTCTCAGTGTTTCATAGTTGGTGCAGTTCTGGAGGATATGTTCCACAGTTTGGGGCACCTGGGCGCATGTACATAGATTAGTAGTACCAACCTTAAACTTTGTATACATATGACTTCGGAGTCGGCTGTGTCCTGTTCGGAGACGGAAGATGGTGACTTGTTCCTTTCTGTTTAGCATGTGATAGTCATCATGTGGTGGTGTTTGTGGCTTCCTGTAGGTTTTTATCATGCTTTTCTTCTGATTATAGGTGATTGGTATGTCTGGCTGCTCCATTTCAGTGCCCTCTTTGGCCAGATGGTCAGCTTTCTCATTGCCTGGTATCCCACAGTGGGAGGGAATCCATTGGAAAGTGACTCCATGTTGTAAGCCAATTTTTGACAAGGCATCCTTAAGGTCTGGTAGTTTGTTGCACTGAAGAGCTTCCAGTACTGATCTTGCATCTGTGAGAATTACTACAGGAAATGTATCAATTCTGGAGTCTGATAGTTTTTCAACTGCAGCAATAATTGCCCTAACTTCTGCATCAAAGTTGTTGCAGTATTTTCCAGTGGATATGGAAATCTTGTCAGTGTTGTTGTTTGGATATTCAATATGTGCTCCTGCCCCTCCATTCTTTATGGCATTGTGTGCAGATCCGTCTGTATACGCACGTATCCAGGTGTCACATGGATATTTTACATCTAGCACACTAAGTGTGGCTGTTGATCTTACAAGGCTGCTTTGCATCTCACCATTCTGCACACCTTTCACTTCAGTCTGAATAGTTATTTGTGTATAATCTGCTTCTTTCCATGGTGTATGCTCTGGTACAGATGATAATGGAGCGACTACAGTTGGAAGGTCAGGTATCAGCTTACGCATACGCTTGGCCTGGTGAATGAAGCTGCTTCTATTAAGCCGACTTAATGCCAAGTTATTGAATCTCTCCTTCAGGGGATGGCTTACAGAGCTAAGGAATTTCTCTCCCATGGTCATGACCTTTGTGTCTCTACGTTCCTTTAGCGCTTGAACACCAACTATTTTCTGCATTTCTACTATTGGTGTGGACCTCATGGCACCTGTGATAATCCGTAGTGACTGATTTTGAACCTTGTCTAGATTATGCAGCGTAGTGTTTGATGCTGTGCACCAAGATGTTGAGCCATATTCTAAATGTGGTAGAATACTTTGCTGATATACATTCTTGAGGATTCTTTCACTAGCTCCCCATGTGGTTCCACTCAATTTTCTTAATATGGCTAGTTTTCTTCTGGCTTTTGCTTCTGCACTGTTGATGTGTTGCTTCCAAGTCAGTTTTGAGTCAAGAGTCACTCCTAAGTAAGTGAGTTGGTTGTCCTTCCTTAAGGATATTTCATTTACAAAGATCTTAACTGCTTTCTGTTTAGATGAGAGAGTGAACAGAGTGGTACTTGATTTCTCTGTGTTGATACTTACACACCATTTGTTTGTCCATGATGTCAATATGTCTGCTGCTCTTTGGAGTCTCTGTGTAGCAACTGTCGCATATTCATCTGTACACCACATGACCAGATCATCTGCATACAGTGCCGCTTTGATTCCATAGGGAAGTTCCTTGACCAAGTCATTAATGAATACAAGGAATAGTGTAGGCGAAAGGACTCCTCCTTGTGGTACATCGTGTCGCAGAAGTACTTTCTGGCTTTTGTGACCATCCATTACTACTCTAACCCTTCTATTGTATAAATAGGACTTTATCCAGTTGTACAGTCTTCCATTCACATTGCAGTTTCTTAGTTTCCACAGCAGACCTTTTTTCCATACTTTATCAAAGGCTTTCTTTAGATCTATCCACGCTGCTAGTAGAAGGTTTTTCTCTTGGAATGCATCCTCAATCTCTTGAGAGAGATAGGTCACTTGATCTTCCGTACTGTAGTACTGCCTAAATCCTGCTTGTAGAACGAGAAGGTTTTCACTTTCTAGGTACCATTTTAGCCTCAGGTCAATGATGCGTTCCATCGTTTTGCATAGGCAGCTAGTCAGACTGATTGGCCTGTAGCTGGAGGCAGTATCACTGTTTTTCCCTGGTTTTAGCAGTGGTACCATGCTTGCTTCCTTCCAGATTTGAGGTAACTTACCTGTGCTCCAGCAGATATTGAAAATATCCAACAGCTTTCCCACTGCTGCCATTCTCAGGTTCTTGATCATTTCATTGGACACTCCATCTGGTCCTGGTGATTTCGTTGGTTTCAGTTTACTGACTGCTAAGTCTAACTCGCTGCGTGTGATTGGTGCATCCATGACCTCCACTTTTCTGACTTGTTCCTCTTCTTTCTGTGGGTCAGTGCGCACTGCACGCTCTTTCTCTGGATGGATATCAATGTTGCAGTCCTGTGCAAACATGCGAGCAAAGTGATCTGCTACCTGCTTACCTGTAAGAGTTTTCCCATCCTCTATTAGTGTAATCTTTGTACTTCTTCCAGCACTCTCATCATTTAACTGTTTGATTAGTTTCCACAGTTTCCTTCCATCCTTTTCAAAGTTTAGGGACTCTGTTTTCTCTCTCCAACTTTCCCGTCTGGTTTGAAGTTTGGCTCTCTGAAATTTGGCCTTAGAATGTTGATAATTAGTGTGGTGTTCTTGGCATGGTCTATTTTCTGCTTGCTTTCGAGCTGCTTCCACATCATCATGGAGTTTTCCCAGCTCACTAGACCATTACGGTTTATAGTCCCTGCGAGCTCCTCTGGGAATGGTTTCACGAGCGGCTGAAGGATACAAGCATTGAATTCCTTCACTATGCTGTTAATATCCTTACCTTCTATGGACAGCTGTCCCACTAGGATACCTGTACGATGTCTGTACATTGTCCAGTTTGCTTTTTTATAGTTCCATCTGGGGAGAGGGCTACTGGTGTTAAGGAGTTCATTTTCTATTGTCAGGAAGACTGGTCGATGGTCGCTACCTCCAAGTCATTTTCCAACTTCACGTGTAATGTTCCACTTCAGATCTGGAGAGTGGAATGCCAGATCTGGTGTTGATTTTATATGCCAAGCCATTGAGTAAAATGTTTGGGGATCCATTGGCTGGTTGATCAGGAGAAGTCCATTATCATCCTGCTAGCTCTCAACTTCCTCTCCTCTCTTGTCTATGTGGTCATAGCCTCATCTCTGGGAATGGCTGTTAAAATCGCCACAGACCATAGTCTCTTTTTGTGTGGGATTGTTTCTAAAGCAAGTGGGCGGTCATTAGGACAGTAATAGTTAAGGAGGTGGAAATCTGTATTACTACTTTTTAGATGGATCATCTGATATTCGGCTCCGTCCATGTACACTCCCACCTGACATGCGCTGATGTTATTCTTAACAGTGTGAGTACTCTCCCTTTTCTTCTGTCCTGTCGGTCTGATCTAAAACACTGGTAGCCTCTGATTTTAAAGGCGGCATCTTTGGTTAGGTGTGTCTCCTGTATGCAGCATATACTTACCTGCTCTGCAAAAAGTATGTTCTCTAGTTCTACCTTTTTGCTATAGCCATCTCTAACACTGCTGACACCCTCAGCACTCCACTGCATTATTTTAAGTTCTTGCTTTTTGGCTGTTTTCTTCTGTTGTATTTTTTGGCCAGTAGCTCTACTCTCATGTCTCCTGACTCCACAAGACGAACTGAGAGGACCTCCAATAGCATTGGGTGGACCTTTTCGAGGCATGGGGACGGCACTGCACCTGCCTGGTTAGTCTTAACCGGGCGAGCACCATGTTTGAATACTGCAGATGGAGACATTCATTAGCGATAATGGGTGTTACTCTGATTTTTGCGATGCGCCTTTTGGCTGGGTAACTCCGACTTCAGCACCTTTCCTTGCTAGGGCAGACTGTGGTCTTGCTCGGACTGCCATGAAGACATTGTGGCTGGCCTGGCCAAAACTTTGTTTTCCAGCCTCTGGTGGCTGTATGTAAGTCCCTTATCCATGTCAGATGGTTTTGAGACAGTTCCACAAAGACACTCTGACTTTGAGATGAGGAATCTGATGAGTGCTTCAACGATATCCATTCCCCGCCACCCATAGTCTACTGGCTCTGTTTTGTTTACATCATTCTGATAGCCATTGTTGTAAAGACCCATAGGCTTGTCACGTCCTGGATTCATTGGTTTCACACCAGACTTCCCTCATCCCCGTCAGAGATCTCCATGTCCCCATCCGTCCACCAACCTGACATTACATTTTACAAAAATAACAATTACAATTAGTGTTGATTGCTACAAGTTTCTGGGCTACAGAAGTAGGTCATATTTTTTAAGCAAACAGATCTATGTTCCCTGTCTCACAATTTTCAGTCCAAAAATTAAACTCGAATTTGGTTATTAGAAAGTGCTGAATATCTCAGAAAGTCTTTAAATTTATAATTGTAGAATATGTGATTTATCAAGTCATATAAATGTCACAGACATTTTTTCTCGCATACATACATAATAGTTGAGCTGTTATTATGCGCGCCACTATATATATATATGTTTTAGTTGTATATAAACTTTAAATGGGTACTTAAATTCTATATGCGTATCTCAGTATATTAAAAAGTCTTTCGACTTTAACAGTTAGTTCAGATGTGAGAAAAAGAAAAAATTACAAGAAAATTTAGATTAGAAATTCTAACTCTATTAGGTCACGCTACTGCCTGACTTTGTACAAGACAACACAATAACTGGATGATTATTTGTTAGTCTTCTTCTTCCCTAATGTTATCTTATATTCTGTTCCCCTACTTCGCTGTGTACAAGCCTCATTGCTTCCCAGATGTTGTAAACTTGTACCTGTATCAGTGGTTGCCAACTCTGAAACTAAAGTCCCTATCTTTACCTGTATCTGTGATTGTCAACTCTGAAACTAAAGTCCCCGTCTTTACCTGTATCTGTGGTTATCAACTCTGAAACTAAAGTCCCCGTCTTTACCTGTATCTGTGGTTATCAACTCTGAAACTAAAGTCCCCGTCTTTACCTGTATCCGTGGTTGTCAACTCTGAAACTAATGTCTTTACCTGTATAGCCACATTCTACATAATTCAATTTTCATTATGTACAACTAAACTATATATGTGGATATTAAAATTGAAGATTTCATAAGATGAATCAAGACTGTAATGAACGATAAGAATTGTAGCCCAACAGAAATTAGGAAACAAGTATGAAGCACTGATACAGCATATATTTTTTAAGTCGAAAGAGAATGAACATTGCCAACACGTAGTACAGAGATGTTATGATATAAAAAATACAAATAGACGGCCGGAAATAAGAACCCTTGAACTGAAGAAAGATATACAACTGACATTATAGTAATAATAATAATAATAATAAACATTATATATATATATATATTGTTTAATATGTCCCGTGTATCAAGAGCCTGCACTTGAAGAATAATGGCCTGGCTCTGGTGTTGGCCTAGAGATGGGGCTCCTTACACTCAGGACACTCCTACATATGCTCAGCCTTTATCCTCAGTGTTGTCCGTAGTGTATGTTGGGAGATGCTTCCAAGGGCACATTGGCTGTACACAGTTCCATCTTTTCCACAAAGTTCTGATTGTCTGCCGCTGCCCTTCTCTCTGCCTCTTTCTCATACTCTTTAGTGATAGCTGCTACATTCACACATTTGTTTCCTTCTCTCCTTGTAATGTTAATATAATGTCTGTTATGAACTTTTTTTTATTTAGCATGTTATGTTAATCTGTTACGTTTATGACTGGAGATGGTTGCTGGTTTGCTGGCCAGTTTATGGGTCTAGTGGCTGCTGGTTTTTCCATCCTCATGCTGGATGTAGTTGTGGCGAAGACTTCAGGTTCGCTGTCATTGATGAGTCCATTTCGATAAACCTTGAATTCCCAACCTCTTCTTTGTCCGGCCGTGACTGATCCATCTGTGTGTATTACATGGTCATCTGAGCTGGACTCTGATTATTTCATCTTTGATTTCTCATTCTACTCGGCATTCTCGACCTAGCCATATGTGGACTTTGGTAAGCTGTGGATATTTTCTGCCATCCACACAGATGTCAGCCATGAGGAGTATCTCAGGATTACATATCTGCCCTATGGTTTTTTTAGCCTCCGATATCCGTGACTGATCTCTTTTCACCAGAATGTCTTTGTGTGTCGGGAGTTCTTTCTTCAGTGGGAGATCTTTCATGATCTTGATTCGTATAGACTCTTTGACTTGGGCGTATTTGTGTTGAGTTTTAATACTGGCTATGTTCAACATATGTGGTATGGCACCCACCGGTGGGTCTCTGGGACATCCGAGCACTATTCTCATTGCTTTATTTAGAATTCTTTCTAGTCGGATTGTTTGGTTTGTTGATAAGGTCAGCATGGCCAGGACATATACTAACCTTGATATTATCAGCGCTTTCGTTGTCCAGAGTAGATCTATTTGTTGTAATATGTCCTGGAGGTGAAGACCCTTTCATTGTCCAGAGTAGAGTTTTTTGTTGTGATATGACAAGGAAGTCAAGACCCTTTCATTGTCGAGAATATAGTTTTTGTTGTGATTTGCCCAGGAGGTTAAGGCGCTGTCATTTTCCAGAGTAGAGTTTTTTGTTGTGATATGCCCGGGAAGTCAAGACTCTTTCATTGTTCAGAAAAGAGCTTTTTGGTGTGATATGTCCAGGAGGTCAAGACGCTGTCTGATAAGGCAATAAGCGACCCATAGCTGACCAAGACCCTATCAAACCTTTCCTTTGTATCCCCAGTAACAGGCCTAGGCTGTCTAACGGGCATGGATCGTGATAGTCCTCATGGTGGTGGAGTCTGCTAAAGAAGTATTGCACACCTCCTACCTCTTTTTTTTAAACAGCACTCTGGAACGTAAAAAAAAAGCTTCAGATTATCACAGGGCTTTAGCCTATATTCTTGGTGGGTCTCTGAAGCGGGATTGCGTGACACCGTGTTTTTCGTTGCACCAGTTTAGTCTAGAGTTGGACTTTCTTACCGGAAGACCTCGACGTGTTTAGGATATCAGCGCGTCCCCGCTGGGTTAGAGGCGGTAACCCACCCAGGCCAGAGTTGGACTTTCTCACCGGAACACCTCGACGTGTTTTGAGATACCCGTGTGTCACGGCCGGGTGAGAGGTGGTTGCCCATCCAGTCCAGAGGTGGACTTTCTCACCAGAAAACCTCAGCGTGATTAGGATACGCAAACATCCCCGCCAGGTGAGAGGTGGTTGCCTATCTAGACTGCCCTAGTCCAGTGTCTCCGACTTCAGCATTTTACGGTCGTGGCCGCTACCCTTCCTAGTTGTGACCAGGGTGGAGCTTTTGTCTAGGAGGACAAATCCTCGCCACTAATGGGTTGAGCCGGTTTAGGCATATTATCCCTGTATGGGTGTGTTTAGGACGAGACTGACCTCTAGAGCAGAGGTACTGTGACATGCATAGCCTTCAAGATTCACCCCTGGTGTGAGCCGGTTTAGGCAAAATTCACCAGTATGGGTGTATACCAGGCGTGACCGACCTCTAGAGCGGAGGTGGCATGACATGTCTAGCCATCAAGTTCCACCCCTGGTGTGTGCCGGTTTAGGCATATTTCACCAGTGTAGGTGTATTTCGGACGTGGCTGGCCTCTAGAGCAGAAGCTCCGTGGTATGTGTAGCTCTCGCAGTGATACTACTGGACATACCGAATAAACTTCACTTTATCCTTTCCACCACCTTTTCACGTCGGCGCCGCACTGCATCCTTTATTTCTTGTCCGCATTTTCTTCCTTGACCGGGAGGAGCTTCACTCCACGCGCGGCATTTGAAGAGTCTCGCTAGCAGTGTCTTAACCCCTGGGACAAGCTGGTTCATGCATTTCACCCGATAGGACTGCACTCAGGACATGGCCGACCTCCAGATCAGAGGTGCCGTGATTGGACTGTTTGCTTCGCTTTATCCTTTCTACCACCTTTTCCGCAGTGATGCTGCGTGGCAACCTCATTTGCACCTTTCTTTATTGGCCGGGAGGAGCACCGCTCCACGCACGGCAACTGAAAAATCTCGCCAACAGCGGTAGATGAGCTACCAAACGTGCCACTCATCTACCCTAAGTATCTGGTTTTCAGGCGCCAGATATTCGCCCTCGCCCCTTCTCCTGTCAGTTTAAACAGTTCTGCCACGGGAAGGCCAGGAGCTGGACTTGACTGCCAGAGGCTGTTTGTGGCGCGTTTGCAGTCCTTAGAACCAAGGAGGGCAATAATAGTTTGTCTTTAGTTGAGTTATCCAAGGAGGACAATAATACTTTGTCTTTAGTTGAGTTATCCAAGGAGGACAATAATAGTTTGTCTTTAGTTGAGTTATCCAAGGAGGACAATAATAGTTTGTCTTTAGTTGAGTTATCCAAGGAGGACAATAATAGTTTGTCTTTAGTTGAGTTATCCAAGGAGGACAATAATACTTTGTCTTTAGTTGAGTTATCCAAGGAGAACAATAATAGTTTGTCTTTAGTTGAGTTATCCAAGTAGGACAATACTACTTTGTCTTTAGTTGAGTTATCCACAGAGCACCATAATACTTTGTCTTTAGTTGAGTTATCCACAGAGCACCATAATATTTTGACTTCAGTTGAGTTGACTGACCCGTTGTGATCTTTGCACCAGGTCGTAACGAGTTTCACTTGTTTTTGCACAATGTTTGCTACTTCTTGGCGACCTCGACCTTGTGTATATATTGCTATATCGTTCACAAAGGTTAAAGATCATCAAGGGCCTGTTTGATTCTACTGAGCTAGTCTCTCTGTGTATATGTTGGTATATACTGGTAAGAGTGATTATACTGGAAGGAGGCTTAGATAGAATGTAGTTGGTTAGATGTTCATGATATATATTTCTTTGCTATAGTTCTGCTTAAGAGTAGTGTAGCTATCCATCCGACAAACCACATGTTGGTGCCTAGTTCCAGCATTAGTGTAAGTAGGTGGTGTAATCCACTTGGTTGTATACATCCTCCAGGTCAAGGGTCACCAGGATTGTTTCGTTTTTCCTATGGAATCCCTGGTATACTTCAGACGCAATTATGGATGTTTTCAGGGTGATGTTTCTTCCAGGTCTGTATCCTCCCATTGTGTTCGGTAGTTTGCCATTATTTTCAAGTGTTTGTGAAGATTTTGTGGCTACAGTTTTGTTCTATCACTTTTCCGTATGTTTTTGAGTTTGATGATTCTGTGACCTGATATCTCTATGTGATGCCTGTTTGCTTTAGGCAGAGCTATGAGGTGGATATGGTTCCATTGTTTTGGTATTATCGTCGTTTTTATAATGTGATTGAAGCCTGAGATTATATTTTTAATCTCTGTTTCTACTTTTGTTTCAACTGTTTCTTACTCCTTCAGTTCCTGGGACACTGTCCTTAGAAGAATTGATTGCTTGTCTCAGCTCTTCTTCGAGTATGATGTCTGTGTGCCCTCTTCTTCTAGTATGATGTCTGTGTGCCCTCTTCTTCTAGTATGATGTCTGTGTGCTCTCTTCTTCGAGTATGATGTCTGTGTGCTCTCTTCTTCGAGTATGATGTCTGTGTGCCCTCTTCTTCGAGTATGATGTCTGTGTGCCCTCTTCTTCTAGTATGATGTCTGTGTGCCCTCTTCTTCTAGTATGATGTCTGTGTGCCCTCTTCTTCTAGTATGATGTCTGTGTGCCCTCTTCTTCTAGTATGATGTCTGTGTGCCCTCTTCTTCGAGTATGATGTCTGTGTGCCCTCTTCTTCGAGTATGATGTCTGTGTGCCCTCTACTTCGAGTATGATGTCTGTGTGCCCTCTACTTCGAGTATGATGTCTGTGTGCCCTCTTCTTCTAGTATGATGTCTGTGTCCCTCTTCTTCGAGTATGATGTCTGTGTCCCTCTTCTTCGAGTATGATGTCTGTGTGCCCTCTTCTTCTAGTATGATGTCTGTGTGCCCTCTTCTTCGAGTATGATGTCTGTGTGCCCTCTTCTTCGAGTATGATGTCTGTGTACTGTTCTATGGACATTATTCCTTCTCTGATCTTCAACGTTGTTTGTCTGGCTTCCCAGTTTGTTTGGTCAGTTTGTTGAAGATATCTTGTGAAAAGTTCTGGCCTCTCTCTGTATCAGAGTTTAGTTCTTGCCCCGTATCATCTTGCAGGGGCCCAGTGTCGCTGGTTTTCTGTTTGTTAGACATGCTATTATGGAGTCCCTAGAATGTTTACAGGGATTTGTGCTTTACTATTTGGTTGATGAATTCTTCCAAGCTCAGTTTCTTGGCTTGAACTGCTAAGTTTCTGAAGGCTTGTGATGCGTCTTTCATGTCTCCCTCCACCATGACTTTGATACTGATGCCTGGGTCACGCATTTTCTGGATTTTCTTACATTCCTTCCCTGCTCTGAAGCCACGACTTTTCGAGTTTTTTTTTACCACCATGGTCGAAGGTGAAAGGTAGAAGGTGGAGGGTGGAAGGGTGGAAGATGGAAGGAGAAAGGTGGAATGTGGAGAGTGGAAGGTTGAATGTGGAGAGTGGAAGGTGGAATGTGGAGAGTGGAAGGTTGAATGTGGAGAGTGGAAGGTTGAATGTGGAGAGTGGAAGGTGGAATGTGGAGAGTGGAAGGTTGAATGTGGAGAGTGGAAGGTTGAAGGTGGAAGGATTGGAATGTAGAGGGTGGACGGTAGAAGATGGTATCTGGAAGGTGGAAGGTGGAATGTTGAGGGTGAAGTTGCGGGGTATGGAAGGTAGAAAGCGGAAGGTGCGGGGTTGTTGTTGTTGTTGATTTTGTTGTTGTTGTTGCTTGTTGTTGCTTGTTGTTGTTTCTTTTTGGTGTTGTAGCTTGTTGTTGTTCTTGCTTGTTGTTCTTGTTTGTTGTTGTCGTTTTTGCTTGTTGTTATTGTTGCTTGTTGTTGCTTGTTGTTATTGTTGCTTGTTATTGTTGTTGTTGCTGTTGTTGTTGCTGCTGCTACTGTTGTTACTGTTGCTGTTGTTGTTGTTGCTGCTGTTGTTACTGTTACTGTTGCTGTTGTTGTTTTGTGTTTGTATGTGAAAGCGTGGTGGGATTTCATCACATTTTTTTGGTTTTCCTTTTCTAATTCTTACTGACCATGAGACGTGGTCACTTCCTTGGTGTGTTAGCTCTTGCTGTTTGGTTCCACATGCTATAATGGGAGATGACAATGTTAGGTCCATGTTAGAACTATGTCACCCTCGTGTTCTGCCAGTCTTGTGACTTCTCTGTTGTTTATTATCCTTGATTTAAGTCTGTTAGCATTTTTTCCAGGACTTTATCTTGTGTATTTTCCGTAAGATTTTCCTAGCTGTTAAACCGAACATTGAAGTCCCCACATATTAGTAAGCCATGTTTTCCCATTGTTTCTAGTTCCGTGAGAAATGGCCATCTTTCCTCGTTGTTTGCCCAGTTGTTACCAACATATATATTCAATATATGCCTTGATGTTTCCTCATTGTTTGCCCAGTTGTTACCAACATATATATTCACTATATGCCATGATGTTTCCTCAACCTCCAGGCTTGTTGTATGCAGTTCGAATCTCTCACTTTGTAATACCTTACATCGATGATAGTATGTGGCATTTTGTTACTTACTAATATGACCAATCCGTGATGTGTATCGTTACTAAATTTAATATAACTTGCGTGTCAAGAAATGTGTATTATATTAGTTTCTTATAGTAAGAATATATCACGGTCTCTCACCACACATTCTAGTTTCTAGTAATAAGAATATATCAAAGTCTCTCACCACACAATCTAGTTTCTTGAAGTAAGAATATATCAAAGTCTCTCACCACACATTCTAGTTTCTTGTAGTAAGAATATATAAAGGTCTCTCACCACACATTCTAGTTTCTAGTAATAAGAATATATCAAAGTCTCTCACCACACAATCTAGTTTCTTGAAGTAAGAATATATCAAAGTCTCTCACCACACATTCTAGTTTCTTGTAGTAAGAATATATCAAAGTCTCTCACCACACATTCTAGTTTCTTGTAGTAAGAATATATCAAAGTCTCTCACCACACATTCTAGTTTCTTGTAGTAAGAATATATCAAAGTCTCTCACCACACGTTCTAGTTTCTTGTAGTAAGAATATATCAAAGTCTCTCACCACACATTCTAGTTTCTTGTAGTAAGAATATATCAAAGTCTCTCACCACACATTCTAGTTTCTTGTAGTAAGAATATATCAAAGTCTCTCACCACACATTCTAGTTTCTTGTAGTAAGAATATATCAAAGTCTCTCGCCACACATTCTAGTTTCTTGTAGTAAGAATATATCAAAGTCTCTCAACACACATTCTAGTTTCTTGTAGTAAGAATATATCAATGTTTCTCACCACGTATTCATGTTTAGGATTGTTTCAAGTGATCACCTATGCTCTGCAATAAAAGTTTTAGAAAATTTAGAACCTGTTCAGATGTAAAAGTATACAAACTGTCTGCCATATGTTCTGACAACCAGGTCCTTACATTCACTCTCAGGCTTCTCTGTTCTGTCACATCTGTTTTAATGTCCGGGCTTCTTATCTTTGTGAGGTACCTTCTTAAGCTGGTTTATGTTGAAGAAGTAACGCATCCTGAATCTGTAGGTTCTTCTTCTTCTTCTACTTCTTCTTTTTCTTCTTCTTCTTCTTCTTCTTCTTCTTCTTCCTCTACGTGACATGCGTAGTCTTCAAGCTTCACCCCTGGCGTGAGCCGGTTTAAGCATATTTCACCAGTGGAGGTGTATTTCGGACGTGACCGGCCTCTAGTGCAGAGGCGCCGTAGCATGTGTAGCTCTCGCCGCGATACTACTGGACATACCGATTAAACGTTATCATTTTCTTCACCTTTTCATATCGACGCCGCTCAGCAACCCTTACTTCTTTTCCGCAGTTTCTTTCTTGACCGGGAGGAGCTTCACTCCACGCGCTGTATTTGAAGAGTCTCGCCAGCAGTATCTTAACCTCTGGGTTAAGCCGGTTCAGGCATTTCACCCGATATGACTGCACTCAGGACGTGGCCGACCTCCAGACCAGAGGTGCCGTGATTTGACTGTTTGCTTTGCTTTTTCCTTTCTACCACCTTTTCCGCAGTGGTGCCGCACGGCAACCTCATTTGCACCTTTCTTCATTGGCCGGGAGGAGCACCGCTCCTCGCACGGCAGCTGAAGAATCTCGCCAACAGCAGAAAATAACAACTTTTGAAAATCTCCTTTCACTGTCTCTGTGTGCAAACAGTCAAACACAGCTCACTCTTGTGTAGCACCTGTCAGGCAGCTGTTTAGCTTTTGATCTAACACACTATATTAAATCACCGACTGGTGTGGAGGGAGACGGCCCGACTGTAAGAGTGAGACCTCGCAGGAGCAGTCACTGGTACATGGAGGGCAAGTAATAACATCTTATGTAATATATGCACGTAACAAGGACGTATTACCTGGCATAAACAACGTTAAACATCAACTTAGTGCGGCATTAAGTTAAGTAAGGTCTTTTGCATGAATGTACAACTTTGTGAAATTTAACTTAACTTTGGACAACATAAGAATGTGAACCTACTCAAATATCGATTAATAATTATATATCAAGGGTTAACTATAAAACTAATACAACACGTTATATATTTGTATACAGCATATGCATCTAGCTTATTACAAAAATGTCTTTAAAATGTCTTATTCTTAAACACTGACATAATACATATAAGGTCAAGGTTCTAAGGAATGTTATAACCGGAGTTGGGGTGGGATATGCTCTCTACTCCAATTAAATGTCTCCAAGGCGTGCATCTCAAATATCCTCTGACAGTCCACGTCCATTCCCTGCCTTCTTGTAGCAGAACCGTTCAAACGGACAGGAGAAGGGGCAAATGTGAATATCCGGCGCCTGAAAACCAGACATTTCGTGTAGATGAGAGTCTTGTTTGGTAGGTCATCTAGGAGAACGAAAACTCAGAACACCCTCTGCTGGCGATATTCTTCAGCTCCTGTGCGTAGGGGAAACTTCTTCCGGCCAATGAATAAAAATGGTTGCCGCGCACAGCCACCGTGGAAATGGTGAAGGAAAGGATTAAGGGAAATAACCAGTAGTATCGAGGTCATTATTACTCAAATCACGGCACTTCTGCTCTAGTGACCGGCCACGTCCTATATACACCCATATTGAGAGAGATTGCCTAAATCGGCTTAACCCAGAGGTTAAACTAAGACACTGAAAGCGAGATTAAACAGCGCGTTGAGTTAAACTCCTCCCGGTTAATGAAGAAAATGCGAAAAGCAAATATGTTTATCGTACGGCGACGCTATGAAAAGGTGATGGAAAGGATAAAGTGAAGCTTAATCGGTATGTCCATTAGTCTCGCGGCGAGAGCTACTCATACCACGGCATCTCTGCCCTAGACGCCGGTCACGTTCGGTATACACTCATACTGGTGAAATATGCCTAAACCGGCTTAACCCATGGGTGAAACTTGGTGACTACTCATGTCACGGTACCTCCGCTCTAGAGATCGGTTTCGTCCTAAACACGCCCATACTGAGATAATACGCCTAAACCGGCTCAACCAACGGGTGAAACTTACTAGTGGGGAGAATTCGTCCTCTTGGACAAAAGCACCGTCTTGGTCACAACTAGGAATGGTAGCGGCCATGACTACAAAATGCTGAAGTCGGAGACACTGGACCAGTGCAGTCTAGATAGGCAGCCACCTCTCACACGACGGGGATGTTTGCGTATCCTAATTACGCTCAGGTTTTCCGGTGAGAAAGTCCAACGCTGGACTGGATGGGCAACCACCTCTATCCCGGCGGGGATATGCTGATATCCAAAACACGTCGAGATTTTCAGGTGAGAAAGTCCAACTCTAGACTAAACTGGTGCAACGAAAACCATGGTGTCACGCAACCTCGCTTCTGAGACCCACCAAGAATACAGGCTCAAGACCTGCTATACTCTGAAACACTTGTGGTCCTCTCGGGGATCTCGTGTGTTCTAAAGTCTGTTCTAAGACCCAGACTGACATTATCTTTCCCACAAGTCATCATTTATCCATGAAAATTTTGGGGTCTCCATCCCTATTTGCTAATCTTTGCTAATGATGAGTATGCCCTCATATTGTTACTCCCAATACAAGGTTATCGGTTACACTTACCAATATGGCAAAACCCAAGTATGCCACTTTAATGTATCTATTTTACGATAGCGTCTGTCTCAGTATTTCAAAAATTGGAGGCATGTAATTCACCATCAGAAATACCTAACTAATACCTGGTATAACACTAACACTCACAGTTATAGGGCAATACAATAGTAGTAATATAAACAAATAAATCATCAACGTGAACCAGATTAGTCTCATATCTTGGGCGAGAACACAAAATATCAGTGGTGAACCAATACCATACACACCCACGCACGCAAGCACGCACTCACCAAAACACGCACACATATGTATGTGTATATACATATGTATATATATATATATATATATATATATATATATATATATAGTAAGTTATCAGTAACAATGTCAATTCCATGCAAGAAAAAACAGATAGCCTGTCATCACTGGCTAGCAAAATAGGACTTGAAATTAACAAGGACAAAACAAAAATAATGAAAATTCCCCTTAATGAAAATGGAAAAATACACATACAACGAACATATATTGAAAAAGTCAGTCAGTTTGCATACCTTGGCAGCTACATAGACCAGGATGGTGACACCAGAAAGGAAGTTAGAATCAGAATTGCCAAATCAGCATCGATCTTCAAGAATCTTGAGAACATATGTAATTCAAAAGTTATCAGCACAAAAACCAAGTTAAGATTCAATTCAAATGCAATATCCACCCTCATTTATGAATGCGAAAGCTGGAAAACAACTAAAGAGACAGACAAGAAATTAGACTCTTTTGAAAACAAATGCCTAAGGAAAATACTCGGCATCAAGTGGAACGAATTCAAGAACAATGCTGAGATAAGACAGATGACTGAACAAGTCTTATTGGTGGTAAGGAAAAGGAGATAGACATATGTTGGACACTTGATGAGAAGAAATGATCAGAGAATCCCAAAACAAGCTATCAAGTGCAAGACAACAGGCCAAAGAAAAAGAGGCAGACTCTGAAGAGAAACTCTGAAGAGGACATTGTTAAGAGAGACCAAAATAACAGGCATAAGATTGCTTGATGAGGTTGAAAGACCTGCCGAAGACAGGAAATATTAACGAACTACTTTGCGAGCCCTATGTGAAGTTTAACGACACGGGAAGGATAAGATATATATATATATATATATATATAATATATATATATATATATATATATATATATCCCGTGTGGTACCCGGAATCTGCAAAAAATAGAACCACTGTACCCTACCACGCATGATCGTAAAAGGCGACTAAGGAGGGTTCGGCATAGGGCCAGCAACCCTATCTGGTAAAAAACTATCAGATTGCTACAGAAACAGAAGCAAGGGAAAAAACAAATGCAGGTGGAAGAACAAATGCTTATCAGGAAACTGAGCCCATGAAGGTTGTGGATGAAAGCCAGCAACTGGAAGTCCCCAGCCCGACTGCAGACCTCCTTGAACCTACAACACAAGATGCAAATAGGCAGCTGGAATGTAAGAACAGTTAACCAGACTGTAAAACTAGCACAAACCATCAAGCAAATGCACAGATACAAAATAGACATACTAGGAATACAAGAAGCAAGATGGACAGGACAAAGCAAAAGGAAATTAACAACACAGCACACAGGAGATACAATAATATGGTCAGGTAAAGAAGATCATCATGAAGGAGGAGTAGCATTAATTATAACAAAAGAAGCATCAAGAGCATTGCTGAAATGGACCCCTATAAATGAGAGATTATTATATGCACGCTTCAACTCAAGATTCACGAAGTTGTCTATTATAGTTTATGCACCAACAGAAGCAGCTGAAGAAGAATTAAAAGAAGATTTTTACAACAGCCTCCAAGCCACAGTAGAAACAATACCCAAGCATGATATGCTACTCGTCCTGTGCGACTTCAATGCAAAAGTAGGTGAAGGAAATGAAGATAGAAACGAGAATCATGGGAATAGAAGGAATCGGAGAAATAAATGAAAATGGAGAAAAACTGTGCAGTTTCTGTGAAGAAAACATGATGACCATCAGAGGGAGAATTTTCTAACATAAAAAAATCCGTAAAGTGACTTGGAGGTCCCCATATAAAACCACAGAAAACCAAATCGATCATATACTAATAAATAACAAGTGGAAACGGTCACTACAAGATGTGCGAGCAAGGAAAGGAGTATATTTAGGAAGTGATCACAACCTTCTGGTAGCAAAAATAAAACTACAATTAAGGAAAGCCAAAATCGAAGAACACAGAAAGATACATTTTGATACAGGAAAACTGAAAGACCAGCAAACAAGGAACGAATTCTCAATAGTACTTAAGAACCGCTTCAGTGTCCTACAAGACGAAGCAGAAATGGCCATACTAGAGTTCAATAAAACACTACAGGAAACAGCAAAAGAGGTGCTGGGATATCGGAAACGGAGAAAAGAGGAATGGATAAGCAAGACCACATGGGAAAAGATAGAGCAAAGAAAAGAAATCAAGAAAAAATTACTGAACACCAAATCACAACGGCTTAAAGAACATGTTTTAGGTAATTATGCACAAAAAGACAAAGAAGTGAAGGAATCATGCCGTCAAGATAAACGTCAATACTATGACAACTTAGCGGAAGCAGCAGAGAAAGCAGCATATACAAATGACATGAAAACCATGTACAAAATCACCAAACAGATGACAGGTAACTTCAGCACAAGATGTGAGAGTGCAATAAGGACACTAAAGTGACAACTGGTCAGTGGAGAAAGAGAAAAAATTGAAAGATGGAGGGAACACTTTAACACCCTATTAAACAGAACACAAGCAGCACACACAATAGACATACCTGAAGCAAAAACGGAATTAAACATCAATACAGGACCAATAACAATAAGTGAAGTAAAGGAGGCGATAAAGAAGCTAAAATTAGACAGGGCACCAGATGAAGATGAAGTGACTGCTGAGATGTTGAAAGCAGATGAAACAAAAACACCAAAACAACTTTGCCGGATATTACAACAAATTTGGGATCTAGAAAAGCTCCAGAGGAATGGAAAACTTTACTTATAGTAAAACTACCAAAGAAGGGTGACCTCAGAGATTGCGGGAACTGGAGAGGTATTACCCTACTGCCACTCACCAGTAAAGTATTTTGCAGAATAATCATCAACAGAATTGTACCAGCACTTGAGGGAAAAATTCGAAAAGAGCAAGCAGTATTTAATAAAGGAAGATCATGCATAGACCATATATTTGTACTTAGACAAATATTAGAACAGGCAAATGAGTGACATAGCACAACATATGCATTATTCATAGATTTTGAGAAAGCCTTTGACAGTGTCAACAGAGATGCACTGTGGAAAATCCTAAGATGGCATGGCCTCCCGCATAAGATAGTAAATGTAATCAAAGCCCTATACGAGGGTTTTCAGTTCACAGTGATCTGTGGAGAACATACCTCCAGCAGCTTTAGGGTACAAACAGGAGTGAAGCAGGGATGTGTACTATCACCAACATTATTTATCTTGGCAATATACTGGTTAATAAAAAAGGCAACAACAGACAAACGCAGAGGATTACAATGGACCCTTGCCACAGTGCTGAAGGACCTTGACTTTGCGAACGACATTTGTCTCTTATCAAGCAGTCACAAAGATATGCAAGATAAAATAAACAAGCTAACTCAGAATGCAAACAACGTAGGACTAAAGATCAACGTAGGAAAGACAAAGTTAATGAAGCAAAATGTGATCAACAGAAATGTACTCAGAGTAGATAACAAGTTAGTGGAGGAAGTCAATGAATTTGTAAACCTTGGCAGTAAAGTAGTAGAAATGGAGACAGCACAGAGGACATCAACAGCAGACTGGGCACTTAAGGTTCAGATATATATATATATATATATATATATATATATATATATATAACTCTATGACATTAATATGAGACCTGTGAATCGAATAGTTTGTTTTTTTTTCACTTTATGATTGGGTTTCCCTCACTGAATACCTCTTATCATTTAGCATACGATCTACGGTATCTTAGATAAATTCTTCTCTCCTCTGTATATATAATAATGCTGATTCTTTATAATTTTTGAGAAACTCTTATGCGCGGACATTTCTGGTGTACTCTTAAATATAAATCGTCTCACTACTCTAATGATGTCTACGTCATCTGGGATAACTATTTCTCTTTTCTACACTAAATTACTCTGTTGTATCTCGTGATTCTCTCTCTGGTCATATTTATATTTCCATATACTCGACCATGTTCGTAATTGTGGGTCATGTGATACGAGATCATGAAAAAAATCTGTTATATATTCTCCCCCTTGTTCTGTGTCAAATGCTGGATAACACGAACACACATTTTTGATCACATAGGATTTTAAGGTCTTATGACTAGCGTGAATGTAACAGTAGTCAGGGTCTACACGCCCCGAGCCAAGCCCACATAGTTCACAGAAGTACATAGAACACAAGCAACACTGCCAGCAGTAACAGTAGATAGGTGGTCCACCATGTTATCTACATTTTTAAAAAATCACTAGAGACATGTTAGTCTCCTACTTGTGAACATTCACAAAATGATGTGAACATTCACAAAATTATGTGAACATTCAAACAGTGATGTGAACATTTACACAACGATCTGAACATTCATACATTGATTTGAACATTCACACAATGATTTGAACAATCACAAAATGATTTGAACCAAAATCTTAAACGGTATAAGACAGTCTACTTCTCTAACAGATAAAAATCACCATTACAAATCTTCCCAACAGTTCCTGTCTTTGTGAAACATTCACCACAAGTGATCATTTTGTAGTTCATATCTCTGCTCAGTCAGCTTATGGGAAGGGAAGTAAATTTAACTAATAATGCGGAAGAACAAACTGAAAAAAATCGTTCTGTTACATAGCGTCATTAATGTCTTGCTTAATTAGTCACTATAAACGTTGTATTTATTTCTTTCTCAGATTTTTCGAAATAATAAGGACTAAGGTTATATCAACCAACATTAGCTTGGCGAATTCTGCAAGATGGCAGAGTTACACACATTACAAATTTATTCAAAACGGACTTTCCAGAAAAATAAAAGTAGTGATATCGAGAATAATGAACTTTCATAAATCTGAGCATAGTTTAGCTACAGTAGAGAAACCGACAATAAGAGAGAGAAGATTTAACTTTAAGTGACCATTTATAAAGTAAGACGATAAAGATCTGGGGAGTTGAGTTGACTGACGTCGAGAAAGAAGACGATGGAAAGTGGAAGATTTACCTTCATCTAGGAAGAGGACAAGATGGGCGGCCTGTACCACCACCATGGTGCGCTGGTCGTTACAGTCAGAGTGCCACAAGACTATCACACCACCACCATGGTGCGCTGGTCCTTACAGTCAGAGTGCCACAAGACTATCACACCACCACCATGGTGCGCTTTTCATTACAGTCAGAGTACCACAAGACTATCACACCACCACCATGGTGCGCTTTTCATTACAGTCAGAGTACCACAAGACTATCACACCACCACCATGGTGCGCTTTTCATTACAGTCAGAGTGCCACAAGACTATCACACCACCACCATGGTGCGCTGGTCGTTACAGTCAGAGTGCCACAAGACTATCACACCACCACCATGGTGCGCTGGTCGTTACAGTCAGAGTGCCACAAGACTATCACACCACCACCATGGTGCGCTGGTCGTTACAGTCAGAGTGCCACAAGACTATCACACCACCACCATGGTGCGCTGGTCCTTACAGTCAGAGTACCACAAGACTATCACACCACCACCATGGTGCGCTGGTCGTTACAGTCAGAGTGCCACAAGACTATCACACCACCACCATGGTGCGCTGGTCGTTACAGTCAGAGTACCACAAGACTATCACACCACCACCATGGTGCGCTAGTAGTTACAGTCAGAGTGGCACAAGACTATCATACTCACACATGTATTGCATTTTAGCCAGACCTGTAGGCTGGTGGTTACAGTCAGAGTACCACAAGACTATCATACTCACACATGTATAGCATTTTAGCCAGACCTGTAGGGCTTGGGACAAACGGCCTGGCCACTCTCAGCAGATAGGAAAACAGAAGGAAGTGGTTGGTCACACTGAGACAGGCAACCCACATCAGCCTTTACAATTCTCTACCCGGCAAAACATTCAGACTCCAAGGGGGGTAAACTGACAATCCTCATCTAGCACCTGGACAAAGAACACGTCAAAGACACTCTGCAATGGTTGACATCGACGATCAAGATGCAAATGGCCAAACTCCTTGTCTTGTTTTTGACCATGTTGTGTTCTTGACTTGTCGTGTTCTTGATTTTGTCGTGTTCTTGACCTTGTCGTGTTCTTGACTTTGTCGTGTTCTTGACCTTGTCGTGTTCTTGACTTGTCGTGTTCTTGTCTTTGTCGTGTTCTTGAACTTGTCATGTTCTTGACTTGTCGTGTTCTTGACTTTGTCGTGTTCTTGACCTTGTCGATTTCTTGACTTGTTGTTTTCTTGACCTTGTCGTGTTCTTGACTTGTCGTGTTCTTGACCTTGTCGTGTTCTTGACTTGTCGTGTTCTTGACCTGTCGTGTTCTTGACTTTGTCGTGTTCTTGACTATTCGTGTTCTTGGCTTGTCGTGTTCTTGACTTGTCGTGTTCTTGACTTTTTCGTGTTCTTGACTTGTCGTGTTCTTGACTTTGTCGTGTTCTTGATCTTTCCGTGTTCTTGACCTTGTTGTATTCTTGACTATGTCGTGTTCTTGATCTTGTCGTGTTCTTGACTTGTCGTTTTCTTGATTTGTCCTGTTCTTGACTTGTCGTGTTCTTGACCTTGTCGTGTTCTTGACTTGTCGTGTTCTTGACCTTGTTGTGTTCTTAAACTTGTTGTGTTCTTGAACTTGTTGTGTTATTAAACTTGTTGTGTTCTTGAACTTGTTGTGTTCTTAAACTTGTTGTGTTCTTGACTTATCGTTTTGTTAACCTTGTCGTGTTCTTGGCGGGCGATGAGGAGGCAGAAGTCTCCAGAATGGAAAAAAACCCACTAAAAATGGACCTTTCTGTGCATACCCAAAGTGTAGTCGCGACATTTTACTATCATATCTAACTCTAGCAGCACGAAGGAGCTAAAAATAGTAGTTACATCACAAGGTAGGAAGACACCATCGCCCCACAAGCGGCGAGGATTCTCACGGGCTAGTGAAAGCCCAAAGAAAAGAAGAAACCAGCGCCAAGAGAAAATACCACAGAGCAGTACGTGCAGCAGACTGTAGACAAAGGGGACATAGAAAGACTCGCCACAGCCAACATGGACCTTTAAGAATAAGCCTCAGACAGAAGCTAGCCAGCTCCAGAGAGCACAGACGACGACGGAGATAACCAGGTCCAGAACAGAAAGAAGACACGCCCCCGATAACCGCCAGAACTCGGCTAAAACGGGCAAGTCACCTTCACCCCAAGAGAAAGGGAGACAAGCAGCAGAAAAATGGCTTCTAGGGACAGAGTCAAATAGCAAACATTCACTCAGAATAGGCGGAGAACGTGCCTCACTCAGAGTAGGGCATGGTCTCCCAAATACAGTTCACGGAGCTACCCTTCTCCTGCACCCAGCAGACAGCAGAAGACCACTCGGATGACAAAGACCCTCTCTTAATTCTCGCCTAACAAAAACTATTTTGAAACAAACTGTCAACAAGACATTCGTCCACGTGAATTATTGTGTCTGCTTTTCAAGGAACTTTAGTTATATAGTGGTTTATTTCTGTATATGGGGGGACACAACAGCAGGGATAATAAATATTATTTTGGTTTATTTAAGAAATTATTTAGATCTTACAAGTTTAAATTGTTTTTAACCCCTTTCTCTCAACATGGCTGATAAACGTTGGCTTCTGTCTATCAATATTAGAGGAATGAGAAGAAAACTCAGTTAGGTAGTGTACCTAGTACATATAATTCAGGTGGTGCACATAGCACATATAACCCATCAGGTAATGCACTTAGCACATATAACTCCTTCAGGTAGTGCACCTAGCACATATAACTCAGTCAGATAGTGCACCTAGCACTTAAAACTAAGTCAGGTAGTGCACCTAGCACATATAACTCAGTCAGGTAGTGCACCTAGCACATATAACTAAGTCAGGTAGTGCACCTAGCACTTATAACTAAGTCAGGTAGTGCACCTAGCACATATAACTCAGTCAGATAGTGCACCTAGCACATATAACTAAGTCAGGTAGTGCACCTAGCACATATAACTAAGTCAGGTAGTGCACCTAGCACTTATAACTAAGTCAGGTAGTGCACCTAGCACATATAACTCAGTCAGGTAGTGCACCTAGCACACAGATACATATCTGATTTTATCCTTAATGAGGAAACACGTATCAACACAGACACAAAGGATAACCAGGTCACACAAGCTTAGGACTAAGACAATCATGATTTAGTTCAGGCAATATACACGAAGCTTATGACTAAGACAATCATGATTTAGTTCAGTCAATATACACGAAGCTTAGGACTAAGACAATCATGATTTAGTTCAGGCAGTATACACAAAGCTTAGCACTAAGACAATCATGATTTAGTTCAGGCAATATACACAAAGCTTAGCACTAAGACAATCATGATTTAGTTCAGGCAATATTCACACAGCTTAGGTCTAAGACAATCATGATTTAGTTCAGGCAACATACACAAAACTTAGGACTAAATCAATCATAGTTTAGTTCAGGCAACATAAATAAAGCTTAGGACTAAGACATCATGGATTAATTCAGACAATGTACACAAAGCTTAGGACTAAGACATCATGGATTAGTTCAGGCAATATACACAAAGCTTAGGACTAAGACATCATGGATTAGTTCAGGCAATATACCCAAAGCTTAGGACTAAGACATCATGGATTAGTTCAGGCAATATACCCAAAGCTTAGGACTAAGACATCATGGATTAGTTCAGGCAATATACACAAAGCTTAGGACTAAGACATCATGGATTAGTTCAGGCAATATACCCAAAGCTTAGGACTAAGACATCATGGATTAGTTCAGGCAATATACACAAAGCTTAGGACTAAGACATCATGGATTAGTTCAGGCAATATACACAAAGGCGTAGCAATATTACAAGTATCAAAAGACTGGCAAATTATAGGACACAGCAGAGAAAGTGACGGTAGAGTAACAATAGTGCAAATAAAACACAAAAGCTCAAACCTCAACAAATACACATCAGTCAATATATGCTCTGCGGGATTGACAGGTTAGTAGCGTAACTTCCAAGACAAACTCTCACAGATTCTAACCTCATTCCAGAGAGAATAAAACATTATTATAGCCAGTGGGTTTAACTATGTCCAATAAGACTTTGATCTATCGAAAGGAAGAGTCAACAAACGCTGCAGCCTATCAAACATTGTGGAACTCACACAAACAGACACACTACACAACATCACAGATGGACATGGACTTGTAGACACGTACAGACACACATGCCAAGTGGCAGGAAAGCCACACACGCGGACATTATCAACATAAACAGTGGACGATGAGCCAGACTAGACAGAAATTACGTGCCAGAAAATGTCATAATAAATAACATAAAACACACAGACACAACATTAAAATACACAGACCATAATTATGTTATGCTGACACTAAACACAACTCCCACACTTCTCATAAACAAACACTTCCCACATTGGAAGTTCAACACAGCCTGCCAGGCAACCAGAACTATGTAGGCAACATAACAGAAGTGTCAATGCATTCACTCAAGACCTGCAGAAAACCAATCTTGTAGAAGACTGGGAATACTAAAAAAAAACCGTAAGAGAGAGAGAACACAAATATTAGAAAATCAAATACACAACAATACGACAAGAGCAAACACAATGTAAGAAATCAAACTATACACTGAAAACTCATCACCATTTTCGGCAGAAGTATCGCAGTCAACACCTGTGTCATCTCAAAACTGCAAATATATTCCCTCTACCTACAGTCAACACTTGTGTCATCTCACAACCGATATAAACAGCAAATATCTTCCCTCTACCTACAGTCAGCATTTATCTCACAACTGATATAAACAGCAAATATCTTCCCTCTACCTACAGTCAACATTTATTTTATCTCACAACTGATATAAACAGCAAATATCTTCCCTCTACCTACAGTCAATATCTGTTTTATCTCACAACTGATATGCACTCAAACATCTTCCCTTTATCTACAGTCAACACATTTGTCATCCCACAACTGATATACATAGCAAATATCTTCCTCCTACCTACAGTCAACATTTGTTTTACCTCACAGCTGATATAAACAGCAAATAGTTTAATTATAACTACAGTCAACACATGTGTCATCCCACAACTGATATGCATAGCAAATATCTTCCATCTACCTACAGTTAACATTTGTTTTATCTCACAACTGATATACATAGCAAATATCTTCCCTCTACCTACAGTTAACATTTGTTTTATCTCACAACTGATATACATAGAAAATATGCTCTAGCTAATTACAGTCAATATTTGTTTTATCCTACAATTGATATACACAGCAAGCATCTTCTCCCTAATTACAGTCAACAGCTGCGTCATCCCACAGCTGATATACATAGCAAACATGCTCTCGCTAACTACAGTCAACATTTGTTTTATCCCACAACTGATATACACAACAAACATCTTCCCACTGTCCTAGAAACCACTTAAAGAAATAAATTCACTGATTAGGGACTTTATTTCCCGATATACTGTACACAGCATGCAACAGGAAAAACTGATACAAGATAAGAAACGAGTAGACATCTCCTTACAAGATAAGAAAAGAGTAGACATTTCCTTACAAGATAAGAAAAGAGTAGACATCTCCTTACAAGATAAGAAAATAGTCGACATCTCCTTACAGGATTAGAAAAGAGTCGACATCTCCTTAAAAGATAAGAAAAGAGTAGACATCTCCTTGCAAGATAGGAATAGAGGCAAAATCTCCCTACAAGACATAAAAACAAATATCCAGGCACTCAATATTAAATATTTTGAGGAAATCATCCAACAGCCACAACAACACACACTAGCACACTACTACATTGGGCTGAGACTAACAAAATTTAATAAATTAAACACCGCACATCCTCATCACTTTGGTAGCATGCCACTCTTCTACAGACAGTGTATACAAAGTGTAACTGGACATGAACAATTAATACACATGAAAACATCAGACACCTACAAACATCTGGTCAGAGAACAAGACCCGCCACTACTTGGCAGAATAAAGAGAGGACACAAATATTTCATCGCTGACTACACACAGACATTTCACAACCTACACAAGATAGAGATTACACCGAAGACAAGAGAGGTAACTCACAGATTATTTTTCAACATGACACTCACTACACAAGGAGCAGCCCACAAAGTCAACAGACTTACTAAATGTAAACTGTGTGAAAGAAACATACAAGAAACAGAAGATCATATTTTCTTTGAATGCAGAACTGTCTCGCTAGATTTAAAACTTCTCACTCAAGAATTAGAAACAAGAACAACAGAGAAAGTAAATATGTGTAGAGCCATTATGTTAAATACTATCTCTTGAACATGTGCACACACAAAGAGTTTATACATATTCTGGCAGAATTTAGGTAACTTGTTTAGCAATGTAGAAATGGCAATCTTTTAATATAACTTGTACAAAGAAACGGTTTAGCACATCGTTAAGCAAAAATTGACGAGTATGCCAATTTAGAAAAGCTACCATTGTATGATGATTGCCTTTATTTGTTCAGCCTTGACCTCTTTTGTCAAATGTATCACGTACATGGATTTATCTAATAAAAATAGAGCCTAAACTTCTCAACCCTATTAGTTAGATGTAACAACACAGTCACAATGTAATGTTGTAACAACACAGTCACAATGTAATGTTGTAACAACACAGTCACAATGTAATGTTGTAACAACACAGTCACAATGTAATATTGTAACAACACAGTCACAATGTAATGTTGTAACAACACAGTCACAATGTAATATTGTATTCTTGTTTTTCTCCTCTTCTTGATAACTCAAAGCCTGAGTAATTTCCTTTCTTAAATAAGCAATCACTCCTATCAGTAGCTGCTATCTAATCAACCACTTCTTCTTTTCTAATCTTAATCTTAGTAATCACAACAAAGGACACCTTCCCACTTTAACTAGCAAACCCACACAGGAGCGTCACTTTAGGAGTGCCTACGGCATAAAATTATATCTATAATATAAATGATATCTGAAACTGTCATGTAATTATACTTATAAAAAGTGACAATATACACATGAACTAGAAACTGAGAAATTTAATGCTCAGATACAACGTTCCAAGAGATTTAAAGTGAACAAGAAAATATAAACATAATTTAAGTCCAGTGTGAAATAAACACACTGTCATCATATTTGCTTAACTGAAATATTATCTTATATCTTGTCCGTGCCGTTAAACGTCACATAGGGCTTGCAAAGTAGTTCGCCAGTTTTTCTTGTCTTCGGCGAGTCTTTCAACCTCATCAAAGGATTTTATGGCTGTTAATTTGGCCTCTCTTAACAATGACCTCTTCAGAGTTTCACACGGTCTGCCTATTTTTCTTTGGCCTGTTGTGTTCCACTTGATAGCTTGTTTTGGGATTCTCTGATCATTTCTTCTCATCAAGTGACCAACATATGTCCATCTCCTTTTCCTGATCATCCACGAGACTGGTTGTTGTTCAGTCATCTCTCTTATCTCTGCATTGTTCTTGAATTCATTCCACTTGATGCCGAGTATTTTCCTTAGGCATTTGTTTTCAAAAGAGTCTAATTTCTTGTCTATTTCTTTAGTTGTTTTCCATCTTTCGCATGCATAAATGAGGGTGGATATTACATTTGAAATGAATAGTCTTAACCTGGTTTTTGTGCTTATAACTTTTGAATTACATATGTACTCAGGGTTCTTGAAGATCAATGCCGATTTTGCACTTCTGATTCTAACTTCCTTTCTAGTGTCATCATCCTGGTCTATATACCTGCCAAAGTATGCAAATTGATTGACATCTTCAATATATGTCCCTTCTATGTGTATTTTTCCATTTTGATTGATGGGAATTTTCATTATTTTTGTTTTGTCCTTGTTAATTTCAAGTCCTATTTTGCTAGCCAGTGAAGACAGGCTATCTGTTTTTTCTTGCATGGAACTCACATTTTTACTGATAAGAGTTATGTCATCAGCAAAATCAAGATCTTCTAGTTGGGTCCCATGTACACAGTCAATACCTGTGTTACTTGTGCAGCATTTTTTCATTATGAAGTCTATTGTAATCCGAAAAGGTAAAGGAGACAGTATACATCCTTGTTTCACACCTGTTTCAATCTGGAACCATTCACTCATCCCTTCTTCTGTCTTGATGCGCAAACATATCCATTGTAGAAGTCCTTAATGATGTTGACAATTTTAGATGGTATTCTATATAGACTTAAAATTCTCCATAGTAAATCTCTGTGTATGCTAAAACTGACTTACGCGTGTCTAATTGTTTACTTAATATCAGGAACTTCTTACAGATTTGAAATGGTGTCTTTACAGGTGACCTCTAGCATCAGACCAGACCTTGTATCATCCAGCATGACCAGGATATGGATAGTTTATTTCCTACTTTCCCTCATTGTAGACCTAAATACAACTTATCCACGTCACGTGTGTCATCCAGGTACATACCTGGTCACAGCAGGAAATGACCTAGATTTCTGCCTACCTTGTACTGATGGTGTAAACTTCATGCCAGACTCGTGGCACACTCACAGAAACTGCTACAACTGTACACAGATACGGGACAAGGACTTGGAGATTCTCGTCACAGAATGTACCAGAACTCACGATGCTCAGATCTTGTGTACACCTGGATACTATAGAAGGATAGTCAGGGGCCCGCGTGGGCAAGACAGGTGTGAGAAGTGTTTTGAGTGTGAGCAGCCAACTCTAGCATGTCAGGGTTACCATGACACAGTCTGTTGTGGGGCCCCGAACTATGACGCTGTCAAAAACAAGGACGGGGTTTATGTCTGTCAGGAGCGTCCAATTTTCTGTGGCCCTGGATATTTTCTACATCCACAAACCAGACAGTGCAGTCCGTGTCCTCCAGGAACATTTATGACAGAAGACAAACATGACAACACGGCCTGCAGACTCTGCCAGACACTCTCAGACCTGAAACCACATCAAACCATTCTTCACGACTGTAACAGCACGCATCAAACTATCATTGGCTGTGAGTCCGGGTACTTCATAGACTCTCCGGGAGATTTAGTGACGGACCAAGTGAAATGTTTATCATGTCAGAAATGTGAACATCAGGGACGTGAATGTGATATGTATCACAATACAGTCTGTTGTGATCACTCGGGCATGACCATCGTGGACACAGATTCTGGTCCCATGTGTAGACCAGCTGACCAGGTTAATGTACGAGAACAGGCGACAAGGAATATCAAAGGTGAGATATCTTTGTACAAGTTTATTATCTGATCTTTATACATCAATATATAATAATTCCGGGTGAGATTGTCTGCCAAAGCCTTCGAATCTTTGTTGGTTTATGTTAGATACATAAAATGTTTATGGACATTTCCTTGGAGTGTTTTATTTGTAATTTAAAAATATAAAAACCATTCTCTTCATAAACTCCTCAGCTTAAACTTAAAAATAGTCCATTAGTTGATAGTTCATGGATTATATTTTGTTATATATTATTATATATTATTATAATTATATGTATGATACTGTTATATTTTGTGTTCATTTTACATAGATAAAGTTTTTAAAATGTGCAATATAGCAACTGCCACAGCCATACTTGACATTAAAAATGCAAAGAAACCTACTTTTGTAAGAGATATTACACTTATGTTTTACATAAATAAAGTTTGTTAAGTTTGTATGGGGAGATGTGTTTCAGTGTTGTATGTGTTACTAACTTTTTTGTTTTGTTTTCCTGAGTTTATGGTTAAGAAAAAATGGCAAACAAATAAGCGAGCCCTGTGTGACGTTAAACTGCACGGGAAGGATGTAAGATGTAGATGTAAGATGCTTGGTTAAGAAGTTTGAAAAGTTCATTGCGGGATTTACATTTCTTATTAAGCTTGAAATTGTGTTGTTATATTATGAGAAGATTAATGACATGAAGTTGTGTTGTTATATTATGAGAAGATTAATGACATCAAGTTGTGTTATTATATTATGAGAAGATTAATGATATGAAGTTGTGTTGTCTAAGTGTAAGGTGGCACACTTGTTTCATGTTAAGTCAGTTTTTTAAAGATATATGGCTCATAACCGATAAGTGTATATTCAGTGATCTGTGTTTGTTTTTTGTGAGCCATAAAACATGTGTAAGTAACTGATTGCATCACAATCATTTGTTCATGAATTGTGTATTATGTTATATGTTGGGTGCAGGCGCGGTTAGCGGGGTAGGGGTATCCCCTATCAAAGTAGAAGTAAGACGACTCCTTACCTCCGTAAGTCTACGGGACACCCTTGGGCAAGGTGGAGTACCCGTATAGCCCCCCGATCAGTGAGATATGAAGCCATAGGAGCAGGTGGTGGATGGAATAGGAGAGCAGCTGGCAGATAATGTTGGTTATGGTCACCATTCAATGATGGTAGGCAGATGATCTCAATGTAGGGACAATGGCTATGATCACTGACTAGTACAGTCACTGCCCGGAAGGAAAGCAATGGTAAACTAACTTCTGGAAATATACCAAGAAACCCAAACAGCAACATGGAAAGTCAAATAGGAAAAAGATCTGGTGGTGAGTCCCCCAGGCCAGATAGATCTAATTTTAACACTGGGGAAGAGTGTGAGACAGAGGTCAGTACTAGTAATTGTGATGATGGACAAAATCCTGACTGTGTTACCAAGGAAAACTCCTGCATCAAACTAAAAAGAAAAATAAGAGTAGGAACATAGAATGTAAGAAGTATGTATGAGGGGAAGTATCAAATAATAAGTGACGAGATGAAAAGAACGAGGATACACATTTTTGGAATCTGCGAACATCGATGGAAAGGATTAGGACACTTCAACAGCGAGAATGATAATGTCTTTATATACTCTAGTGGAGAAGTAGGAGGAAAGAATGGAGTGGCTTTTTACTGAGACAAACCAACATCAAAAGCATTACTAGGCTACAATCCAGTAAGTGATATAATCCTCACAATCATACTTAAAGGTATTCCTAGAAAAGTAACAATCATCCAGATATATTCACCTACATCAGCAGCAGACGAAGAGGAAGTAGAAGACTTTTATAACACATTGCAAACGACAATAGACCACGTACGGAAAAATGATATTGTATTAATAATGGGGGAATTTTAATGCAAAGATTGTTATAGAAAGAGCAGAAAATGAACGACATGTTGTGGGGAAATTTAGCATAGGACATATATATGAGGCAGGTGACAATCTAATGGGGTTTTGCATGGAAAATGAGCTAATGATCACTAACACACTTTTTAAACAACATCCAAGAAAACTTTACACATGGACGTCACTTGATGGGAAAACCAGGAATCAAATAGATTACATTTTAGTGCAAAGAAGGTGGAGGTCAAGTATAACATTAGCAAAAACTTTACCAGGTGCTGATTGTGACACGGACCATGAGTTATTAATAGCAGACATGAAGATCAAGATAAAAAAGACAGTTACAGTATCAAGACCACTCCGCTTTGATCTTACAAAAATACCAGAACAATACGGTATAGAAGTGAAGAACCGTTTCGAAATCTTGATGGCTGTACAGGAGGAGATGACACCAGATGAACTGGCTACGTAGGCCATAGATATCTTAATAACAACAGCTAAAGACATGGTTCCAGTAAAGAAAACACAAAAGAATGGATGGATTACAGCAGGTACACTAGAAATGATAAAACAAAGTAGAGAAATTAAGACGAAATCGAAAATGACAAACAACAACAAGAGGAATATAAATCTTTAACAAAAGAAGTACGAAGAAAAATAAGAACAGATAAAAAAAAAACAATACATACAAAATTGTTGTGAAAGAACAGAAGAACATCAGAAATGTGGAAGAGATAGTGACATGTTTAAAGAAATGAAGACATTGGCGATAAATGTCACACCTAAGCTAAATGTAATTATTGATAAGATGGGGAATACCTGGACAGAGACAGAGGAAATTATAGAAAGATAGAAGGAATATTGCAGATTAATGTATGAAACTGACTGTGAAAGCAGAAATCAATAGTGTGAATTATTATTGGAGGAGAAAGAACTCGAACCGACAATAGAAGAAGATTTATGGGCAATAAAAAGTGGTAAATCACAAAGGTGTGATGAGATAACAGCTGAACTTATTAATGCAGGAGGAAAGGAATGTGCAATAATTTATCATGCGCTATGTAAAACGATATGGCATTCTGGTATTTGGCCAAAAGAATGGAAAAGAACTGTATTCATACCACTGCCAAAAAAAAGGGTAACCTGAAATTGTGTACAAACTACAGAACTGTTCCCGTATTAGTCATGTCAGTAAAATTCTGCTAAAAATCATAATGGATAGACTTCGAAAGAAACTAGAAGAAGAAGTCAATATGGTCCAAGCTGGTTTCAAGCAAGGAAGAGGATCAACAGATCATATATTCAATATAAGATTAATAATAGAGAAATGCAGAGAGTTTAATGTGAATCTATGTTTATCCTTTAACGACTACTCAAAGGCATTTGATTGTGTACAACACCAGAAACTTTGGGAAATAATGGAAAAAATGGGATTTGCAACACATTTGATACAATTAGCATCACTGCTGTATCTAGACCAACAAGCAGCAGTAAGAATAAATGGTGAAACAACAACTTGGTTTGACATAAAACAAGGGGTCCGTCAGGGATGCATATTGTCACCTTACTTATTTAACTTGTATACTGAAAATATAATGAAGAATGTTAGAGAAGATGCAGACAAAAAATATTACGATGCCATAACAGTTGGAGGTTATGAAATACCAGAGATTAGATATGCTGATGACACAGTGTTACTGTCCATAACACAAAAAGGAATTGAAAAACTAATTATGTCAGTCCGCTGAAACAACAACTTGGTTTGACATAAAACAAGGGATCCGTCAGGGATGCATATTGTCGCCTTACGTATTTAACATGTATATTGAAAATATAATGAGGAATGTTAGAGAATTGTAGACAAATAATATTATGATCCCATAACAATTGGAGGTTATGAAATACCAGAGATTAGATATGCTGATGATACAGTATTACTGTCCACAACACAAAAAGGAATGCAAAAACTAATTATGTCAGTCCCTAAGAACAGCGAAGAGCAGAACCTCTATCTTAATACAAAGAAAACTAAAGTAATAACAACTGACAAAACAAACAAGGCAGCTGATATATGTATCAATGAGGAAAAACTGGAGGAAGTGGATAGGTTTGAATATCTTGGATAACTGCTAACTAATAATGGAGATAAAATGATGGAAATTAAACGGAGGACATCTATCGCTATTCAGAAAGTAAAACATCTAAATAATCTGTGGAGAGGAGCAGACAAAACCACAAAAATACGATTTTTAAGGGCATGCATCTTTCCCATCGCAACATATGCCTGTGAGACATGGACACTTAACAAAACAGCTGAGAAACACACAAATGCCTTTGAATGTAAATGCTACAGACGAGTTCTTCAAATATCGTGGACACAATAAAGAACAAATATATCCATACTACAAGAACTTAACATTGAAGAAATTTGGCTAGTGAAGAGGATTAGGGAGAGAAAACTTAAATATTTTAGACACATTAAACGTCATGATAGTCTAGAGAAAGCCGTCTTGGAGGGGTACATAATGGGAAAAAAGAAAAAGAGGAAGACCAAGGCGAAGATGGCTGCAAGACATCGTTGAGGATCTGCAAAAGAATGCATCACAAGCAGGTCATCTTGTTCACAACCGAGAGGCCTACATGAGTGCTGTTTGGGAGGTAAAGTTCCGCAAGGGACGTGCAAATGAATGAATGGGGTGCAGACAAGATCTGCAGATGGGGTATGTGTCATGGAGTTTTTTCAGCTGTCCTTGGAGTACTTCAAAACGTAAAACAACTAAAGAATCTGTGGAGAGGAACAGACAGAACTACAAAAGTTCCGCAAAGGACATGCAAATGACTGACTGACTGACGTTGAAGGAAATAGGAAGAACGTATCTGAGTTGAATGTCAGGTAGCGACCAGACATAAGATGGAAGGATTGTTGCTAAATATGTAATGGTCAGCTGTAAGTAGATTGCAGAGAACTGCGGGGGGGGGGGGAGGAGGGGAAACATGTGGAGGCATAGTTCCAATTTGATGCCTCGTCGAACTGTACTAGAAGAGGTTTTTGTCAATGGGGCACGTGCAATGCAAGCTTTATTTGGTAGGTTTCGAGAACTAAATGAATGTGAGAGATTCTTGTATTTATGTAGCGATTTCTCTGTGATATTAAGTAGTGTTAAATAATCTTTTCCTCTTGTGTTTGATATATTAGGTTACATTTTATGTTGGCGATGACTGAGATGTTTGCTAGTAGTTCTGGGGTGATGAAATAGGACAGGGGGTAGCAGATCAAGGGCAGTAACTATGAAAACAAGAATCTGCTTGGAATCTGTCGGAAGCCTGCGGAAATGGAGGGTGCACTATGCACTGTTGGAAATTGGGCATCTTTCCTTTTCTGAAGGCAGCAGTTTAGCCGAGCTCCAAATATTCAAGAATGTGAAGAAAGTTGTAAGAGTGTTTTAGGTGGGTTGACATTTGCAAGAAATAGTGATTTCCTGAACAAAGAGACATTGCCAGTAAACCCTCAGTCATGCACAAACAAGAACATTTATTAAGCAAGAACAAAAACACAGGTTTATTTGTTTACACCGGGGACTCCACCTAAGTCTACATCATTAACTAGGCTGGGACTCCACCTAAGTCTGCATCATTAACTAGGCTGAGACTACACCTAAGTCTGCATCATTAACTAGACTGAGACTCCACCTAAGTCTGCATCATTAACTAGGCTGGGACTCCACCTAAGTCTGCATCATTAACTAGGCTGGGACTGTTTCTGTGGGTAGCAACGGAGAGCTGGGACATGCCTTGATTGGCTGTTGTTCGCTGTCTCTGATGCTATCATGCCAGTGTGGGAGGGTGTGTGGTGTATGCGGATGATGTACATTGTGGCATTGGGTTGTGGTGACAGCTTCGCTTCTCATTGTGGCGTCAGCATCGTGTTGTGGTGACAGCTTCTCTTCTCATTGTGGCGCCAGCATCGTGTTGTGGTGACAGCTTCTCTTCTCATTGTGGCGTCAGCATCGTGTTGTGGTGACAGCTTCTCTTCTGGATCTTCCTTTGTTTCCAAAACCGATCTCAAATAGTGTACTAAATTAGCAACAAGCCATAATTGTTAGTCGCTTCAATTCGTTCAGTCTGATTGTTATTTTAATTAAGCCCGCTATCTCTTTCGCGGAGTAAGCTTTAGAAATTAGTCCGTTCTCTATTCTGTCGATAACCAGACCCTTGGCCCTTCCTACATCAGTCAAGTGTCAAGGTCTATTTTTCCATCACCGCTAGGTTTTCACGGGTGGTTTTCAAGTCATCGTGCTGTTGGTACTGGACTAATTTAATATCTCTCGGCGTCGCCTTGTCTGTCTTTTGCTTCCTCTGTTTACCTTTGATTAGTGTTTTGCATTTCTAAGTATCTGCTCTTCGGAGCGTCCCGTCTTAATGTTATGTCGCGGGAGTTTACCTCTCCCATCTTTGTCAGCGTTTTGCCTTTCTAATTATCTACGTTTCTGTTGCTGTTTGATTTTACTATTTTGCCTACAATATATTCTGAATTATATTCATGCTCATATCACTAATAATAATAATAATAACTATAATCATTGCTTACAAGGCTATGCTGCAGTGGCAGCCTCACTTCTCATTGTGGAGCCAGCATCTTGGTGTGGTAGCTGCGTCCCAATAATTGTGGCGTCAACATCGTGATATGGTGGCAGCGTCCCTTCTCATTGTGGCACCAACATCGTGTTGTGGTGCCATCGTCCCTTCTCATTGTGGCGTCAGCATCGTGATATGGTGGCAGCGTCCCTTTTAATTGTGGCGCCAGCATCGTGATATGGTGGCAGCGTCCCTTCTCATTCTGGCGTCAGCATCGTGTGGTGGTGGCAACGACCCTTCTAATTGTGGCGTCATCATTGTGTTGTGATGGCAGCGTCCCTTCTCATTGTGGCGCCAGCATCGTGATATGGTGGCAGCATCCCTTCTCATTGTGGCGCCAGCATCGTGATGTGGTTGCAGCGTCCCTTCTAAATGTGGTGCCAGCATCGTGTTGTGTTTGCAGCGTGCCTTCTAATTGTGGTGCCGGCATCGTGTTGTGTTTGCACCGTCTCTTCTAATTGTGGCGCTAGCATCATGTTGTGGTGGCAGCGTCCCTTCTAATTGTGGCACCAGCATCGTGTTGTGGTGGCAGCGTTCCTACTCACCAAGTCAGGGTGGTGTTCGATGTTGTTGTTACTGTGGCCGTACTTAGTGTTGTGTTCATAATTCCATGACAACCGTTTTGCTCGAACACCAAACTGTAAGCAATTGAACCTATATACCCAAAAAAAGATCTGATCTTCTTATGTTTTCTTAGAATTTTATTGCTTCATAAACATGATATATGAAAATATAACCCAGAGATTAGACAGATGAGCAAACAACAACCTGTCTCCTGCTTGATCAGACAAAGAGGGTGGACATATGTCCGTCATGTGATGAGAAGAAATAGTCATAGAATCCCCAAACAAACTATTAAATGGAACACAGCAGGTCGAAGAAAAAGATGTTGACCATGTGAAACTCTAAATTTGATATTTTTAAGAGAAGCCAGTTTAGTGGGTATAACATCCCTTGATGAGATTGAAAAACTGGCCAAAGACAGAACATCTTGGTGAACTATCTCGCGGGCCCTATGTGACGTTGAACGGCACGGGAAGGATGTAAGAAAAACATGATCACAACTGTCATGATTTGTATCAATCCACTTCTGTCAGGTAGTAGAGCCTCTCCTCCCTACCCCAATAAACTGCCTGTCTCTTGGGGTCCTTGTCTGTCTGTCTATCTTTTAACTCACTGACCGACTTGACCGAGGTCAAGATCTCTACGGAAACTTGACATTTTCCTCACTCTCTTTTACTATCTAAATATTTGCTTCGTTGTTTCACAATTCCCGTACAGGTTCAGTTTTCCTGTGCTAATATTTTTCTGTCACTATTTCTGTCATCCTATTACTAATACTGTCACAGTCAAATGTGGCTGGAAATATAACTATAAACATTAGTTTTACTTCCCTCAGTCTCTCATAATCTCATTCATTTCATTTTATTTTTATTGATTACTCATCACTCATCGTTTGTTCAGTGAAGCAAAGTATGTGCTACTTTACTTTCATGTTATTTCTAAACTTGACTTTGTACTCTAGTCGTTCAGTCTTGATGTATTTGGTTTTTCATTACAGGTGAGACTACAGCGGTCACAGACTGGCCAGTCTGTGGAGTAGGTCAGTACTTTTACTCTAGTCCAGGTAACAACTCTGTCACGTGTCTACCTTGTAAGGAAGGGACCTACATGGAGGAGATCAAGCATAACTTTACTGTCTGTAAAAGCTGTACAGATATCAAAGATGGGAATCTTCCTTCCGTCTGTCTTCCAGGAACAGAAAACCAGCCTGATGCTGACACTAATGGTAGTCCCACAGTGTGGCTGAGTATTGTGAATCTGATCGTGGTTGTTTTTACGGAAATTACAAACTTAGTTATCAGTTGTATACAGGCATTTCAAGGGAATGCACGAGACATGAAACCGAGGTCGGTGTATGTAAATCTAGCCTTGTTTTACGTGCTTATAATTTTTGTGAGAGTCAAGTCTTCCCTGCTCCCTAGAAATAACACTGCCTTGTTGCTGGATATGACTGCTGGTGTTTGTATCTTGGTCTTCGCGTTGGTCACATTTACATTTTATTTCTTTTGTATTTACAAAGACAAAGCACGAAAAAAAGATAAACGAATGATTTATCGCAAGAAAAGATATCCCAGTACAGGAATACCTCCAGAGAAAGCTGACAGGTATGTTACTAACTCTTGGTTGTAATATTTTGTTCAGATGTGATACTTGCTACCGTAACATATTCATATTCATGTATGATACCTTAATAAGCATATTCCTATTCAGGTATGATAATTGTTACCTAAACAAATTCATATTCAGGTATGATATTTGTTGCCTAAATATATTCGTATTCAGGTATTATTATACACAGAAATGATCATACTTGATTCTTGTTATGTAAACATATTTTTGTTGACATGTAATATTTGTTACTTAAATAATAACGTTTTCAAATGTGATACTCTTTACACTAAACTATTTTTTAAAAATCTGATACTTGTGAAATAAGTACAGTTTTACTGAGATCTGATATCTGTGCCAAAAACATAGTTTTACTGAGATATGACACGTGCGACATTAAAATAGTTTTATTTGGATGTGAGACTTGTTACATAGACATAGTTGATATGTGTAACATATGACAAAAACTTAGTTTTACTGAAATGCGGTACCTGTGACATAAACATAATTTTATTGAGATGTGATACTTACGACAAAAAACATAGTTTTATAGAGATTTGACACTTGTGACATAAACATAGTTTTATTTAGAAGTGATATTTGTGACATAATCACATTTTTATCGAGATGTGATACTTCTGAAAGGAAAATAGTTTATTGAAATGTGACACCTGTTACATAGACATAATTTTCTTGATATTTGGCATTTGTTACATAAAAAAAAATCGAGATATGGTACTTGTTACACAATCATAGTTTTATTTAGATATGAACATTTCAAAATGAATGTGGGTTTTGAAAATTTCAAAATGAATGTGGTTTTATTGGGACGTGGTACTTCTGACAGAAATATAGCATTACTGACATGTTATAAAGACAGTTTTATTGAGTGGTGAAAATTGAGACATAAAAATAGTGTTATTGACATGACAAAAATACATTTTTAGACGTGATACTTGTGACATAATTATTTTAATGACGTGTGAAAAACACAGTTTTGATATGTAATACTTGTGACAAAATATAGTTTTATTAAGATTTGAAACTTCTTAAATAAAAGTGATTTTATTGAGATGTGATACTTGAGACAGGTGTGACATAAAATAGTTATATTGACATGCGATAAACATACATTTAACGAGATGTGATTCTTGTTACAGAAACATAATTTTATGGAAATGTGATACTAGTTGCACCAAAATAGTTTTATTGAGATGTGATATTTGTCACATAAAAATAGTGTTACTGAGATGTGATACATGATCCACAAATAGTTCTATTGGTATGCGATAAACAGTTTTATTCTGATGAGATACATGTGCCATAAATATAATTTTATTGAGATGTGACACATGTGACATGAATATAGTTCTATTGAGATGTAACAGAGACAGTGTTGTTGAGATGTCACACGTATGACATAAAATTATGTTTACTGACATGCTATAAATTTAGTTTTATTGAGTGGTGACACTTTTGAGATAACAATAGTTTTACTGACATGTTATAAACATATTTTACGTGTTTTTTTGAGATGTGATAAACATAGTTTTGAGGTTTATACTTGTGACATAAAAATAGTTGTATTGAGATGTATTAATTGTAAGAGAAATATCGTTTTATTAATATGTGATACTTGTGACAGAAACATTTTTATATAGATGTGATACCTGTGATATAAATATAGTTTTATTGACATGTGATAAGTACAGTATAATTGAAATGTGATACTTCTGAGAGAGGTTTAGTTTTATTGAGATTGGAGAACAGTGATATAAACACAAATTGTGAAATAAACACAGTGTCATTGAGAGGTGATACTTGTGACAGAAACATAGATTATGCAGATGTGATAACTGTGACATAAAGATAGTTTTATTGACACGTGATAAACACAGTTTTCAGATGTGATACTTGTGACATAAATATAGTTTTATTGACATGTGATACATACATTATAATTCGAATATGATACCTGTGAGAGAGGTATAGTTTTATTGGGTTGGGAGAACAGTGACATAAACAAAATTTGTGAAATAAATACTGTGTCACTGAGATGGATAAAAGGGATGGCGACTGCAGTAAAATTGATTTAAATAAATAAAATAGATAGAGGTGTACGTGCAGTTTTACAAAGTGGGGGAGGAAGTGAGCAAAATGAGAATAAAAGGAATAGAAGGTATGAGAATGTATAAATGAAAAACATACAACATCCGATATTTCGGCGTGAGCCTTATTCGAGGATACAAAGAAATACAAACACGAAGAACTTATCTGAAGTGTCTTGCTTCAAGTGGGAAGCAAAAATGTGTGGAAGAAGGAAAAACCACGCTGCCTACAGACAAAATATTCCCGATAGAGCCACTCATAACGAAGAAGTGGAGAGAGAGGAGGAGATAAAGTGAGAGAAAGGGGTGGGGGAAGGCAATAGAAACATGATAGCTGCTAGAGGTGTGGGGGGGGGGGAGGGAAAGGAGAGAGGGGAAGGAAAACGGAACGCAAAGAGATAATGAATGAAGAACATAAACACCTGCAGGGGGAAAATGTGAAACTGGTGAATAGGACAAGACCAATATGTTGGCAGAGAAGGAAATAGGATGGTAGTAGGGAGGGCTAGTATAGAGAAAAAAAGTAGAGTATAAAAAAGGCCAGTGGAAAAATAAAGAAGTTACAGAAAGCTGAAGACATTGTTAATTCCAGCTGGGTGGAGACAGCCAGTCTGGAAAATAAGGCGCTGTTCTAGGACCCTCCGAGATCGTACATCTGCGGAACAAGAGCGGATCGCACTAACAGAAATGTCCTGTTTGCCCCTGTGGTTGCCAAGACAAAAATGTTTAGCCACAGGTGTCCAGGCCCTCTTAGAAATATCATTGAGATGCTGGCGAAATCGATCTCTAAGCATAAGCCAGTCTCCTCGACAACAAACTTACAAGTGTTACATCTACGGCGTCAGCAACGTCTGGTACCATAAAAAGTGTCATCCGTCTTAAGATGACTACGAATTAAAAGGTCCCTGAGGTTCTTGTCTCATCTGTAGGCCACCAATGGGGGTTCCCCAAAAAGTTCATGTGTAACAGGCTCGGTCTAGAGGAGATGGAGATGGCGAAACAGTATGTTTTTAACTGCCAAGCTGTGAGGGTGGTACGTGAGTACTAGTTTCACTCTGTCCGAGCTACAGTGCGGTTTAGGGGTGAGGATTTGTTTCCGCAATATATGGCTAATGCGGTTCCAAGATGACGAGATAACGTGGTCTGGATAGCCGCGTTGACGGAAGACATCTAGCAATTTGTGGCCTTAATCATGGTAATCCAAATCCTCCTTACACAAACGTCGCAACCTAAGAAGCTGGGAAAAAGGAATAGAGTCCTTACACAGGACATTTCGGTTAGTGCGATCCGCTCTTGTTCCGCAGATGTACGATCTCGGAGGGTCCTAGAACAGCGCCTTATTTTCCAGACTGGCTGTCTCCACCCAGCTGGAATTAACAATGTCTTCAGCTTTCTGTAACTTCTTTATTTTTCCACTGGCCTTTTTTATACTCTACTTTCTTTCTCAATACTAGCTCTCCCTACCATCATCCTATTTCCTTCTCTGCCAACATATTGGTCTTGTCCTATTCACCAGTTTCACATTTTCTTCCTGCAGGTGTTTATATTCTTCATTCATTATCTCTTCGCGTTCCCTTTTCCCTTCCCTCTCTCCCTTCCCACCCCCCCGACACCTCTAGCAGCTATCATGTTTCTGTTGCCTTCCCCCCAACCCCTTTATACCACTTGTTCTCCTCCTCTCTCTCCACTTCTTCGTTATGAGTGGCTCTATCGGGAATATTTTGTCTGTAGGCAGCGTGGTTTTTCCTTCTTCCACACATTTTTGCTTCCCACTTGAAGCAAGACACTTCAGATAAGTTCTTCGTGTTTGTATTTCTTTGTATCCTCGAATAAGGCTCACGCCGAAATATCGGACGTTGTATGTTTTTCATTTATACATTCTCATACCTTCTATTCCTTTTATTCTCATTTTGCTCACTTCCTCCCTCACTTTGTAAAACTGCACCATACACCTCTGTCTACCTTATTTGTCATTGAGATGTGATACTTGTGATAGAAACATACTTTTATTGAGATGTGATAGAAATGACACAAGAATAGTTTATTGAGTTGTGGTACTTGTCTTATAAACATAGTGTTATTCAGATGTGATACGTGTGGCATAAAAATAGCCTTATTGATATGTGATAAAAACACAGTTTTATTGTGGTATGAAATTTCTGACATAAACATAGTTTTATTGTGATTTTAAGCATATGACATAATCATAGTTTTATTGAAATATGATACTTGTGACAGAAACATAGTTTTATTGATATGTGGGAATAGAGACATAAACACAGTTTTATTAAGACGTAAACCTTGCAACATAAACACAGTGTCATTGAAATGTGACATTTCTTTTAAGGAAACATAGTTTTATTGAGATGGGACACGCGTGACATAAAAGTAATTTTATTGTCATATGATAAAAACATTTTTATTGATATGTTACATAGAAATAACTTTAATTACATGTTATAAACAGTCTTTTTGAGATGTGATACTTGTGACAGAAACATAGTTTTATTGAGATTTGAGTGATGCGACATAAAATAGTTTTATTGACATATGATAAATACACTTTGATGTGATACTTCTGACAGAAACATAATTTTACTGAGATGTGAAACAAGCGACATAAAAATAGTTTTTCTCCAGTTGTGATGCTTGTCAGAGAAATATAATGTTATTGAGATGTGATACGTGTAACATAAAATATGTTTTATTGACATGTGAAAAATACAGTTTTATTTTCATTTGAGACTAGTGCCATAACCATAGCTTTATTGAGATGGGAAACATGTGATATAAAAATAGTTTTATTGAGATTTTACACTAGTGACATAAACATAGGTTTATTGAGATGTGACATTTGTGACATAAACACATTTTTATCGAGATGTATTATTTGTGACAGAAAAAAAGTTCTATTGGGGCGTGATAATAGTTATATGAACATAGTGTTTTCACATGTCATTTATGTGACAAAAAAGTGATTGTGATAAACAGTTTTATTTTTATATGAGACTTGTGACATTAATGTAGTTTTTTTAGATATGACATTTGTGACATTCAAGTAGGTTTATTGAGATCTGACCCTTTTGACATAAACAAAGTTTTATTGATATGTGACACATGTGACATACAAAGAGTTTATTGAGATGTGGTACTTGTTACATAAGCATAATTTTATTGAGATGTGTGAGTTGTGACATAAAAATATTTTACTGATATGTGATAAACACAGGTTTATTGAGAGGTGATGCTTGTGACAAAATCACACGTTTTATTTAGATTTGACATAAATTAGCTTTATTGACATGTGATAAACACAATTTAATTGGAATATGATACTTGTGGCAGAAATATAGTTTCCGTGAGATGTGAACCGTGTGACATAAAAATAGTTTTATTGACAAGTGATAAACACGCCTTTATCGAGATGTGATATTTGTATCAGTAACATAGTTTTAATGAGATGCGATTATTGTACTATAAACATATTGTTATTGAAAAATGATACGTGTGACATAAAATAAGTTTATTGGCATTTGATAAACAATTTTATTTCGATGTGGTACTATGACATAAACATAATTGTATTGAGATGTGACATATGTGACATAAACATAGTTTTATTGAGATATGACACTTGTGAAATAAATATAGTTTCTTGAGATGTGATAAGTGTGACATAAAAATAATTCTACTGACATGTGATAAATACAGTTTTAATGAGAAGTGACGGAAATGTTTTTTATTTACATTTGATAAACAGAGTTTCATTGTATTTGTATGTCTCCTAACTCACTCTATATCTGTCATAGAGATATGGGTGTCTCTTGTATGTCCCCTAACTAACTCTCTATCTGTCATAGAGGTATGGGTGTTTCTTGTATGTCTCCTAACTCACTCTATGTCTGTCATAGAGGTATGGGTGTTTCTTGTATGTCTCCTAACTAACTCTCTATCTGTCATAGAGGTATGTGTGTCTCTTGTATGTCTCCTAACTAACTCTCATAGAGGTATGGGTGTTTCTTGTATGTCTCCTAACCAACTATCTATCTGTCATAGAGGTATGGATGTCTCTTGTATGTCTCCTAACTAACTCTCTATCTGTCATAGAGGTATGGATGTCTCTTGTATGTCTCCTAACTAACTCTCTATCTGTCATAGAGGTATGGGTTTCTCTGGTTAATTTGTCTGTAGCTGTTGACATATCTCTTTTGTCCTTAACTGTCTGGCTACCAGCCTCGACTAATTTTACCCTAGTTTTATTCATCTTTGTCTTATATTTATTTCTTCCTTTGTCTTTGTCTGATTTCCTACTCACTGTAACATTTATTTCTTTCCTCTCAGTCCTAACCAACCTTCCAGTGTTGTGTGGCATATATCTGCTGTTATTTCCTTTAAAAGAGTTGTGCTGGTAGTTTTCTCTATAACTTGTGTCATTGTAGGCTGTTTGTCTGCTTTGATAACTCATGTCTGTATAGTGTCCCTGGTTTTGATAACTCATGTCTGTATAGTGTCCCTGGTTTTGATAACTCATGTCTGTATAGTGTCCCTGGTTTTGGTATTTATTGTTTTGATAACTAAAGTCTGTATAGTGTCCCTGGTTTTGATATTTATTGTTTTGATAACTCATGTCTGTATAGTGTCCCTGGTTTTGATATTTGTTGTTTTGATAACTCATGTCTGACTACTGTCCCTGGTTTTGATATTTGTTGTTTTGATAACTCATGTCTGTATAGTGTCCCTGGTTTTGATATTTGTTTCTTTTTCCATGACTCTCATTTCTATAAAAAGAGCTCTGTGTCTGTCTAAAGTCTGTTCTATGATAAAAACTGCAAAGTGTTCTCATATTTCTTTCCTGTCTAAACTCTCTATCTAACCTAGCTACTTCTCTCCTCAGATATCTGATCTCCCATTTTAGTATATCTATTTCAGGTGTTTTCTGCAATCTGTTGTGTCAGTGTCTCTAACATTCACTCTGACAAATCTCTGTATTATTCTTACTCTATGAAATAATCCCCCCTCATAGTACCCGGGATCTGCAAAGAATAGGACCACTGTACCCTACCACGCATGATCGTAAAAGGCGACTAAGGAGGGTTCGGCATAGGGCCAGCAACCCTATCTGGTAAAAAAAGCCATCAGACTGCTACAGAAACGGAAGCAAGGGAAAAAACAAATGCAGGTGGAAGGACAAATGCTTATCAGGAAACTGAGCCCATGAAGGTTGTGGATGAAAGCCAGCAACTGGAAGTCTCCAGCCCGACTGCAGACCTCCTGGAACCTAAACACAAGATGCAAATAGGCAAATGGAATGTAAGAACACTAAACCAGACTGGAAAACTAGCACAAACCATCAAGGAAATGCACAGATACAAACTAGACTTACTAGGAATACAAGAAGCAAGATGGACAGGACAAGGCAGAAGGAAATTAACAACACAGCACACAGAAGATACAATAATATGGTCAGGTAAAGAAGATCATCATGAAGGAGGACTAGCATTAATTATAACAAAAGAAGCATCAAGAGCATTGCTGAAATGGACCCCAATAAATGAGAGATTATTATATGCACGGTTCAACTCAAGACTCACGAAGCTGTCTATTATAGTTTGTTATGCATCAACAGAAGCAGCTGAAAAGGAATTAAAAGAAGATTTTTACAACAGCCTCCAAGCCACAGTAGAAACAATACCCAAGTATGATATGCTACTCATCTTGGGCGACTTCAATGCAAAAGTAGGTGAGGGAAATGAAGATAGAAGAAGAATCATGGGAAGAGAAGGAATCGGAGAAATAAATGAAAATGGAGAAAGACTGTGCAGTTTCTGTGAAGAAAACATGATGACCATCGGAGGGACAATTTTCCAACACAAAAACATCCATAAGGTGACTTGGAGGTCACCAGATAAAACCACAGGAAAACAAATCGATCACATACTAATAAACAACAAGTGGAAACGGTCACTACAAGATGTGCGAGCAAGGAAAGGAGCAGATGTAAGAAGTGATCACAACCTTCTGGTAGCAAAAATAAAACTAAAATTAAGGTAAGCTAAAATCGGAGAACACAGAAAGATACGTTTTGATACAACAAAACTGAAAGACCAGCAAACAAGAAATGAATTCTCAATAGTACTTAAGAACCGCTTCAGTGTCCTACAAGACGAAGCAGAAATGTCCATATTAGAGTTCAATAAAACACTACAGGAAACAGCAAAAGAGGTGCTGGGATATCGGAAAAGGAGAAAAGAGGAATGGATAAGCAAGACCACATGGGAAAAGATAGAGCAAAGAAAAGAAATCAAGAAAAAATTACTGAACACCAAATCACAACGGCTTAAAGAACATGTTTTAGGTAATTATGCACAAAAAGACAAAGAAGTGAAGGAATCATGCCGTCAAGATAAACGTCAATACTATGACAACTTAGCAGAAACAGCAGAGAAAGCAGCATATACAAATGACATGAAAACCATATATAAAATCACCAAACAGATGACAGGTAACTTAAACACAAGATGTGAAAGTGCAATAAGAACACAAAATGGACAACTGGTCAGTGGAGAAAGAGAAAAAATTGAAAGATGGAGGGAACACTTTAACACCCTACTAAACAGAACACAAGCAGCACAAACAAAAGACATACCTGAAGCAAAAATGGAACTGAACATCAATACAGGACCAATAACAATAAATGAAGTAAAGGAGGCGATAAAGAAGCTAAAATCAGACAGGGCACCAGATGAAGATGAAGTGACTGCTGAGATGTGGAAAGCAGAAGAAGCAGAAACACCAAAACAACTTTGCCGGATATTACAACACATTTGGGATCTAGAAAAAGCCCCAGAGGAGTGCAAAACTGGCCTTATAGTAAAACTAGCAAAGAAGGGTGACCTCAGAGATTGTGGGAACTGGAGAGGCATTACCCTACTGCCACTCACCAGTAAATTATTTTGCAGAATAATCATCAACAGAATTGTACCAGCACTTGAGGAAAAACTTCGGAAAGAGCAGGCAGGATTTAGGAAAGGAAGATCATGCATAGACCACATATTTGTACTTAGACATATATTAGAACAGGCAAATGAGTGGCATAGCACAACATATGCATTATTCATAGATTTTGAGAAAGCCTGTGACAGTGTCAACAGAGATGCACTGTGGAAAATCCTAAGATGGCATGGCCTCCCCCATAAAATAGTTAATGTAATCAAAGCCCTATACGAGGGAATTCAGTGCAAAGTTATCTGTGGAGAACATACCTCCAGCAGCTTTAGGGTACAAACAGGAGTGAAACAGGGATGTGTACTATCACCAACATTATTTATCTTGGCAGTAGACTGGTTAATGAAGGAGGCAACATCAGACAAACGCAGAGGATTACAATGGACCCTTGACACAGTGCCTTGACTTTGCAGACGACATTTGTCTATTATCAAGCAGTCACAAAGATATGCAAGATAAAATAAACAAGCTAACTCAGAATGCAAACAACATAGGACTAAAGATCAACGTAGGAAAGACATAGTTAATGAAGCAAAATGTGAACAACAGAAATGTACTCAGAGTAGATAGCAAGTTAGTGGAGGAGGTCAACGAATTTGTATACCTTGGCAGCAGAGTAGCAGAAAATGGAGACAGCACAGAGGACATCAACAGCAGACTTAGTAGAGCAAACCAGGCTTTTGCAATGCTGCAGACTATATGGAAATAAAAAAAAACTAAACATAAATATGAAAATCAGGATATTTAAGAGTAATGTTCTAAGTGTACTACTCTATGGAAGTGAATGCTGGAAAATCACCAAAACCATAGGAAACAAGTTGAATACTTTCCAGGCTAAGTGTTTACGAAGAATTAGAAAAAATATTTTGGCCAAACACCATAAGAAATAACATCTTATTGGCAGAAATGCAGATGAAGCCACTGACAACAATTATTGAGGAAAGACGCTGGCGATGGTTGGGACATGTGCTCCGAATGACTGACAACTCACTACCAAAAATAGCACTAAGATGGACACCACAGGGGAACAGAAGTAAAGGTAGACCAAAAGAGACATGGAGAAGAACAACAGAAAGGATATTGAGCAATAGAGGGCTCACCTGGGCAAGAGCAGAAAAGAAGGCGAAGGACAGGCATTTGTGGAAAACCCTTGCGGATCCCCCATGTGCCCTGGGCACTTAAGGTTCAGAGAGAGAGAGAGAGAGAGAGAGAGAGAGAGAGAGAGAGAGATATGAAATAATCAGTGAAATAATCAATAATTTCTAGTGAAAAAAAATTCAAACAAGGCAGTATAAACCAAATAAATATACACTGTAATTACAACAACAATCTAATTAATACATATCTTAACTGTCTCTTGTTCTTGGCCGTATACTCCGTCGTTGACGTTGTCGCTCTGCGAATGTCTAACTAATGTTCTCTGTATTCTACCTTTATTAAAGAAACAATTGTTTTTTGCCTAAATCACATCAGTTCATTAAACTCTTCCCGTGCTGGAGGACGAAAAGAGGACGTATGGGTACGAACGGGACTAAAAACGCGGGTCTTGGTCTGTAAGGGGTCTAGTTGTAAAATGGAATGGAAAACAGTATTTCCATGCACTTCCGTATACTTAATATGTTTCAAAGTATAGCTAAATAAAAGAAAATTTCATAAATGCAGAGTTTTTTTAGGACAAAAGAAGTAATGTTTTTAGATACTGACTGTGGCCAGCTCACCATCGGCTAGGTCTAGATCCACACTATTTACCATCTGAGATGCGTAGATCTACTTGTCGATCTCATATTCTGATTCTGTGTTGCATTCTCCCTAAATTAATGTCTGAAATAACTCCTAACTACTTCTCCAGTCGTTTAAATATGTCTCTAGATCTACTTGGGATACATTCAAGAGCAGTGGGGTGGTCACAGGCCATGTCCATACCTCTATCTACATCATCAAAAATTGAAAAATGTCGGTCTTTCTCTTCCTTTTTCTCACTCGGCATCGCACGTAACTAGGTACTCTTTCGCCATTTTGAAAAGTGTCACCGGAATCGCGGACGAAATATGTACAATCTAAATGTTACACCGCTTGTTTTAATGAAACAAACCAATGATCACTATAATGACCATTCGCACGCACCGGGTATACCGGAAGAGTCGATATATCGACCAAACGCACGGAAAGCGCGTGATGGTCAGTACTTTCCTCGTTGATTTCATTATTAATATTGATAATGTATGAATTCTGAATACCACCACTGTTAGAAAGTTAAAATGTTCTATGTCTGTCTAAATCATAATAAGTTTCTTCTAACTTCAGCACATGATCGTCATTACATCACAATGTTCCCGCAGACATACCCTGAATGTCTGCTCTTAAACGTCGGGAAAAAGTTACTGGCTTCAGTATAATATTGTTATTTGTGAATCACATATTTCTGAATAGTTCCATATTATAGAATTGAAGCTTAAAGATGCCCTTTGATTAACACATAACAGGTTTCACAAATATTACCATTTCACTAATCAGAGCAAGTCCGATGAAAAGTTCACTGAATTCATTTATTCTGACAAATAATATTCAAGATGTATCGTCGACAACATCACTTGGATTGAAACACTTAATCATTTATTCACAATATCAAACTCTATTATATTCTATATGCAGCATTCAAATTCACAATATTCTACACTTGATACGAGAACTTCTCCTATCTCAGTATTATATCACATCTGCAGCAGGTGGTCAACTAGTTTCTCGTCTAAAATCACTGTACTCAAAGTTTCAAAAGTGTCAATTCTTCTTAATCACTTGAATCACCTGAAAACCATCTTCCGTCTAACACTACTTCTGATTTTATCTCGTCTCGTCCTCTTTCTTCTCTTGTCTGTCTTCTTATTTCTTCTGACGGTCTTCCTCTGCCGTCTCTCAATCGCAGTGTACTAACGAGCAAAGTCTACTTGCCTCTTCTCTGGACTTCTGTTCTTATCTCTCATCTGATGGCTTCTCGGCTGTTCTGGTCAGACCTTCTTTCTTCACTCTTGACTGTCCACACGCACTGACCATCCTTCTTGCAGTTCTGGTCAGTCGCTACTTGCCGGACCGACGGTGTTCTGACGATCTCCCTCCTCTCCCTTCTATTTCCGTACTTCTTGGTCCTTTCCTGTCTTTCCGCTGGCCTATTTATCCCCAAGTTCAGCTTGACGGATTAACCAATAAGTATTTTGGCTCCACCCTTCAGATGTACACTGGTTCCCATGAGCGTTCTGATTATCTGTCATTCAAATTGCCCCGTGACTTATCTCTCGTAAGTCAATTGTCCATTAGGCCACGCCTCTAAATATTTAATTGGTCAGTTGGGTGAGTTGTTCACTCCTTTAATTAAAAACCGTGTGCAATAGCGTTCTAACGCGTATCCGTCTGCATTAATTTCGTCTATACATTTGTTATTTACTTGCTCTTTCACGTTAGAGGTTTTATTTTGTCCTCGCTTTTTCGTTGCATCTGCCTTTTCTATTCGTCGTTTATGTTTTGTTGTCAAAGTCCAGTCATTGCTCTGTTAGCACTGGACCATCCTACTTTCTGGTGTCCCTCCTTTGTCTTATCTATATCTCAGCGTCACTGTGTGTCGTCTTTTTCTATTCACTGTTTCAGTGTTTACTTTTGTCCGCGTCTTGTTCCCGTGTCATGGAAATTTTATACTTTTCTCTTTCTTTCCTACCTACTTTTCTCTGTTCTTATTCCATGTTACTATTTTGTTTACAGTGTTTTGTTCATAGTCATATTCATTAATAATTATAATACAAACATCAACTATAATCCTTACTTACAAGGCCATGCTACATTGTGACACAAACATAGTTTTATTGAGATGTGGTAAACACAGTTTTGAGAGTTGATACTTGTGACGTAAATATAGTTTTGTTGACATTTGATAAATTCAGTTTTATTGAGTTGTGATACTTGTGACATAAACACAGTGACACAGAGATTTGACATCTGTGACAGAAACATAGTTTTATTGAGACACGACACTTTTAACATAAAATAGTGTTACTGACATGTAATCAAAACAATTTTATTGAAATGTGATACATGTGACATAAAATTAGTTGTGTTAAATTGTGACACGAGTGATATAAAAGTAGTTTTATTGTCATGTGATAAAACCCGTTTTATTGAGGTGTGGCATAAAAAAAGCTTTACTAACATGCGCTAATCAGTTTTATCGAGATGTGACAGGTATGATTTAAAATAATTATATTGACATGTGATAAACACACTTTTATCGAGATATGGTATTTGTGACAGATACATATTTTTATTGAGATGTGATACTTGTCATATAAACATATCATCATCATCATCATCATCATCATCATAATCATCGTCATCATTTGCGGTGCCGACTGGCATTGGCTGTTATACTTTTGCGGTGCCGACTGGCATTGGCCGTTATACTTCTCCAGAGTACCCGATCCTTCATGCAGGCCATCAGCCAGTTGGTGATCTCCTCTCACACCATCCCGTCAGACTGTCCAGTATCATTTCTCTTGATCTTCTTCCTTCTATTTTTCCTGTTGTTATAATATTTTCAATGCCCCCTCTTCTCATTGCATATCCTATGAAAGTACATTATCTCTCTCTTATCTTTTTGACAAGGTTTTTTTGTCTCTCCAGCTCTTCTCATACATTCTTCATAAGTTATTTTTGCTGTCCAGCGATTCGCAACATTCTTCTAATAAGCCACATTTCTGCTGCTTCGAATGATTTTTGTGCAGAACTGCCTATTGTCCATGATTTACTTCCATATAACAAGATAGGTTCAATATAGCATTTTAGGACTCGTTTTCTAACATTCGTTGATAAAAATGTGTTGGATAATATGTTTCTCATTCTCTGAAATGCAGTCTTTGCTTGGCCTATTCTGTTCCTAAGAATTAGGACAATATTTTGGCCAAACACCATAATAAATAGCATCTTATTGGCAGAAATGCAGATGAAGCCACTGACAACAACTATAGAGGAAAGACGCTGGCGATGGTTGGGACATGTGCTCCGAATGACTGACAACTCACTACCAAAAATAGCACTAAGATGGACATCACAGGGGAACAGAAGTAAGGGTAGACCAAAAGAGACATGGAGAAGAACAACAGAAAGGATGTTGAGCAATAGAGGGCTCAACTGGGCAAGAACAGAAAAAATGGCAAAGGACAGGCATTTGTGGAAAACCATTGCGGAAGCCCCATGTGCCCTGGGCACTTAAGGTTCGTTCAGAGAGAGAGAGAGAGAGAGAGAGAGAAGAGAGAGAGAGAGAAAGAGAGAGAGAGAGAGAGAGATTCTATTCCTAATTTCAGTTCTGCATTTCCATCTGAAGTTATTAGTGTTCCAACGTATTTGAATTTCTGCACCTGCTTTAGAACAGTTCCGTTTAATTTTATACTGCATGTTGGTGGATTCTGTTTCTTAGATATAACCATAGTCTCTGTCTTTTTTATGTTCCAAGTAAGGCCTTTCTGTTCACTTTCATTGGCTACTTTATCCAAGCGATTATGCTGGTCTTGTTGGTTCTCAGATATCAGTACTCTGTCATCAGCATACCGTAGATTGTTAATATTGTATCCTCCAATATTTATACCTGGTTCTGTGAAGATCATTCTTAGAATATTCTCGCTGTACAGAGAAAAATAGGTCTGGAGATAGTACACCTCCTTGTCTCACTCCTTGTTATATAGGTTGATATTTTCCATTTCTATTTTCAACTCGAACTGCTGCTTCTTGGTGCCAGTATAGATGTTTTACAATCCTCAGGTCTTATGATGTCTTCAAGCATTTTAATAATTTCATTATATTTCGCCTGCGAATGCCTTGGTGTGATAAATGAAGCATAAACAGAGATCTAATGACATAAATATTGTTTTATTGACATGTGATATTTCCCACATAAAATGGTTTTATTCAGATGTGATACTTATTAGAGAAAATAATTTTATAGAGATGTGATGCTTGTGGCAGAAACATAATTTTATAGAGATGTGATACTTGTGACAGAAACATAATTTTATAGAGATGTGATACTTGTGACAGAAACATAATTTTATAGAGATGTGATACTTGTGACAGAAACATAATTTTATTGAGATGTGAAAATAATGGAATAAACAGTATATTACTGATATGTGATACTTGTGACTTAAACGCAGTATACTTGATATAAGACATTTGTGATAGAAGCAAAGTTGTATTGAGATGTGACACGTGTGACATAAAATAGTTTTATTTACATGTGATTAACACAGTCTATTGATTGATTGATTGAGTGGTCTTTATTTCAAAAGGGTTAAGAATTGGGCACGCAGGCCCGTCTGACATTCTGCCCTTTATCATACATCGTTCACTCCATTCCAGACATTCTACAAATATGCTGTTCATATAACAAACATAACTAACACTGAAGCTGAGAGACATAAAATAAAATATAACATTTACGTTTCGCTCTTAAACATTCACTCAGTACAGAAGTAACTACATACATTATAAATGACTATCTACTAAACAAAATTTTCGGGACTATTCAGAAAAAAAAAATTGTGTCTGTAAGAGCAGCTTAAGATAACTTTTAAGTTTTATAATTCATGGAGGCATGTAGTCGACATCAAATAGATATTGGGAAAGTTTGTAGTTGTAAGAAGGAGTATAATTTATATATTTTATATAGGATGGGAGGGTATTCCAAGTATGAGCAGCAGAATAACTAAAGCTTTTCTTGTAAAGATCAAGTCTAGGTTGTGGAAGACATATGTTGTTGAAGCGTTGGCTGCACTTTGGGCTAAATTTAAACAGGTTTCATAGATAAGGCGGGGCATGCCGTGAAAGAATTTGATGTACTAACTTGGCTTTGTTGAAGAGGAACCTGTTCTTAAGGGGTAGTATTTTGATACGTTTGTGATGATTAGTTGTCTGTGCTTGATCTTTGTCACTAATAAGCTTTACTGCTCGCTTTTGAAGAGAGCAAAGCCTCTTTGAGATGTGATAACTGTGTTAAAAACTAGTTTTGTTAAGATGTGATATGCATGACATAAAATATATTTATTGGCATGCAATAAACACAGTTTTATTGACTCGTGATACCTGTGACAGAAATATAGTTTTATTGAGATGTGACATATGACATAAAAATAGTTTTACTGTCATGTGATAAACACACTTTTATCGATATGAGATACTTTTGACAGAAACATATTTTTATTAAGATGTGATACAAGTAGCACAAAAATAGTTTTATTGAGATGTGATATTTATCACATAAAGATAGTGTTATTAAGATGTTTTGAGTGTTGCACGTATTTAGTTTTCTTAATATGTGATAAACACATTTTTATTTTGATGTGAGACTTGTATTGAGATGGAACAAATGTGACATAGATTTAGTTTTTTGAGACGTGGCACTTGTGTTTTAGGATAGTTTTATTTATATGTGATGGACACAGTTTTGTTGAGATGTCATAACTCTGATATATACATATTTTTATTGAGATGTGGCACTTGTGACATAAAAATAGTTTTACTGACATGTGTAACTTGTGAAAAAACATAGTTTTATTGATATTTTATATTTGTGACTTAAATATAGTTTTATTGAGATGTGATAAACAGAGTTTATTTGAGATGTGAGACGTGTTACATAATAATATTTTATAGACATGTTATAAATATAGTTCTATTTTTTGGAGACACTTATGACATACATATAGTTTTATTGACATGTAATGAACACATTTTTGGATGTGATGCTTGTGACATAAAAATAGTTCATTGAAATGTGATAAACACAGTTGTGAGATGCCACACGTGTGACATAAATATAGTTTTATTGACATGTGATAAATTCAGTTTTATTGAAATGTGATACTTATGAGAGAATCAGAATTTTATTGAGATGTGATACTTGTGACATAAACAGAGTTTTATTCGAATGTGAAACTTGTGACCGAGTCTTAGATTTATTTAGTTGTGATAATAGTGTTATAAATACAATTTTAATGAGACCTAATACTTGTAGCATAAACACAGTGTCATTTAATTGCCACATTTGTTACTGAAACATAGTTTTATTGAGATGTGGAACGTCTGACATAAAATAGTTTTATTGACATGTGATGAACACAGTTTTGTTAAAATGTGATGCTTATGACTGAAAACTAGATTTATTTAGATGTACCACGCGTGACATAAAAGTTTTATTGAGATGTGACATAAAAATAGCTTTATTGGCGTGTGATAAACAGAAGTCATTCTTGTGACAAAAACATAGTTTTGTTGAGAAGCGATACTTGGGTCATAAACATAGTTTTATTGATCTTTGAAACTTGTGACATAAGCATAGTTTATTGAGTTGTGATATGTGTGACTTAATACAGTTTTACTAACATATGATTAATGTATTTTTGTCAGACGTGACAGAAAAATATTTTTACTCACATGTGATAAAAACATTAGTGAGATTTGATATTTATATGAGAAAAATAATTTTATTGAGATGCGATAATTGTGAGACAAATACACTTTTATTGAGATATGATGTAAAATAGCTTTATTGACATGTAATAAACACATTTTTATGGAGATGTTATACTTGTGACAGAAACATAGTTTTATTGAGATGTGATATATGCCATATAAACATAGTGTTTATGATGTGATGAGTGTGACATAAAAATTGTTGTATTCTTATATGAAAGACACAGTTATGTAAGATTTGAGACATAAACATAGATTTATTGAGATGAGACGCATGTGACATAAATATAGGTTTATGTGACGATTGTGAATTAAAAAATTTTTTATTGAGATTTGACACTTGTGACAGAAAAATAGTTCACTGACATGTGATAATCAAAAACGTTTATTGAGATGTAATAAACGTGAAATAAATATAGTTCTATTGAGATGTGATTCTTGTGACATTATTCTAATTTAATTGAGATGTGGAACCTTTTACATAGAAATAGTTTACTGAGATGGTATACTTAAAAGAGAAAGATAGTTTTATTGAGATATATTACGTGTGACAAAAAAGAGTTTTATTAACATATGATAAACACCCTTTTATTGAGATGTGACACGTGTGACACAAAACGTTTTATAGACATGTTATAAACACATTTTATTCAGTGGTGACACTCGTGACATTAACGTAGTATTTTTAAGATGTGATAAATACAGCTTTATTGAATTAAAAACTTGTGACAAAAACATAGTTTTATTGAAATATTATCCTTGTGAAATAAAAATGATTTTACTGAGATAATATTTTTTGTGAGAGAAATATAATTTTATTTATAAGTGATACTTATGAAAGAAACATAGTTTTATTGGAATTTTATACTCGAGAACTACATAAACACAGTGTCACTGAGATGTGCATTTGTGACAGAAATATAGTTTTATTTAGATGTGACACATTTGACATAAAATAGTTTTATTGATATGTGATGAACATAGTTTTAGTGAGATGTGACATAAAAATAGCTTTATTGACATGTGATAAACATTTGTGTTAATAATTGATATTTGTGAAATAAACATAGTTTTATTGAGATGTAACAGATGTGACATAAAATAGTTTTATCGAGTGATGATACTCGTCACATAAATATGGTGTTACTGAGATGTGATGCATATAACAAAGAAATAGTTTTATTGTTATGTGATAAACAAAGTTTTATTGTGATAAGAGACTTGTGACATAAACATAGTTTTATTGAGATGGGATTCATGTGACATAAACACAGTTTTATAGAGATGTCATGTCTGTGACATATACATAGTTTATTGAATTGTGACACTTGTGACATAAGCATAGTTTTAATGAGATTTTACACTTTTGAAGGAAACATAGGTTGATTGAGATGTGACACTTGTGACATAAACATCATATCATCTAGATGTGATACTGTTGACAGAAAAACAGTTTTGTTAAGACGTGATATTTGTAATATAAACATAGCAGTTTAAAATGTCATATACGTGACATAGAAATAGTTGTATTGACATATGATAAGCTGTTTATTTATATGTGAGATTTGTGACATAAACATCGTTTTATTGAGTTGTGATATTTGTAACACAAACATAATCTTGTTGAGAATTGACACGTGTGATATAATATTATGTTTTATTAAGATATTACACTTGTGACATAAGCATAGTTTTATTGACATTTGACACAAGTGACATACAAAGAATTTATTTAGGTGTGACAGCTGTTACACGAACACCTTAGATGTGATACTAGGACAGAATCATATTTTTATTGAAATTTGCCAAATAATAGCATCACTGACATGTAATAAACACAGTTTAATTGAGATATGATATTTGTGACAGAAATATAGTTTCATTGAAAGTGACACGTGTGACACAAAATATTTTTATTGACATCTGATAAACACAATTTATTTGATATGTAGTACACGTAACAGAAACAGTTTTATTGAAATTGGACAAATGTGACATAGTTGTGATGGCATGTGATAACACTTTTATCGAAGTGTGGAAGTAGTTACCGAAAAATAGCTTTATTGACAAGTGATACTTTATATAGAAACATAGTGTTATTGAGATGTAACACGTGTGACATAAAATATGTTCATTGCGATGCGACAGTTTTATTTTGATGTAATATCTGTGACAGAAACATACTTTTATTGATATGTGATACTTGTTACATAAACAGTTTTATTGGGATGTGATAACTGTGACAGAAACAGAGATTTATAGAGATGTGACACGTTTGACATAAAGCAGTTTTATTGACATGTTATGAATATAGGCTTATTGAGATGTGATTTTTGTGACAGAAAACTATTTTTATTTAGATGTGATTCGTGACATAAAGAAAGTTTGATTTTCATATGATAAACAGAGTTTTATTGAAATGTGATACAAATGACACAAAACAGTTTTTTTTAGATATGATACTTCTCATATAAATATAGTGTTATTGAGATGTGATAAGGGTGACAGGAAATAACTGTATTGCCATATTATAAGCATAGTTTTAATTTAATGTGAGACTTGTGAGAGAAACATAGTTTTATTGAAATTTAATAATTGTGTCATAAACAAAATTTTATTCGGAGTTGACACTTGTGATATCTTATAGTTCTTTTGTTATGTGATAAATACAGTTTTATTGAGACGTGAAATCTGTGACATAAACCTAGTTGCAATGATATGTAGCACTTGTGACATAAAAATAGTTTTATTGAGATGTGACACTTGGTGAGACAACCTTAATTTTATCGAAATTTGACACTTGTGACACAAACATAGGTATATTGAGATGTGACACTTATGATATAAGCATAGTTTTTGTGAGATTTGACACTTGTGACAGAAAAATAGTTTATGGAAATATGACCATTGTAATATAAACATTGTTTTAATGAGATTAGACAGTTGTGACATAAAATTAGTTTTTTGCGATGTTGTGCATGTAACATTAATATAGTTTTATTGATATGTGATACGTGTGATATAAAATAATTATATTTGCATGTTATAAACACAGTTTCCGTGAGAGGAGATACATATGACATAAACACAGTTTTCTATAGAAGTGACACGTGATATAAACATAGGTTTATTGAAAGGTGACATTTGTGACATAAATATAATTTTTTTGGAAAAGTGATACTTGTGACATAAAATAGTTTTATCGAGAAGTGACACATGTGACAAGATTTGACACATGTGACATAAACATAGTTTATTGAGATATGACAATTGTTACATAAACATACTGTTATTGAGTTTTTACACTTGTGACATAAAAAGTATATATTGAGATTTGATGCTTGTGACACATACAAAATTTTATTGAGAAGTGGATCACCTCCAGAAGCAGAAGAGACAGGTTGTAATATAAATTGGTTAAGTTTATGTTCTTTGCCAAAGACATAGAACCATTTCCAACCAGCCTCCCCCCCCCCCCTCTTCTGCTACACCTGACTAACAGACTTCTATCTCACTTGACCATCAGATTCCTTTAACATCTCTTGACCAACCTTCCCAGATTACACAGCATATTCAAGTTCTCATACCCCCACCCGTAGATGATACCCCCTCTCCTCCTCATCCTCCTCCTCTTCCAATCTCTAATGTAGTATGTATCCCCACCCCCCGACATGCTCCTTTCTGATGATGAAAAAATAGTTCTCGCCAAAGGCCTTAAAGTTATTCCTACTCGCCCTCGGTGTGGTCGCTATTTTTTACTCCGCGATGTTAAACAGTTCCACCGCCGACTGCGGCTTAAATGTCACTTTGCCAACAAAGAGGTCAACCAACCCACACAAGACCCCGATAACCAATTTGCAGGTTACGACCACCATAAATATAGCTGGACACCTTCCCCCGGGGCTTCCCAAGCTTTGGATCTGTATATTGATACGACGTGGCGTGAGATGCTTAATCTACAACCACCAACGCTTAGACATTTTAACCTAAATAAGGGAGAGTCCAGGGCATTGTCCAAACTCCGACGTCGGAGAGACATAGTGATAAAACCAGCAGATAAAACATCGGATCTCGTAGTTTGGAAAAAAAAAGATGTATACATTGCGTAAGGAATGTGCTAACTCAGCAATATGAAATTCTATGCGCCACGTAAAAACGATGCTACCCGTTCAAATAAAGACACAGTGGAAGGAACTACTAAAGATTTGATTACAGAAGGCGATCTCCCATCCCAAGCTGTTTCTTTTCACATTAAGGACAGCTGTTTAGACACACCTACCTTCTATCTTCTTCCTAAAATCCACAAACCAGGTAACCTCGGACGCCCCATTGTATCAGCGTGTTCATGCCCCACTGAGCACATTTCTGACTTTTTAGACAGCATTTTCAAGCCTCTGGTACACAAACTACCATCCTTTTTGAAAGATACCAACCACGCCTTGACAACTTTTGATACGATCATAGTCTCTCAACGTCACACCTATCACATCTTTCTCCTTGATGTCTGCTCCCTATATACTTCTATCAACCATAGGGACGGACTCTTAGCACTCCGCTATTTTCTCCACAAAGACCCTCACCCCACCACTAACACTGACATCATTATCAGACACACAGTTAGTACTAAACCTAACTTCTTTCGAATTCAATGGCGAATACTTCAAGCAAATCAGTGGTGTTGCCATGGGAACGAAAATGGGTCCCAGTTATGCATGTCTATTTACTGGATTTCTGGAAGTCAAATTATGGGAAACCTATACTGGCAGACTTCCAGAATTCTATAGAAGGTACATAGGTGATGTCATTGGAGTTACAAGTATGTTACAGTAAGAGGTAAACACATTTATTGAATTCGCCAACTCACTGAATTCATTCATTCATTTATTTTGCATGTCCCTTGCGGAACTTTGCCTCCCAAACAGCACTCCTGTAGGCCTCTCGGTTGTGAGCAAGATGGCCTGCTGCTGCTGCGTCCATTTGCAGATCGTCAACGATTTCTTGCAGCCATCTTCGTTTTGGTCTTCCTCTTTTTATTTTTACCATTATGTATCCTTCCAATACAGTCTTCTCTAAATTATCATGACGTTTAATGTGTCCAAAATATTTAAGTTTTCTCTCTTTAATCCTCTTTACTAGACAGCCTTCTTCAATATTAAGCTCTTGTAGTATAGATATATTTGTTCTTGTTTGTGTCCACGATATTTGGAGAACTCTTCTGTAGCATTTACATTCAAAGGCATGTATGTGTTTCTCAGCTGTTTTGTTAAGTGTCCAGGTCTCACAGGCATATGTTGCGATGGGAAAGATGCATGACCTTAAAAATCTTATTACTCACTCAATAATAACATAAAATTCACTTATGACATTTCTGACAAGTCCTTCAACAATTTAGACATTAAAATGTGTATTGGCACAAACAGGCGTGTTACCTTTGTAATTTATAAGCCCACCGACAGCCACACCTATTTACATTAACCTCCTCCCATCCTGTAGCCTGTAAGAACTCCATCTCATACCCTCAATTCCACCGTCTTCGCCGCGAATGTCAGGATAATTTGGACTTTATAGATCAGTCCAACAAGTTATTAGAATTTTTCAGTCATCACCACTACTAAGAAAAGGTCCTTTTTGAAGCCTTCAACCGTATCCAACTAGTGGGCCGCAAAGAAGCATTCAGAAAAAAAGCCCGTTACTTCATCTGACAGAGTTAAGTTAGTACTGCCTTTCCACCTGCATGGTCAGATGGTTAAGAAAATTCTTTATCGTCATCTGCCGCTAATCCAACTCGACCCCGATACACCGATATTTTGTCTGATCCAGCTCCACTCCCTCCTTACTTGTCACTCATAGTTCAAAACCTCCTCACAGCATCACTGTGCAACCTCTCTTCCCTAATTATCTCTTTCACCTTCTCTTGGATAGGTCAACATTGTATCATTCTTTCTCCCCTTCACGATTCCCCATCCACCACCCCCAGTTACAACCCACCTATCACTTATCACAGGTCTCCATTTAAACAGTCTCCACGTTCTACTAAATCCATTCCTGACACACACCGCCAGACAAACCACATCTTATAATTTACAGCTAAGTATTCTATTTATTTTTTAAAAAATAGTATTCACGTGAATCTATACTTTATCTCCTCTCTCTATTTCTTCGTCCTGTATGTTTTTGTTTGATTAAGGCTCACGCCGAAACGTCACAACTTTGTAGTCGTTAAGTAATAAAGCTCCTCCTTATTTTCTCCTTGTTATACATTCAGGATTGATCAAGGGAGCCAACAGCACAACTTGCACTCACTGACAACACATAATAACACCCCATACCAACCTAACGCAGATTACTTCTCGTTTCGACGAATAAACTTTCTCATTCGCGCTTGAACAATCACATGACTCCCCCGATTCACTGCTCTCCCACGTGCTCAGCTTACAAATCTCGACAGATTAAAATTATATCATGTTTTCTTTATATACTTGGCCAGAGACGGATCTTTCCCAATTATTGTGTTACTTTCCCATAATTGCACACTTTCGGTATTAGACTCTCTTTGACCCATTATTTCTTAGCCTAGGGATGGCTATCACTTAGGTTTGCTATGCTCTTGTCTCTTCCCTGCAGTAGAAAACAGACTTACGCGTTCATGATGCATGCTTCTTATATGAAATAGAATCATACATTCAGAATTCCGGCTTATTATATAGAAAACAGAGTTATACATTAATGATACATGGTTATTATATATAAAAAAAAGAATTACACATTCATGACAGGTTTATTATATAGAAAACATAATTATACGTTCATGACGCAGGCTTATTATATAGAAAACAGAATTATACGTTCATGATTCAAGCTTATTATATAGAAAACAGAATTATACGTTAATGATACCAGCTTGTTATTTGTAAAACAGAATTATACATTCATGATATAGGTTATTAGATAGAAAACAGAATTATACGTTCATGATAGAGGCTTATTATATAGAAAACAGAATTATACGTTCAGGATTCAGGCTTATTATATAGAGAAGAGAATTATACATTCATGATATACGCATATTATTTGTAAAACAGAACTATACATTCAGGATTCAGGCATATTATATAGAAAAGATGATTATACATTCAGAATACAGGCTTATTACTTGTAACACAGAATTATAAATTCATAATACAGGCGTATTTAATAGAAAAAAAAATTATTATTTCACGATACAGCCGTATTAAATATAAAACAGAATTATACGTTCAGGATACAGGCGTATTAAATAGAAAACATAATTATACTATTAGGATTCAGACTTTTCGGCACAGCACTTGATGATGATGATGATGATGATGATGATGATGATGATGATACAGACTTATTATATTGCAAATAGAATTATACAACCAGGATACAGGCTTTTTATATAGAAAACAGAATTATACATTTATGGTACAGGCATGATTTCGAAAGGGAAGAAACTGTCTCGATCAAATCTTTACTTGAAGAACATATCGAAAAGCAGAAACCATTACTTTTGAACTTTATAGACTTTATAAAGGCATTTGATAGCATTATGAAGAATTTTAAGTCTATATGTAACACCATCTACAACTGTCAACATCATTAACGACTTCTACAATGGATATGTTTGTGCAGTCAAGACAGAAGAAGGGATGACTGAATGGTTATAGACTGAAACAGGTGTGAAATAAGGGTGTATACTGTCTCATTTGCTTTTTGTAATTGCAATAGACTTCATAATGAAAAAATGCTGCACAGGTAACACAGGTATTGACTGGGTGAATGAGACCTTACTAGAAGTTCTTGATTTTGCTGATGACATAACTCTTATTAGTAACAATGTGAATTCAGTTCAAGAAAAAACAGATAGCCTGTCTTCACTGACTAGCAAAATAGGACTTGAAATTAATAAAGGCAAAAGAAAAATAATGAAAATTCCCATTAACCAAAATAGGAAAATACACGTACAAGGGACAGATATTGAAGAAGTCAATCAATTTGCATACCTTGGCAGTTACACAGACAAGAATGATGCCACCAGAAAGGAAGTTAGAATTAGAATTGAAAAAGCAGCATTAATCTTCAAGAATCATGAGAAAATATGGCATTCAAAAGTTATAAGCATAAAAACCAAATTAAGATTATTCAGTTCAAATGTAATATCCACCCTCATTTATGCATGCGAAAGTTGAAAACAACTAAAAAAATAGACAAGACATTAGACTCTTTTGAAAACAAGTGGAACGAATTCAAGAACAATGCATAAATAAGAAAGATGACTGAACAACAACCAGTCTCATGGCTGATAGGGAAAAGGAGATGGACATATGTTGGTCACGTGATGAGAAGAGACGATCAGAGAATCCCAAAACAAGCCATCGAGTGGAACACAGCAGGTAAAAGAGAAAGAGGCAAACCACTTGAAATTCTAAAGAGGACATTACTACGAGAGGCCAAATTAATAGACATAAAATCCTTTGATGAGGTTGAAAAGATCGCCGGAAAAAGGACACATTGGCAAACTACCTTTCGAGCCCTATGTGACGCTTAAGGGCACAGGAAGGATATAAGATATAAGATAAGGTACAGGCTTATTATATAGAAAATAAAATTATACATTCAGTATTCAGGATATTATATAGAAAATAGAATTATGCATTCGGGATAAGGGCTTATCATATATATATATATATATATATATATATATATATAATAGTTTTATAATTCAACGTTCTAAATTATGCTAGTGTAAAACCATTTGTCCTTGTTGAAGTGGATATATGTCAAATGTGGCACAGTTCTGCGCCTTTGTGTGGCTGTCTTGACATACTTGTACATATATGTTTTATACTTACAGGTTACGTACACACTTACTGGTGTGTGAAAAGAGTTCTGATGAAAACAACGAACCAAGTAACACAGAAACTGTCCACATGGTCAGACAGCCCACACCTGGAGATAACCATGTGCAGCCACAGTCAGAGGACAACCAAGAAACTACTCTCATGATTGATCAGGACACACCTGGAGGTAGTAATCAGGGAGAAGTCTAGAAACTTTCCCTGGCAAGTAGAGTTAATGTTATGCATTTAGTTAGGGATTAAAACTCGCGATACTGAGAGTGACCCCCCCCCCCCCTTAGCTGTGATAAAACTGAAGAGTAGAAACTAAGTAATTATGGAACAAGAAGAAGAAGAACCAGAGGACGGAGGAATAGTAGTAGAAAGAGGAGGAGGACGATGACTACAAGAAGGAGAAGAAGGAGGGCGAATAGTAGTAGTAGTTGTAGAAGTAGTAGTAGGAGGAGGAGCAGGAGGAAAGCGAGTAGCAGTAGTATTAGTAGTAGCAGTAGTGTAGTAGTAGGAGGAGGAGGAAGGCGAATAGTAGTAGTATCAGTAGTAGCAAAAGTGTAGTAGTAGTAGGAGGAGGAGGACGTTGACAAGAAGTAGAAGACGAAAAAGGAGGAAGAAGCGGAGTAGTAGTAATAGGAAGACGGGGGCAAGGCGTAGTAGTAGTAGTAGTAGGAGTAGTAGGTGGCAAGGCGTAGTAGTAGTAATAGCAGGAATTGGAGGTGGCAAGGCGTAGTAGTACTAGTAATAGTAGGAGGAGGAGTAGGAAATACAAGGGTTCAAGGCGTAGTAGTAGTAGTAGTAGTAGTAGTATTTAGAGGAGGAGGAGGAGGAGGAGGAGTGCATAAATAAGAAAGATGACTGAACAACAACCAGTCTCATGGCTGATAGGGAAAAGGAGATGGACATATGTTGGTCACGTGATGAGAAGAGACGATCAGAGAATCCCAAAACAAGCCATCGAGTGGAACACAGCAGGTAAAAGAGAAAGAGGCAAACCACTTGAAATTCTAAAGAGGACATTACTACGAGAGGCCAAATTAATAGACATAAAATCCTTTGATGAGGTTGAAAAGATCGCCGGAAAAAGGACACATTGGCAAACTACCTTTCGAGCCCTATGTGACGCTTAAGGGCACAGGAAGGATATAAGATATAAGATAAGGTACAGGCTTATTATATAGAAAATAAAATTATACATTCAGTATTCAGGATATTATATAGAAAATAGAATTATGCATTCGGGATAAGGGCTTATCATATATATATATATATATAATAGTTTTATAATTCAACGTTCTAAATTATGCTAGTGTAAAACCATTTGTCCTTGTTGAAGTGGATATATGTCAAATGTGCCACAGTTCTGCGCCTTTGTGTGCCTGTCTTGACATACTTGTACATATGTGTTTTATACTTACAGGTTACGTCCACACTTACTGGTGTGTGAAAAGAATTCTGATGAAAACAACGAACCATGTAACACAGAAACTGTCCACATGGTCAGACAACCTACACCTGGAGATAACCATCTGCAGCCACAGTCAGAGGATAACCAAGAAACTTATCTCATGATTGGTCAAGACACACCTGGAGGTAGTAATCAGGGAGAAGTCTAGAAACTTTCCCTGGCAAGTAGAGTTAATGTTATGCATTTAGTTAGGGATTAAAACTCGCGATACTGAGAGTGACCCCCCCCCCCCCCCTTAGCTGTGATAAAACTGAAGAGTAGAAACTAAGTAATTATGGAACAAGAAGAAGAAGAACCAGAGGACGGAGGAATAGTAGTAGAAAGAGGAGGAGGACGATGACTACAAGAAGGAGAAGAAGGAGGGCGAATAGTAGTAGTAGTTGTAGAAGTAGTAGTAGGAGGAGGAGCAGGAGGAAAGCGAGTAGCAGTAGTATTAGTAGTAGCAGTAGTGTAGTAGTAGGAGGAGGAGGAAGGCGAATAGTAGTAGTATCAGTAGTAGCAAAAGTGTAGTAGTAGTAGGAGGAGGAGGACGTTGACAAGAAGTAGAAGACGAAAAAGGAGGAAGAAGCGGAGTAGTAGTAATAGGAAGACGGGGGCAAGGCGTAGTAGTAGTAGTAGTAGGAGTAGTAGGGGGCAAGGCGTAGTAGTAGTAGTAGTAGGAGTAGTAGGGGGCAAGGCGTAGTAGTAGTAGTAGTAGGAGTAGTAGGGGGCAAGGCGTAGTAGTAGTAGTAGTAGGAGTAGTAGGGGGCAAGGCGTAGTAGTAGTAGTAGTATAGGAGTAGTAGGGGGCAAGGCGTAGTAGTAGTAGTAGTAGGAGTAGTAGGGGGCAAGGCGTAGTAGTAGTAGTAGTAGGAGTAGTAGGGGGCAAGGCGTAGTAGTAATAGTAGTAGTAAGAGTAGGAGGGGGCAAGGCGTAGTAGTAGTAGTAAGAGTAGTTGGGGGCAAGGCGTAGTAATAGTAGTAGTAGGGTGCAAGGCGTAGTAGTAGTGGTAGTAGGAGAAGGAGGAGGAAAAGGGGGACAAGGTGTATTAATAGTAGTAGTAGTCGTAGTAGTAGTAGTAGTAGGAGGAGGAGGAGGAGGAGTGGGCAAAGCGTAGTAGTAGTGGTTGTAGGAGGAGGAGGAGGAAGAGGGGGACAAGGTGTAGTAATAGTAGTAGTAGTCGTAGTAGTAGTAGTAGTAGTAGTAGTAGTAGTAGTAGTAGTAGTAGAAGTAGGAGCAGGAGGAGAAGGGCAAAGCGTATTACTTGTAGTGGGAGGAGGAGAGGGCAAGGCATAGTAGTAGTAGTAGGAGGAGGAGAAGGGCAAGGCGTAGTAGTAGTAGGAGGAGGAGGGAGGAGGTGGGCAAGGAGTAGTAGACGTAGTAGTAGAAGGAAGAGGAGAAGGGCAAGGCGTATTAGTAGTAGTAGGAGGAAGAGGAGGAGGTGGCAAGGCGTAGTAGTAGTAATAGGAGGAGAAGGAGGAGGAGGTAGCAAGGCGTAGTAGTAGTAATAGGAGGAGGAGGAGGTGGTGGCAAGGCGTAGTAGTAGTAATAGGAGGAGGAAGAGGAGGTGGCAAGGCGTAGTAGTAGTAATAGGAGGAGGAGGTGGCAAGGCGTAGTAGTAGTAATAGGAGGAGGAGGTGGCAAGGCGTAGTAGTAGTAATAGCAGGAATTGGAGGTGGCAAGGCGTAGTAGTACTAGTAATAGTAGGAGGAGGAGTAGGAAATACAAGGGTTCAAGGCGTAGTAGTAGTAGTAGTAGTAGTAGTATTTAGAGGAGGAGGAGGAGGAGGAGGAGGATGAGGGGGCATGGAGTAGTAGTTGTAGTAGGTGGAGTAGGCGACGAGTCTTAGTAGTAGAAGTAGGAGGAGGAGGAGGAGGGGGCAAATCTTAGTAGTAGAAGTAGGAGGAGGAGGAGCAGGTCTTAGTATTAGAAGTAGGAGGAGGAGGAGCAAGTCTTAGAAGTAGAAATAGGAGGAGGAAGAGGAGCAAGTCTTAGTAGTAGAAGTAGGAGGAGGAGTAAGAGCAAGTATTTGTAGTAGAAGTAGGAGGAGGAGGAGGAGCAAGTCTTAGTAGTAGAAGTAGGAGGAGGAGGAGGAGCAAGTCTTAGTAGTAGAAGTAGGAGGAGGAGGAGGAGCAAGTCTTAGTAGTAGAAGTAGGAGGAGGAGGAGGAGCAAGTCTTAGTAGTAGAAGCAGGAGGAGGAGGAGGAGCAAGTCTTAATAGTAGAAGTAGGAGGAGGAGTAGTGGCAAGTCTTAGTAGTAGAAGTAGGAGGAAGAAGAGGAAGGGCAAGACGTAGTAGTAGTAATAGTAGAATAAAGAGTTGGAGGAGGGGACTTGGCGTAGTAGTAGTAGTAGTAGTAGTAGTAGTAGTAGTAGTAGTAGTAGTAGTAGAAGTATTAGTATTAGTAGTAGGAGAAGGAGGAGCGGGACAAGACGTAGTTTTGTTGTAGCAGTAGTAGAAGGAGAAGGAGGAGGAGGATGAACGAGGCAAGGCGTAGTAGTAGTAGTAGTAGTAGTAGTAGTAGTAGTAGTAGTAGTAGTAGTAGAGAAAGAAGGGAACATGTAGTACTAATAATATTAGTAGTAGTAGTAGTAGTAGCAGGAGGAGGGGAAGGCGTAGTAGTAGTAGTAATAGAAGGAGGAGGGGGCAAGACGTAGTAGTAGTAGTAGTAGTAGAAGGAGGGGGCAAGACGTAGTAGTAGTAGTAGTAGTTGTAGGAGTAGTAGTAGTAGAAGTGGTAGTAGTATTAGTAGTATAGTAGTAGTAGTAGTAGTAGTAGTAGTAGTAGTAGTTGGACGAGGCAGGGCGTGGTAGTAGTTAATGTAGTAGTAGTAGGAGAAGTAGTAGTGTACAATGCGTAGTAGTAATAGTAGTAGTTGTAGTAGTAGGAGGAGAAGGGTAAAAGACTTAGTAGTAGTTGTTGTAGTTGGAGGAGGAGGAGGAGGGGGCAACCTATATTAGTAGTAGTAGGAGGAGAAAGAAGGGCAAGGCGTAGTAGTAGTAGGAGGAGGTGGAGGAGGAGGTAGGGCAAGGCGTAGTATTAGTGGTAGTAGTAGGAAGAAGAGGAGTAGTAGGGGGCAAGGTGTAGTAGTAATAGTAATAGTAGTGGAGGAGGAGGAGGAGGAGGAACTAGGAGGACGCAAGACGTAGTAGTATTAGTACTACTACTACTACTAGTAGTAGTAGTAGTAGTAGGAGGAGGAGGAGGAGGAGGTGGAGGAGGAGAAGAATGTGGGCAAAGCGTGGTAGCAGAAGTTTGAGGTGGCGGCAATGGATAGTAGTAGTAGGTGAAGAAGGAGAAGGAGTGGGGTGTCCAAGGCGTAGTATTAGTAGTTGTAGTAGAAGTAGTAGTAGTAGTAGTAGTAGTAGTAGTAGTAGCAGTAGTAGTAGTAGTAGTAGTATAAGGATAAGGGGGGAGGCATAGTAGTAGTAGTAGTAGTAGTAGTAGTAATAGTAGTAGTAGTAGTATAAGGAGGAGGGGGAAGGTGTAGTATTAGTAGTAGTAGTAGTAGTAATAGTAGTAGTAGTAGTAGCAGTAGTAGAAGGAGGATGGTGGCAATGCTTAGTAGTGGTAGTAGTAGTAGAAGTAGTAGTAGTATTAGTAGTGGTAGTAGTTGTAATCGTAGTAGTAGTAGCAGTAGCAGTAGTAGTAGTTGTAGTAGTATTAGTAGTTGTAGTAGTAGTAATAGTAGTAGTAGTTGTTGTAGTCGTAGTAGTAGTAGTAGTAATAGTAGTAGTAGTAGTAGTAGTTGTTGTTGTTGTAGTAGTAGTGTAGCAATAGTTGTAGAAGGAGGATGGGAGCAATGCGTAGTAGTGGTAGTAGGAGGTGGAGGAGGAGATGAGCAAGGCGTAGTAGAAGTAGTAGTAGCAGTAGTAGTAGTAGTAGTAGTAGTAGTAGTAGTAGTAGTAGTAGGATGATGAAAACAAAAAGAAGACAACGAAGCATACAAATTATATTTTTGCATATAATAATAGAATTGTACTTTTTTTAAAAAAAGACACGTCCTTGTTTATGTAATAATGAACTACATGAAGTTTGTGTCACATTTATTTACTACAAGAAAACCTTCACTTTCATGTCTGTTCTCACGACAAAAAATGTGAACTGAACAAGCGTGTGTCTCAGTTTATTGATTCTTTGGAAGATTTTGCTTTATTACGCTGCGAGGATATTTACATTGTCTAGTAATTTGTATTGTTTATTTTCTGTTGTAAAAGTAGCTGCTCTTTATCTTTTCTATCTTTTACACAGACCTTCGTAGATAGAGGTTATGAGACTGTACGAGTAAAATAACATCAAGTTTTGCTTGGGCGGTGCCAACTTTATCTCTCTGTGGAGAGAAATGAGCACCACACACAAGAATCACGATAGAATGACCTTAGTGATACTGAGTTTATATATTAGTATATATATATACTTATGTCCACAAACGGAAAAAGAAAAAGAGGAAGACCAAAACGAAGATGGCTGCAAGACATCGTTGACGATCTGCAAATGAATGCCGCAGCAGCAGGCCATCTTGCTCACAACCGAGAGGCCTACAGGAGTGCTTTTTGGGAGGCAAAGTTCCGCAATGTACATGCAAATGAATGAATGAATGTCCACAAACTACTTCTGTGTAGCTTAATAACATTAAGTTTTATATATACATATACCTACAAACTATTTATGTGCCATTTAATAACATTACATTATATATATATATATATATATATATATATGCATATACATATATACATATACCCAAAAACTATTGTTTATGTCACTTAAAGATACTAAGAAATATGACTAATGCAGAGAGTATGAGATCTACAAAATAGAAACAAAGACGAAAAGAAATATTTTTATTGTGAGTTCCAAGATCTTGGAAGAATAATTTATCAGACTGTATTCATTTCGGTGGTTCTTGTTCTTAAAGTTTTTCTGCTCTGAATTATGGAGAAAAATGAGCTGAAAAAATACATTCGAGTCTGAAGACAAATAACATGGTTTTATTTTCTGTTTAACTGAGAATCTTCATTTCATGTTTATCCGTTATCAGTTACTCTTAAATGCTTCGACTTTGGTGACTGTTCTCTGTTGTTTATTGTACCTTTTTCACGTTTTATTTTTTACATATTAATAATGTATCAATGTAAAAAAAAAATGCCTTCTTAGTTATGATTATAGCACTTTAGTGCCATGCTTTTAGGATTGTATTCTTATTATTATTAACTGTTATTATTATTATCATTACTTTTAGCAGTTTATTACAGTTATGATTATTATTAATAAACTGAAAGCAGGTTTTAAAAAAAACATGGAAAATGTGAAAACGGGGGGGGGGGGGGGGGGAGGAAAACTCACACAGTATTAGAAGTATAAAGATAGAATGAAGTAGAATTTTAGAAATGTGAAACCAGGTGGGAGAGGAACACTCCCACGGTAAGAGAAGTATAAAGATAGAATGAAGTAGATTTTTAGAAATGTGAAACCAGGTTGGAGAGGAACACTCCCACGGTAAGAGAAGTATAAAGATAGAATGAAGTAGATATTTAGAAATGCTAGACAGGATAAGAGCTGGTAATATAGGACGGGTTAAGGAAACACTTCCAGAATATGAACTAGGAAAATTTTCTTATATAACAATAGTACCTACAGAGACAGACAGATGGACAGTGTGTAAACAGATATCCCCTACAGGTATCGCAAACGCTTGAAGAGTTCACTCACGCGAGAAAACCTAATAGACCGATTTGATGCAACAGACTTACTGACAGGTGAAGAAGATTTGCTAATCTTTTGACGCAGTTTGCACACACGAATAGTCCAGCGGATCAATAAGTTGACGAAGCGGAGTGTACTGAGGTGTTCAATCAGTATGTTGTCAACCAGCTGACGAATAGAAAGATCTAGACGTGTGATTTACGGGACAACTGGCTTAATGTATAATAATTCAGGCATGCAGTTTTATCTGCGACAAAAAAAACAAGAATAACAGGATAGGATAAGTATAGACTGAAGATGTGTTTCAACTGATTATTAGAACTGCGTCAGAAATGTCGAAGATTTGATCATTTTGAAACTTTGTGTAAAATACTTCCGGAGATAAATTAAATTGATTATCGTAACTTTGAGTTGATGAGTAATAAAAGTGAACTATAATTTGATTCTTGTGACTTTTGAGTTGATGAGTAATAAAAGTTAACTATAATTTGATTCTTGTGACTTTGAGTTGATGAGTAATAAAAGTGAACTATAATTTGATTCTTGTGACTTTTGAGTTGATGAGTAATAAAAGTGAACTACAATTTGATTCCAGAACGGACCATCTGAATTATATAGTGATTTTATGTGTCAACATTTCAGTCTTGTGTGAACCATGCTGTACTACGTGTAGCGACATTCTGAAATATCGAAGTAAACAAAAACAATAAGTAGTAACGCTGTCATAAATTTAAAACTTCGCAATATAGAAAGACACTATAGGAGAGCTGTTAGGGAGGCAAAGTTCCGCAAGGGGCATGCAAATGACTGACTGAATATAAAAAGACAAGCATTCATTGAACCATGTGACAGAATTATAAGACAGCATAAGGCATAAAAAATATATGTGTGTGTATATATGTGTATATATATGTATATATGTATATATATATATATATATCAATAACCATAAATTATTATATTAGCTAGTAGTGCTATAACGGTAAAATTTATAACCCAGAGCAGTGCCAGCATATAGTAGCAAATTAATATCAGAACAGTGCGAGCACACACTACAAAGCTGAATATTAGAAGAGTGTGAAAACATAATAAAAACTAAATATTAGAACAGTGTGAGCAGACAATAACAAACTAAATATAAGAACAGTGCGAGTACACAATAAATAACTAAATATAAGAACAGTGAGAGCACACAGTAACAGATTAAATATAAGAACATTGAGAGCACACAATAACAAATTAAATATAAGAACAGTGAGAGCACACAATAACAAATTAAATATAAGAACAGTGAGAGCACAATGACAAATTAAATATAAGAACAGTGAGAGCACAATAACAAATTAAATATAAGAACAGTGAGAGCACAATGACAAATTAAATATAAGAACAGTGAGAGCACAATAACAAATTAAATATAAGAACAGTGAGAGCACAATAACAAATTAAATATAGGAACATTGAGAGCACACAATAACAAACTAAATATAAGAACAGTGCGAGTACACAATAAAGAACTAAATATAAGAACAGTGAGAGCACACAATAAAAAAGTAAATATAAGAACAGTAGCAAGCACACAATAAATAAGTAAATAACAGAATAGTGAGAGCACAGAATAACAGACTAGAACATGTTACTTTATTTCCATCATCTCCGAGAACACAGGTAAAAAAAATAACAAGAAGTAATGAAATTACTATTTAATGTCAGAGTCTTCACAAGCACAGACAGAGCTTTCCTAGCACAGACAGAGCTTTCCTAACACAGCCACAGCTTTACCAGCACAGGCACAGCTTTCCTAGCACTGGCAGAGTTTCCTAGCACAGGCAGAGCTTTCTTAGCACAGTCAGAGCTTTCTTAGCATAGTCAGAGCTTTTCTGGCACAGGCAAAACTTTCCTTGCACAGTCAAAGCTTAATTAGAACAAAACAGAGCTTTCCTAGCACAGTTTGTGCTTTACTAGCAGAGTCAGAGCTTTCTTAGCACAGACAGAAATTTTCTAGCACAGTCAGAGCTTTACTAGCACAGTCAGAGCTTTCTTAGCACACACAGAGCTTTCCTAGACAGTTTGAGCTTTCCTACCACAGACAGAACTTTCCTAGCACAGTCAGTTTTCATAGCACAGACATAGCATTCCTAGCACAATCATAGTTGTACTAGCACAGACAGAACTTTCCTAGCACAGTGTGAGCTTTCCTAGCACAGTAAGAGCTTTCCTAGCAAATCAGAGCTTTCCTATCACAGTCAGAGTTTTCCTAGCACAAACAGAGCTTTCCTACCACAGTCAGAGCTTTCCTAGCACAGTTAGAGTTTCCTAGCACAGGCAGAGCTTTTCTAGTACATGAAGAGCTTTCCTAGCACAGGAAAAACTTTCATAGCACAGACAGAGCTGACTAACATTTTGTCCTACTTATTCCTCGTGCTTCTAATTATAATCTGACGTAATCCTTCACCTAGGTCCTGGGGAAGATCATTTCTTACACGAAGTTTAAGGCTTCATTCAAACTAATTTAAACTATTCCTGTCCCATAAGTCATGTGATCTCACACGGCTTTGAGTTTCTTTCTTGTCTTAATCCCACTCACGTTTTTTCTTGTCTTAGTCCCACTCACTTACTTGCTTGTCTTAATCCTGCCAATGTCCTTTCTTGTCTTAATCCCACTCAATTTCTATCTTATCATAATCACACTCATTTTCTTGTATTGTCTTAATCCAACCTAGGTCCTTTTTTGTCTCAGTCTCACTCATTTTCTTTCGTAACTCAATCTAAATCACGTTCTTTTTTGTCTTAGTCCGGCTCAGGTTCTTTGTCTTAATTCATCTCACTTTCTTTCTTGCCTTAATCCCACTCACTTACGTTATTTCTTATCTTAATTCAAATCATTTTCTTTTTTGTCTTAATCCTACTCACTTTCTTTCTTGTCTTAATCCCACTCAATTACGTTATTTCTTATCTTAATTGAAAACATTTTCTTTTTTCTCTTAATCCCACTCACGTTCTTTTTGTCTTAATCCCACTTACGTTTTTTGTCTTAATCCCACTCACGTTCTTTCTTATCTTATTCCTATTCGCGTTCTTTTTGTCTTAATCCCACGTACGTTATTTCTTGTCTTAATGACACTCGCTTACGTTCTATGTTGTGTTAATGCCACTCAATTTCTTTCTTATCTTAATCCAACTCACTTTTTTCTTCTTTTAATCCCATTCATTTACGTTCTTTCTTATCTTAATCTCACTCACTTTCCGTTTAGTCTTAAACCCACTCACGTTCTTAATCACACTCATAGTCTTTCTTGTCCTAATCCGTCTCACAAGCATTGTTTCGTATTTTAATACCACTCATTTTCTTTTTTGTTTTAACACCACTCATGTTCTTTCTTGTTTTAATCGCTCTCCCGTACGATCTTTCATTTGTTAATCCCACTAACTTGCGTTCTTTCTTATCATAGTCCCACTCACGTTCTTTCATGTGTTAATCCCACTCACTTTCTTTCCTATCTTTATGTCGCTCACTTTCTCTTTTGTCTTAATTCCACTCAATTAATTCTTAATTATCTTAATCTCATTCACTTTCTTTTTCCCTTAATCCCACCCAGTTACTTTCTTGTCTTAATCTCATTCAATTACGTTCTTTCTGTATTAATTCAACTCACGTTCTTTCTTGTCTTAATCCCAATCACTTACTTTCTTTCTTGTCTTAATCCCAATCACTTTCTTTCTTTCTTATCTTAATCCCACTCACTCATTTATTGTCTTAATCCCAATCACTTACTTTCTTTCTTATCTTAATCCCACTCACTTTATTTCTTGTCTTCATCACACTCACTTTCTTTATTGTCTTAACCCCTTTCACCTACGTTCTTTCTTATCTTAATTCCACTCACTCTCTGTTTTTGTTTTAATCCAACTCACTTTCTTTCTTGTCTTAATCCTACTCACTTACGTTCTTTTTTGTCTTAATCCCACTCACGATCTTTCTTGTTTTAATCCAAAATCACGTTCATTCTTGTCTTAATCCCAATCATGTTTCGTCTTGTCTTAATCCCACTCGTGTCCTTTCTTGTCTTAATCCCACTCACGTTCTTTCTTGTCTTAATCCCACACCTTCTTTGTTATCTTAATCCACACTTACTTTCTATTTTGTCTTATTCTCACTCACTTACGTTCTTCCTTTCTTAATCCCACTGACGTTTTTTTTTCTTGTCTTAATCCCACTCATTTCGCTCCTTTTCCTCATTCTTCATAGTTTGCATGTTTCATGTTGAACTTTCCATCCCTAACAACTCTCTTGTAAGCCTCTCGGTTGTAAGCAAGATGCCCTGCTACTGATGCATCAACTTGCAATTCATCAACGATGTCTTGCAGCCATCTTTGCCTTGGTCTTCTCTCTTTTTCCCATTATATGTCCTTCCATGACGGTCTTCTCTAAACTCTCATGACGTTAAATGTGTCCAAAATATTTAAGTTTCATTTGTTTGATCCTCTTTATTAGCCAGTCTTCTTCAATATTAATTTTTTGTCGTATGGATATAATTGTTATTTACTGTGTTCAGGATATCAGCCTCTCATGTCACATAACAAATCTACTTCTGAGAATTATTATGAGAAGAACAAGGAAAAAGATAAAAATGGAAGTAGCAGATGAACAGTTTGGATTTGTTGAATTAAAGGGAGCACACAATGCCATTTATGCTTTACGAACACTAACAGAAAGAGCTTTAGGAGTACAGAAAGATGTCTACACCAAGGCTTTCAAAAAGTGAAACATTATGAGATTATTACAATGCTTAAAGACATAAATATAGACGGCAAAGGCCTGATGAGTGTAAAACTTCTATACTGGCAGCAGAAGCAGAGATTAAATTTGGAAAATAAAACTGGAAAATATCAACCTACAAAACAAGGGGTGCTACAAGGATGTGTAATATCTCAAGATCTTTTTCTCTATACAGTGAGAATATTCTAAGAACGATCATTACAGAACCAGGTATAAAAGTAGGAAAATACAATATTAACAACATTCGGCATGCTGACGACACAGTACTGATAGCTGAGTACCAACAAGACCTGCGAAATCTTTTAGATAAAGTCGCTAAAGAAAGTGAACAGAAATGCCTTACTTTGAACATAAAAAAGACATGGACTATGGTTATATCTAAGAAACAGACGCTGTCACAATTCAGTTTAAATTTGCATGGAACTATTCTAAATCAGGTGCAGAAATTCAAATACATAGGGGCAGTAATAACTTCAATTGAAAATAAAAAAAAAAGAAATTAGGAAAAGGTTAGGTCAAGCAAAGACTGCATTTCAGAGAATGAGAAACATATTAACTATATTGAACCTATCTTGTTATATGGAAGTGAATCATGGACAATAGGCAAGTCTGCACAAAAATCATTGGAAGCAGCAGAAATGTGGTTTATTAGAAGCAATAATGCGAATACCCTGGACAGCAAAAATAACTAATGGAGAATGTTTGAAAAGAGTTAGAAAAAATTGTGTCAAAAAAATAAGAGAGAGACAATGTACTTTCATAGCACATGCAATGAGAAGAGGGGGCATAGAAAATATTATAACAACAGGAACAATAGAGGGAAGAAGAGCCAGGGGGAGATCAAGAGAAATGATACTGGACAGACTGACCAGATGGTGTGAGAGGAGATCACTAACTGAGCTGATGGCCTGCATGAAGAAGAAGCATAATAGAAAACGTCAGTCGACATGGCACATGATGATGATGATGATGATGATGATGATGATGATGATGATGATGACGATGATGATGATATTTAAAGGACTCTTCTGTAGCATTTACATTCAAAGGCATGTATGTATTCATCAGCTGTTTAATCCAGGTCTCACAGGCATCTCTTGCGATGGGAAAGATGCATGCCCTTCTATATTTTATTTTTGTAATTCTGCCTGTTCCTCTCCACAGCTTCTGTTGTTTTAATTCTGAAGAGCGATAGAAGTCAACGTTTTAATTTCCCTCATTGTATCTCCAGTATTATTTATTAATGATCCACGATATTCAAACCTCTCCATCTCTTTAAATGTTTCCTCATTGATAAATATTTCAGCTGCCTTATTTGTTGTATCATTTGTCATCAATTTAGTATTCTTCACATTAAGATAAAGGTTTTGCTATTCACTATTCTTACGGAATTAGTTTTTCCATTCCTTTTTGTGTTGTGGACAGTAATATTGTGACATGAAGCAGTTTTGCCTGCTATTATGCATGGCTATTGAAGTGGCATCAACTAAGACAGCGTTTCCATTTAGACTTTTCAGCTAGTGAGCTAGTATGACACCTACTAAACAATGAGAATAAGCTACTAGAATTGGTGGTTGTTCTACAGGTTGAGAACCACTGAATACTTACATTTTTTTAGTGTCTATGTAGAGTTTTAACTTCAGTTATGAACTTTATCTTACCTTCTAGTTAATCACAAAAATGAACGCAACATCCCAGGTGCTCGGACACTAAAATCTTGACAACAACTCAGACAGCACAGGTAGACTTTCTCTCTCTCTCTCTCTCTCTCTCTCTTTCTCTCTCTCTGGCAGCACTCTTGACGATCAGCTAAGTCCACAGACACCTGATATAGTGGCAGGTCTACAAACATTTATTGATGAAGAAAATGAGTGAGACTGTAATGAGGATGAGTAAAATGACTGCCACAAGCAGAGACTAAAGAAACAGAACTTCCCGGTACGAAGTCAGTGGCACGAGGAAGTGAATCTGACAACAGACCAGTTGCACACAAAATCAAACTAATACTTACAATTTAAAGAATTTCCAAGGGACTTGCACAATAACAACACATCTTCCAAAAGGTAAAATCACTACAGAACACTATCGGTCCTAACAAGGATGATACCACCAAACTGCCAACATTTTAAACTAAGCAAAAGTTTGACCTAAAAATAACAAATGTTAGTGCACTGAAAGTAACGCATGCCTGAAACTAACTATTGTACTTAAATTGACTTCTAGATCTAATCAAAACTTAATCATGATCATAATAATCTTCCTGTTCTCTTTTTTCTCTTTTATATAACTCACTTTTTCTATCCTTTCTTCTAGAAAAATCTATCCATGAAGACACAAAGAGATTTCCCAAGTTCACGTGCTAGAAATATTTAAATATATGGAAAATCATAGATTTTCACTATTAAACTTCGTACTAAAGTTCACAGCTGTTGTGACAGTTTCCCCTACCTGTCAGTCACTTCCACCTGGAGTCTGTCCGTCCAGAGCTAAGTCCCCTACCTGTCAGTCACTTCCACCTGGAGTTTGTCTGTCCAGAGCTAAGTCCCCTACCTGTCAGTCACTTCTACCTGGAGTTTGTCCGTTATGAGCTAAGTCCCCTACCTGTCAGTCACTTCCACCTGTAGTTTGTCCGTCTTGAGCTGTCCCCTACCTGTCAGTCACTTCCACCTGTAGTTTGTCCGTCTTGAGCTAAGTCTCCTACCTGTCAGTCACTTCCGCCTGTAGTTTGTCCGTTATGAGCTAAGTCCCCTACCTGTCAGTCACTTCCACCTCTAGTTTTTCCATCCTCAGCTAAGTCCCCTACCTGTCAGTCACTTCCACCTGTAGTTTGTCCGTCTTGAGCTAAGTCCCCTACCTGTCAGTCACTTCTACCTGGAGTTTGTCCGACCAGAGCTAAGTCCCCTACCTGTCAGTCACTTCTACCTGTAGTTTGTCCATCCAGAGCTAAGTCCCCTACCTGTCAGTCACTTCTACCTGTAGTTTGTCCATCCAGAGCTAAGTCCCCTACCTGTCAGTCACTTCTACCTGTAGTTTGTCTGTCCAGAGCTAAGACCCCTACCTGTCAGTCACTTCTACCTGTAGTTTGTCCATCCAGAGCTAAGTCCCCTACCTGTCAGTCACTTCTACCTGTAGTTTGTCCATCCAGAGCTAAGACCCCTACCTGTCAGTCACTTCTACCTGTAGTTTGTCTGTCCAGAGCTAAGTCCCCTACCTGTCAGTCACTTCTACCTGTAGTTTGTCTGTCCAGAGCTAAGTCCCCTACCTGTCAGTCACTTCTACCTGGAGTTTGTCTGTCCAGAGCTAAGACCCGGAGTAACATTTTCGTTTTCTTCTCGAGCCGAGCTAAAATTAGCCTTTATTGAGAGGGAATTAACTCTCCTTTAAGTACTTTATTTTAACAAAATAGTCTCCCTTAGACTACCAAAATGCGATCTTCATTAATCTCAGCAATGTAATATTACACGGTTAGTGAATAGTAACAATATAATTATGTAAACGCTTTGTGAACAGTAACAATATAACAATGTAAACGCTTATATAACAATATAACTATGTAAAAGCTCAAATATAAAGTACACAATCGAATAAGAAAATCTTCAAATTAAGGACGCTCACGCCCACAACATTACGTGGGGAAAGTTTAAGTAAAAATAAAAAAACTGCTTCTGTCCTTTTGTCTAAGATCAAAGTGGCGGAGGTCAAAGTGTCATCTTGACAGTTACCCTGTTCAACATGTTCTTTGGTAAAGACAAAAGCCTCGTTATTTCTGAACTAAACGAGATGCCTGCCCTGCACACTGAATGCCGGGGATATGGTCCACATCTTGTTACGGGTGGACCCGGTTTGCAGTACCAGCACGTCACAGTTTCTTGTTTTAGTTGTCTAGAAAAAAACTGCTCAGGGAGACATACTCATCCAACAGTCGGACTAATTATTCAATAATATAAACTCAAACAGTAGAAATAATGAATCTAAATAAATGTATCATACACCGGCAAACGAGCAAGGGAAAAAGTACAAAATCAACAATGCAATGGACGTTATGTAAGTGTAAGTTGTACAAAACTGGATATTACATATTAGCTGTAAGCTAGCACTAAGAGACGTATGTTTTACTGTATGTTAGCACTAAGAGACTTGTATTTTGATGTAAGATAGCACTGAGAGACATACGTTCAGCTGTAAGCTAGCACTAAGAGACTTGAGTTCTAGTTCTCGGTGTGTGTGTTTGTGTACTAGTTCTGTGTGCGCTTGTCTGTGTGTTTGTGTTGTAGTTCTGTGTGTATTTATGTGTGTTGTTTATTTGTTTTAGTTCAGTTAGGTTTACCTACAGAAGTTAAAATGCGCTGGAAGTTGCTGGTGCCTGTATGTGGTTGTTGCGTGTTGACTGAACAGTAGGGACATCATATATGCCTGGCTCAGAGCTGTAGGATTAAACTGCATTAGATATTGTAGCTGAAAGTTCCATGGATAATGATGCGGGATAATGATCTGTTAATGCATTCCAGAATCGTTTGTTGGTTAGTCTGTCTGGTCAACGGTCTTTTTGTCTGGGCTGCACCAAGTTGCCAGTCTTCGAGGATGTTGCTTTAACCAGGTGTTTCCTGCAACCATGATACGTATTTTTGTTCATTAAATTAATTTACTACCTTTATCATTCGTCTCCCCCGAGTTCATAATCAACAACAATGTAGGATGTTCTTCCTACTACAACTTTGGCATTAAAATCTCCCATCACTATAGTAACATCACTTGACTTTGTGTGTTTCAGGGCTATCTCTGTGGCGTTATAAAATAGATGTACATCTTCTTCAATACAGCCAGATAGTGGTGTATGGTAGTTTTACAAAGCCATAGAGGGAATGAGAAAAGTGAGAAAAAACGCAAAAAAATGAAAAACACATACACAATCGAATAAGAAAATCTTCAAATTAAGGACGCTCACGCCCACAACATTACGTGGGGAAAGTTTAAGTAAAAATAAAAAAACTGCTTCTGTCCTTTTGTCTAAGATCAAAGTGGCGGAGGTCAAAGTGTCATCTTGACAGTTACCCTGTTCAACATGTTCTTTGGTAAAGACAAAAGCCTCGTTATTTCTGAACTAAACGAGATGCCTGCCCTGCACACTGAATGCCGGGGATATGGTCCACATCTTGTTACGGGTGGACCCGGTTTGCAGTACCAGCACGTCACAGTTTCTTGTTTTAGTTGTCTAGAAAAAAACTGCTCAGGGAGACATACTCATCCAACAGTCGGACTAATTATTCAATAATATAAACTCACAACAGTAGAAATAATGAATCTAAATAAATGTATCATACACCGGCAAACGAGCAAGGGAAAAAGTACAAAATCAACAATGCAATGGACGTTATGTAAGTGTAAGTTGTACAAAACTGGATATTACATATTAGCTGTAAGCTAGCACTAAGAGACGTATGTTTTACTGTATGTTAGCACTAAGAGACTTGTATTTTGATGTAAGATAGCACTGAGAGACATACGTTCAGCTGTAAGCTAGCACTAAGAGACTTGAGTTCTAGTTCTCGGTGTGTGTGTTTGTGTACTAGTTCTGTGTGCGCTTGTCTGTGTGTTTGTGTTGTAGTTCTGTGTGTATTTATGTGTGTTGTTTATTTGTTTTAGTTCAGTTAGGTTTACCTACAGAAGTTAAAATGCGCTGGAAGTTGCTGGTGCCTGTATGTGGTTGTTGCGTGTTGACTGAACAGTAGGGACATCATATATGCCTGGCTCAGAGCTGTAGGATTAAACTGCATTAGATATTGTAGCTGAAAGTTCCATGGATAATGATGCGGGATAATGATCTGTTAATGCATTCCAGAATCGTTTGTTGGTTAGTCTGTCTGGTCAACGGTCTTTTTGTCTGGGCTGCACCAAGTTGCCAGTCTTCGAGGATGTTGCTTTAACCAGGTGTTTCCTGCAACCATGATACGTATTTTTGTTCATTAAATTAATTTACTACCTTTATCATTCGTCTCCCCCGAGTTCATAATCAACAACAATGTAGGATGTTCTTCCTACTACAACTTTGGCATTAAAATCTCCCATCACTATAGTAACATCACTTGACTTTGTGTGTTTCAGGGCTATCTCTGTGGCGTTATAAAATAGATGTACATCTTCTTCAATACAGCCAGATAGTGGTGTATGGTAGTTTTACAAAGCCATAGAGGGAATGAGAAAAGTGAGAAAAAACGCAAAAAAATGAAAAACACATACACAATCCAATATTTCGGCGTGAGCTTTTTTCAAGGATTACATACAAAAACAAACACAACATAAAAGAAGAAAAATAAAAATGAAGAACTTAACTGTGTGGCATCCCTCCTTGTACACAATACAACAGAATGCACCTAAAAGATAAATCTGAGAGACTTCAAAGGAAAACAAAGTGAGTCAATCAGATGTTAGCGTCCGTGAGAGAACGATGCGAGTGTGTGTGTGGGCTCGGGAAATACATCAGGAGGCAATAAATATCTCTAGGCCGCTACAGAAGAAGGTGGGGGGGGGGAGAGAAGGGAAGCTGGGAGATAACTTGAAACTGATGAGTGAAGAAATGTAGCGAAATGAGCGAGGCAAAGACAAGAAAGTGGAGTATAAATAGCAGAAAATACAAGGGAATCTAAAGGATGTTATAGGAAGCTAAATATAGTGTTTCATTCTCAGTTTAGCTATCAGTAGGTGGTGGTCAGAAGCTACATCTGCACCTTGTTTCACTCTGACATTTTGCAATGTTCTACTGATACAAATATGATCTACGTGGTTCTCAGTGGCATGATCTGGTGATACCCGCGTGGCTTAGAGTATAGTTTTATGTGGAAATATACTTCCTCCAGTAACAAGGTTGTTTACATATATCAGATAGCCTTTCTCCATTTACGTTAATTATTCCTAATTCATTTTGAGCCATTACTTTCTCATAACTCGTGTTTATTCTACCTACCTTTGCTTTGATGTGCCCCATTAGAACTGTTATGTGCTTGTTGTCTTGTTGGTCTGGGATTTCTGCAATGTGTTGTAGAATTTGTCCTTTACTACCTCTTCTGCATCATTCGTTGGCGCGTATACCTGGATGATATTCAACGTAATATCCTTCTTCTTTTTTGAGAAGGAGGTTGTAATTATCCTTGAGCTAACTGCATCCCAGCTCATCAATGCACTCTGGGACTCTCTAGACAGCAATAGTACCACGCCCTCTGTTTCATCTGGATTTTGGTGACCTGAAAATAGGATTGTCTCCCCTGTTGCTAGTCTAAGCTTACCTGTTCCTGTCCAGTGTGTTTCGCTCAGCCCCAGTATCTTTATATTATATCTATTCATTTCTCTGGCTATCATGGCAGCCTTTCCACTTTCATACATTGTTCCAACATTCCAACATGCAATGGTAAAAGGTTTCCTGATACTCAGTTGGTTCTCCAAGACAAAGTTTCCTGGTTTTCCTCTCCGTGTTCCTGTAGCACTCCAGTTTTTTACAGGGAACAGGTCGTTGGCCTATCCCCAACCTCCTTAGTCGCCTCTTACGACATAAGTGGAAGGTGGCAGTGGTTCTATTCTTTTCTCCTTAGCCTTGGATCTGGGCCCCAGTAACCACACGGGCAGGCCATTGTTTAAGTCTAGCATTATAAATAGCCACTGTTTAAGAAACTATCGTCTTCCTAAACCCAGGCTAGACATGTACAAGAAAAGCTTTGCATGTTCTGCGGCACAGCTCTGGATCTCCCTCCCCTACCATCTAAAATCCATTAGTAATACTTCATCCTTTAACTCAAGCCTTTTTCTTCAATATTTACTGTCTTGTAACTTTATGTTTGCATAGAATATCTAATAACCTGTTATACCATGACTCCTCAGCCACCGATTTCTGTTCCAAAAGAACATTGTTCTAAACGTAACTTGTTAGATCTTGTTAGAAATTATCTTAGTAAATATTCTCGAGTTCAATGTCAGAAAAACTTCATTGAAGTGTACTGTGTGTGTGTATGTAAATGTGTGTGTACGCTATCTTGTTAGATCAGTTACTTCTTATGTAGTTCACTATCCTATAATTGTGAATTCTTATGGTTTTTTTCATGCCATCTGTATACTTATACTTCATACAGTTTTCATCGTACATTCTTTTATATATATATATATATATATATATATATATATATATATATATATATATATATATATTCATGTAATTGTGTATACATTATTAAAATTAATGCTTGGGGAGAATGAAAGAATGATAAAGAACTGTTGGTAGGCACCCACAATTGCTCAGAGATAGCAAGAAAATGTTCATAACGCTAGGCCTTTTACTATAAGTACCAGCCAGGAGGTGCGACAAGTTTTTGTCAGCTATGGTTCGCCAGCATTGACTCTAGTATGTCAGCTATGGTTCGCCAGCACTGACACTAGTATGTCAGCTATGGTTCGCTAGCACTGACACTAGTATGTCAGCTATGGTTCGCTAGCACTGACGCTAGTATGTCAGCTATGGTTAGCCAGCACTGACACTAGTATGTCAGCTATGGTTTGCCAGCACTGACGCTATTATGTCAGCTATGGTTTGCCAGCACTGACGCTAGTATGTCATTTCTTTCTACTCGTGTTACCCTGATAAACAGCAAAACTTTGGGGTTTGGACAGACGTGACCCAATTTACAACTGTCCGCCATATTTCATGAAGGAACATATATTTATATATATAACAATGTCTTTTTAAGGTATTGTTCTTCTGTCTTGTAATTCTTCTTATTAATATACTTTGTAATCCTGCCACCTTTATCCATGATATTGCTGAATATTTCTGAGGATATCATCTCACACATCCAGACTTCTGTTGTATTAGATTAGGTTTCACAAACATTACACTTCACTAATCAGAGGAGTCCGATGTAGATTTCACTGCATTATTTAATACTGACAAATAAGATATTCGACATAGAATTCACAACATCACTTGTACTAAGATGCAGTAATACATAATCTTCGTTAGTCTCACGTTGAAGAACATCAATATCAAACTATCATACTCTACATGCAGCTTTTCTCAATGTTCTCCTATTTCCCAATATTCTAGACATTTGATAAGAGGAGAATTCTAAACTCTGTACTATATTCCACCTGAAACACGTGATCAATCAGTTACACGACTAAATCACTGTACTCAAAGTTTCAAAGTCATAAATATTCATATCACTTAAATCATTTGAAACACAGCTTCAATCTGTCCTAGAACTACTTCTTCAAAACTGCTTTTCCTGAGTATCTATTGCTCTAATTGTCCATCTATTCCAGCTGTCGTTACCTACGTCTTCTTTCTCTCTCGTGTCTTCTCTGTTGTATCTGTCCTTCTCTTCTTCTCTTGTCTAGACCGGTCTCAGTTCACTGACCGTCCTTGTTCCTCTGTCTTCTCTTCTTCTCTTGTTTAGACAGATCTCAGTTCACTGACCGTCCTTGTTCCTCTGTCTTCTCTTCTTCTATTGTCTAGACCGGTCTCAGTTCACTGACCGTCCTTGTTCCTCTGTCTTCTCTTCTTCTATTGTCTAGACCGGTCTCAGTTCACTGACCGTCCTTGTTCCTCTGTCTTCTCTTCTTCTATTGTCTAGACCGGTCTCAGTTCACTGACCGTCCTTGTTCCTCTGTATTCGCGGCTCCGTCCTCTGTCTCTTCTTCTTCCTCGTTCCTTACTATTTGGTTCCCCTTCTTTCTTCTTCGTTCTGTTCCCCTTCGTTCTGTTTTCCTTTTTAACTTGGTTAGTTCTTGCTTTCCGCCCTGTCTCCTGTTTATCTTCAAGTGCAGCTTGGTGGATTAACCATTAAGTATTTTGGCTCCACCCTTTAGATGTCCACTGGTTCCCATGAGCGTTCTGATTGTCCGTCATTCAAACTGTCCCCTTACTTGTATGTCGTAAGTCAATTGTCAAATAGGCCACACCTCTAAATATTTAATTTGTCAGCTGCCGAGTTGGTCACATCTTTATTTCAAACCTGTGTGAAATCGCGTCACCTAATGCTCGTCACCTAACAGGTGCCAAGTGTCAACTCCGTCTATACAATTGTTATTTACCTAATTCATTGTCTTGCTCTTTCATGTCGGAGGTTTTATTGTGTCCTCGCTTTTCATTGTGTCTGCATTTTATATTTGTCTTTTCTATTTTGTTTACTCGTGTCAACGTCCAGTCACTGCTTTGTTATCACTGGACCATCCTACTTTCTGGCGTCCTTCCTTTGCCTTTCATATAGGTCAGCGTCACTGTGTCTCTTCTTTTTCTATTCACTGTTTCCACTGTTTACTGTTCTCCCGGTTTTGTTCTAGCGTTATGGAAGTTGTATACCTTTCTCTTCCTCTTTTCGACCTACTTTTCCCTGTCACTATTCGATCTTACTATTTTCTTTACTGTATACTTTCATAATCATATGCAGTAATAATAATAGTAATAGTAATAATAATAATAATAATAATAATAACAACCACAATAATCATTACTTACAAGGCTATGCTACATATAGAGAGAAAATCATTTAGGTGAAAAACAAATGATGCAAAATATTGATAAGGAGATTATTATCACATTAATATTTGTCATGAAGTATGACACTGTTATTTCTTATAAGTTGTGATGTTACCTTTTGTCATGTATCATTACATTGCTATTTGTCATGAACTATGACACTGAACTTGTCATGATCTTCAAGTTCTGTTACAAGATCTGGTGACCAGAGCTTGGCATAAAAGTTGTTTGTGTCTGGTGGAGCTTGCTAAGAAACCAGCTTCACAAGTTGAATCTGAAATGTTAAGAAAGTCAGCGACATATAAAACTCACTTTACTTCAGGAGAAAGTAACAGGAAAAAAATCACATCTGTAAATAGTTGACAACTTTACCAGTTTAAGAAGAACTGCAAGAACTAGTTACATGAACTAGTTACAAGAACTACTTTGCTCAATAATCAATTTTGTTGTGGGGCGTGGGTGGGAGGATCTTAATTGGGAAGCAAAGAAATGGAATTTGATGATGATGATGATGATGATGATGATGATGATGAACAAATTATAAATGCGTATTAGTTACACGTCAGAGACACATTACTCGACAGTGACATAAAAGAATATTCCTAGAAGTATTAACTATTCCGTTTTACCAGACTGATATACATCAGGCTCATATGTACATATACTCTATACAGGGGACTGATATATGCGAGTACTCTATACAGGAGACTAATGTATACATGTACTCTATACAAAGAACTGATGTATAATTGCACTCTATGCAAGGGACTGGTGTATACTTGTACTCAATACAAGAGAATGATGTATACTTGTAAAATAAGGGATTGATATATATTTGTACTCTATACAGGTGGCTGATGCATACATTCATTTAAAATATTATCTATGTATATCATTTTAAGTATGTTTTCTCCATTTCAATATTTCGACAAAGTCTATATCTAATGTAATCTTATGACACTTAACAGTGTTGCTTTAAGTAAAGAATGAAAATAATAGTGTTCTCTGTTATCTTATTATGTTTTCTTGCCTTCTATCTCCCTAGAACTGCGGGCTGCTGGTCTATGTAGCCGATGCTGTGACAATGTCTGGCACAACATAGAGTCAGTGTCAAAGCTGATTATAGGAACTATTTTTTTTCTGTCCCTGATTTGATGCTAAAGAGCAGATGCTTGCAGAACTGCCTCTGCAGACTCCATCACCTTGGGAACTATAACAATCCATGCACGGTTTCGTTAACCAGGCAAGGTTTGTTACTGGAAGTGCCAACCAGGAAATGGGAAAGGTTTTCGTCAGCTATGTTTCGCCAGCATTTACTCTCGTATGTCAGCAATGTTTTGCTAGCACTGACGTTAGTATGTCAGCAATGTTTTGCTAGCACTGACGTTAGTATGTCAGCAATGTTTTGCTAGCACTGACGTTAGTATGTCAGCAATGTTTTGCTAGCACTGACGTTAGTATGTCAGCAATGTTTTGCTAGCACTGACGTTAGTATGTCAGCAATATTTTGCTAGCACTGATGTTATTATATAAGCAATGTTTTGCTAGCACTGACGTTAGTATGTCAGCAGTGTTTTGCTAGCACTGACGTTAGTATGTCAGCAATGTTTTGCTAGCACTGACGTTAGTATGTCAGCAATGTTTTGCTAGCACTGACGTTAGTATATCAGCAATGTTTTGCTAGCACTGACGTTAGTATGTCAGCAATGTTTTGCTAGCACTGACGTTAGTATGTCAGTTGTGGATCGCTCGCACTGATGTTAGTTTTTCAGCTATGGTTCACTAGCACTGACGTTAATATATCAGATGTGGTTCGCTAGCACTGACGTTAGTCTGTCAGCTATGGATCGTCAGCCCTGACTCTATAATGTCAACTATAGATCGTCAGCCTTGACTCTATCATGTCAACTATGGATTCATCAGCCTTGACTCTACATGTCAACTAAGGATCGTCAGCCCTGACTCTATCATGTCAACTATGGACCGTCAGGCCTGACTCTATCATGTCAACTATGGATCGTCAGCCCTGACTCTATCATGTCAACTATGGATCGTCAGCCCTGACTGTATCATATCAACTATGGATCGTCAGCCCTGACTCTATCATGTCAACTATGAATCGTCAGCCCTGACTCTATCATGTCAACTATGGATCGTCAGCCCTGACTGTATCATATCAACTATGGATCGTCAGCACTGACTCTATCATATCAACTATGGTTAGTCACTCCTGACGCTAGTATCAGCTTTGGATCACCAGCCTGAAGCTGGTATGTCAACTATGTATAGCCAGACTTGACTCCAGAATATCAGCTAATGTTCTTCAGCCCTGACTCTAGTATGTCGGCTATGGTTCGCCAGCCTTGACTCCAGAATATCTGCTATGGTTCGCCAGCTTTGACTCCAGAATCTCAGCTATAGTTCGCCAGCCTTGCAGAATGTCAGCTATAGTTCGCCAGCCTTGCAGAATGTCAGCTATAGTTCGCCAGCCTTGCAGAATGTCAGCTATAGTTCGCCAGCCTTGCAGAATGTCAGCTATAGTTCGCCAGCCTTGCAGAATGTCAGCTATAGTTCGCCAGCCTTGACTACATAATGTCAGCTATGGTTGCCAATCTTGATTCCATAATGTCAGCTATAGTTCACCATCCATGTTCTCTCTTTTCATAAAATGTGATCTAAAGATTATCTCGACTCCTAAAAATATCCGTGATATTCAGAACTTTCCCTAAAATTGTGCACGTGGTCAAATTTACTTAGAACGTGGTACGACAACTGGAGTGTGACAGCACCTAAACTCCAAATGAAAAGTGACGCCACTTGAAAGTTAAATAGAGCGTGACACTATCTAAAGATTAAATGAAGAGTAACAGAACAGAAATGTTGTGTTGCATGTTGCATAAAATGAATTTTTCAGAGTTTTCTCGCCGGCTTTACAGAACTTTTATCCAGGACAAATCTCAAACATCACAATTCAGTTTCAGGATCAGCGCTGCTAGAATTTTCCCAGTTCTAAGTCAGCGTCTAAAATATTACTTCTTGGCAATAAAAGAAGAAACATATGAAAAACAGCAGAAACAAATAAGAGAAAAGTAAGAATGAAATGAGTGAGAGTTTGCGTAAAAGAGAGAATGACAGAGAATCCAGATTTACAAAAAGAAGAGAGATTGAAAAAAAAGGATTATAGATAAGAGAAAGAGTAAGGATACGAGAAAGAATAAGGATAAGAGAAAGAGTAAGGATAAAAGAAGAGTAAGGACAGAGAAAAAATAAGTCTAAGAGAAAAAGATAAGAATAAGAGAAGGAATAAGGATAAGAGAAATAGTAAGGACGAAATTGAAATATCAATAAATAACAAGAGAAGAAAATTTGATATTGAGGGAGAAGAGCAAAATGGACGTTATGAAAAAGAAGAAGGAAGAGTATAAGTAACATGATGAAGAGTTACAAGAGTTATGTAACAATATGAGAAACAGAAAGAAGAGTTAGAAGATTTATGTAACAATATTTGAAAAAGAAAAAATAGAAAGAAGAGTTATTTAACAATTTTAGTAACAGAAGGAGAGTTATGTAACAATATGAGAAACAGGGAGAAGAGTTAGAATAGTTATGTAGCAATATGAAACACAGGGAGAAGAGTTAGAATAGTTATGTAGCAATATGAAAAATAGGGAGAATAGTTAGAATAGTTCTGTAGGAATATGAAAAACAGGGAGAAGAGTTAGAAGAGTTCTGTAGCAATATGAAAAACAGGGAGAAGAGTTAGAATAGTTATATAGCAATAAGAGAAACAAGAAGATGATTTGGAAGAGTTATGAACAATCTTAGTAACAGAAAGAAGAGTTACAAGCCTTATGTAATAATCTGAGTAACAGGTAGAAAGAAGCGTTTCAAGAGTTAAATAACATTCTGAGTAAGAGAACGAAGAGTTAGACGACTTGTGTAACAATCTGAGTAATACGAAGAAGAGTTAGAAGAGTTATGTAACAATCTTAGTAATAAAAAGAAGAGATAGAAGAGGTATGTAAAAATCTGAGTAACTGCAAAAATAGCAAGAATTTATGTAACAATCTGAGTAACAGGAAGAAGAGATAGCAGAGAGATGAACAATATGAGTACCAGGGAAAAGAGTTAGAGGAGTTGTGTAACAATCTAAGTAGCAGGAAGAGGAGTTAGAAGAGTTATGTAACAATCTCAGTAGCAGGAAGAGGAGTTAGAAGAGTTGTGTAACAATCTCAGTAACAGTTAGAAAGAAGCGTTAGAAGAGTTATATAACAATCTGCGTAACAGATAAAAAAGTTAGAAGAGCGCTATGTAAGAGTCTGCGTAACATGAAGAAGTGTTAAATGAGTTATGTAACAATATATTTGACTAACAGGGAGAAGAGTTAGAAGAGTTATGTAACAATCTGAGTAACAAGAAGAAGACTGAAACAATGTGAAGGAATAAAGTGTTGAATCAAGATAAAGAGAATGCAATGTTCAAGAATGAAAGTTCATACTCTGGTGACATTCATGACAGCCCCGTATATTCTCTTCCTCATGCCACAGCAACCATCCAAGAGTGTGTCTGCTGATAGTTCCCATCAAGTATTAGTTCTTTACGATGCCCTTTCTCCTACACAGTTCAGATTTCCTACCAGCAACGTTAATTTGTCCTAGCTCCAGCTATTGCTTCACAGCTACATTCTTCGTCTATTCCTGCTCTTCTTTTTCTTTCCAATATGGTTTAGCAATGTCACCATTCTCCATTCTTAGCCTGCCGTTTATTTTAGCAAGTCCAGCAAGTCTGTCTGTCACATCATTGCCATGTACTCCCGCATGCCCTGGACAGTAAAGCCAAGTTAGGCTTGTCACAGTCGACTGACTTAACAGATGAACCCGTTATTTTCTAAGCAAATTCTTCTCTATCTTAGGAAGCTGACACGATTAACCACATCACCAGTGATGAACTAAACAATGAACACGATTAACCACGTCACGAGTGATGAACTAAACAATGACACGATTAACCACATCACGAGTGATGAACTAAACAATGACACGATTAACCACATCACGAGTGATGAACTAACCAACGACACGATTAACCACATCACCAGTGATGAACTAACCAATGACACGATTAACCACATCACGAGTGATGAACTAAATACAATGACACGATTAACTACATCACGAGTGATGAACTAACCAATGACATCATTAACTATATCACGAGTGATGAACTAATCAATTCATCGGCGCCGACACGGCCTCCATTCTCCTGCTTCAGGTGGGGACTTCAAGGACTCCCATTACTCTACCATTTCAGCAGACAAAAAAACCCCAACCACTTCTGCTGTTGTGAGCCAATATTACCGTGTAGAAAAACAACAATGATGCTGGATGAGATCTTGAACCCAAAGTTCAACTGTCTCTATGGCCCCTGAATGTCTGTATAATTTGTTGTCTGAGGTCAGTCATGTATCATTAAGGAGGAATGCCAAATATGGACAACCAAGGTGCCAATTGTAAAGAAATCGTAAAAGAGACTTTCAGATTGTTCATACTTTATTGAACAACTTTCACACAAACAAATATAAACCAGCATTAATTTATTACATACAAATTAAGTGTAACATAACTGATCGTAACATTACAGTACATTCATTCGTCAGTAAAAGGAGAAGTTAACAAGGATAAAGATATTTTCAAAATGGAGCCGCTCAATAGTTACAGTACATCAGAAAGTCAGACCGAAAAACGAGTGAGAAACTTTGTTTTTATTGTATTTAATCAGAGAAATGTATCTTGTAGATTAGTATATATTAAGAAATAGAGCAGAACGTTATTTTGAAGTACACGTTTACCTAGAAATAAAATATAAGATAGGAAATTCCCGCAACTACCAGTCTTGTAATGTCCTCACTAACTCCTGGTTTATATACAGCCTGACCTGCTGGCGTAATACATAATTCAAGTAAAATAAGTAACAAAACACAGAAACAGATTTATTCAATACAAAAATGCAGCTTAGAATCTGAAGAAAAGAACATACAAGACTATTAATATATAAAATTATAGGAAAAATAACTTCTATTGGACCAAATTATAAAGAATAGCTACATGCTGTTTTTGTAACAGAAAATATATTACGTAATATAATCTTTAATTGGCTAGAGATATGTTAATAACAACAGCTAAAGACGTGGTTCCAGTAAATAAAATACAAAAGAATGGATGAATTACAGCAGACATACTAGAACTGATAAAAGTAACGTAGAGAAATGAATATGCAATGGAAAGTGACAAACAACAGCAAGAGAAATATACATCTTTTACAAAAGAAGTACGAAGAAACATAAGAAAAGGCAAAAATCAATACATACAGGATTGTTGTGAAAGAATATTTTAGAGGGATGTATGAAACGAATGATGTGAAAGCAGAAATCAACAGTGTGAATTATTATTGGAGGAGAAAGAACCCGAACCAAAAAAAGAAGACGTTTTATGGGCAATAAAGAATCTGAAAAATGGTAAAACACCAGGATGTGATGAGATAAAAGCTGAATTTATTAAAGCAGGAGGAAAGGAATGTGCAACAATCTATCATGCACTATGTAAAAAGATGTTTCCAACACATTTCATACAATTTCCATCACTGCTGTATCTAGACCAAATGCAGCAATAATAATAATAATAATAATAAATGGTGAAAGAACAACTTGGTTTGACATAAAACAAGGGGTCCGTCAGGAGTGCATATTGTCGCCTTACATATTTAACTTGTGTACTTAAAATATAATGAGGAATGGTAGAGAAGATGCAGACAAAAAACATTATGATCCCATACCTATTGGAGGTTATGAAATACCAGAGATTAGATATGTTGATGACACAGTATTACTGTCCATAACACAAAAAGGAATGCAAAAATTAATTATGTCAGTCCGTAAGAATAGCGAAGAGCAAAACCTCTATCTTAATGCGAAGAAAATTAAATTGATGAGAACTGACAAAACAAACAAGGCAGTTGATATATGTATCAATAAGGAAAAACTAAAAGATGTGGAGAGTTCTGAATATCTTGGATCACTACTAACTAATAATGGAGATACAATGAGTGACATTAAAAGGAGGATATCTGTCGCTCTTCAGAAAGTAAAACAACTAAAGAATCTGTGGAGAGGAACAGACTTAATTACAAAAATAAGATTTTTACGGACATACATCGTTCCCAGCGCAACATATGTCTATGAGACATGGACACTTAACAAAACAGCAGAGAAACACATAAATGCCTTTGAATGTAAATGCTATAGAAGGGTTCTTCAAATACTATGGACACAAAAAAGAACAAATATATCCATAATACAAGAACGTAATATTGAAGAAAGCTGGCTAATAAAGAGGATTAAACAAATAAAACAACTATTTTGGACACATCAAACATCATAATTATCTAGAGAAAACTGTCTAGGAAGGGTACTTAATGGGAAAAGTTAAGAGAGGAAAACCAAAGCGAAGATGGCTGCAAGACATCGTTGATGATCTGCAAATGGATGCATCAGCAGCAGGCCATCTTGTTCACAACAGAGAGGCCTACAGGAGTGCTGTTAGGGAGGCAAAGTTCCGGAAAGGACATGCAAATGAATGAATGACCAATGCTTTACCCAGCTAAACTCCTACTTTAGACTTCTACCCGAAAGAAACACGTGACTACGTGTCTTGTATCAAATAAAACCTCAGCTACTTATGTCCACATTTTGGGCGCAGTTTAAGTAAATGATATCTTTCGCTGAACTACAGCCTGCATTGTTTTATCATGAAATGTATTAACTAGGAAAAGAGTAGGAACAGCTTTCTTAACTAACAACCACATAACTCTTGTCGTTATATACTTATGTAATAATTATTCATGTGTTGCTGGATTCTGAGATCGCTCTAAAGACTGCACTTTGAAACTGGTTCCTAAGTCTTCCAATCATTGGCTGCTATTTTTATCATGGTCAAGTTCATGGTTTAAATGTTTAGATGCGATGTCATCATCATCAGGTGCCGTTCCGACGTTACACGATCTTTCATGCATCAAATATGTCAGTTCTTTTATCTCAATAAGGTAGATAGAGGCGTATGGTGCAGTTTTACAGAGTGAGGGAGGAAGTGAGCAAGGTGAGAAAAAAACGAATATAAAGTATGAGAATGTATAAATGAAAAACATACAACATCCGATATTTCGGCGTGAGCCTTATTCGAGGATACATGCAAAAATAAAATACAAACATATATAACTTATCTGAAGCGTCTTGCTCTCAGTAAAGCGGAAATGTGTGTGGAAGAAGGAGGAGGAGGAAAAAAAAACCGTTGCCTACAGACAAATTCATTCATTCATTCATTTGCATGTCCCTTGCAGAACTTTGCCTCCCAAACAGCACTCCTGTAGGCCTCTCGGTTGTGAGCAAGATGGCCTGCTGCTGTTGCATCCATCTACAGACAAAAGATTCCCGATATAGCCAATTATAGCGAAGAAGCGGAGAGAGGAGGACGCGGAGAGAGGAGGAGAACAAGTGGGAGAAAGGGGTTGGGGGAAGGCAATAGAAACATGATAGCCGCTAGAGGTGTCGGGGTGGGGGGGTGGGGTGGGGGAAAGGGGAGAGAAAAGAGGACGCGAGAGATAATGAATGAAAAACTTAAACACCTACAGGGAGGAAATGTAAAACTGGTGAATGGGACAAGACCAATATGTTGGCAGAGAAGGAAATAGGATGGTGGTAGGGAGGGGTAGCATAGAGAAAGAAAGTAGAGTATAAAAAAGGCCAGTGGAAAAATAAATAAAATACAGAAAGCCAAAAACATTGTTAATTCCAGCTGGGTGGAGACAGCCAGTCTGGAAAATAAGGCGCTGTTCCAGGATCCTCCGAGATCGTACATCTGCGGAACAAGACTGGATCGCACTAACCGAAATGTTTTTCTATCTCCTCTCACACACTGTACACTATCAATAACGTAAACTTTGAATCAAGTACTCTCTGCTTCGGGAAATTAATGGGTTAATTCTAGTTATTGTAACAACAATCAATAAGATGTGCTGACATAAATACACATTCAGTTATTGAAGTAACTAGGATGTTGTGGTATAGATATATTCGTTCTGTTATTGTAACAACAAGCAATAAGATGTGCTGATATGCTTCTAAGACATGACATGATTACTTTATTATAATAACAAGCAATAAGATATGCTGATATAAATATACTTCCAGCTTTTGTAACAACAAGCAATTAGCTGTGCTGATATAAATATACTTCCAGGCAAAGAAATTTAGACAAGCAAGTAAATAAATCTATTACTTGACCCAGTTTAGGAAAATTTCGTTGGTTTTTTTTTTACCTGACTTCCTAGAATTCTGATCAGTTCCAGACATAAAGATAAAAGATTAACCTGAACAAACTTTTCTCAGCTTTCAGTGGATGAACTTTAACCCGATTTATGTCATAAACTGTAAAGACCTGTGGATATGTTTTGTAGGTAAAATAGCAAACATTGCACTGAAAACTGACGCACATACAAATTATGAAAAGAGATCAACGATTAAAGTACAGTCAAATAACGTCCATGTCTGTATATAATTATACTCCATGCATGAACGATCTCGAAGATTCATAAACATTCTCTTGTAATATATCATAAGTGTTTACCTCCCACTCTGTAGAAAGAAGAAAGGAACCCGTAATCAACGTGCGACAAGTAAAATCACAGTGTAAACACAATTTTCAAGTTGTATTCCTTTCCTTCAATGCTACACTGTACTATTTTCAGAGGTTATGGCTTAACTGTAACACTAAGTCTCATAAATGTTACATAGATATACATTGTGTAACTGTATACTAACATAGATATACATCGTGTAACTGTATACTAACAAAGATATACACCGTGTAACTGTATACTAACATAGATATACAACGTGTAACTGTGTACTAACATAGATATACACCGTGTAACTGTATACTAACATAGATATACACCGTGTAACTGTATACTAACATAGATATATACCGTGTAACTGTATACTAACATAGATATACACCGTGTAACTGTATACTAACATAGATATACATCGTGTAACTGTATACTAACATAGATATATACCGTGTAACTGTATACTAACATAGATATACACCGTGTAACTGTATACTAACATAGATATATACCGTGTAACTGTATACTAACATAGATATATACCGTGTAACTGTGTACTAACATAGATATATACCATGTAACTGTATACTAACATAGATATATACCATGTAACTGTATACTAACATAGATATATACCATGTAACTGTATACTAACATAGATATATACCGTGTAACTGTGTACTAACATAGATATATACCATGTAACTGTATACTAACATAGATATATACCATGTAACTGTATACTAACATAGATATATACCATGTAACTGTATACTAACATAGATATATACCATGTAACTGTATACTAACATAGATATATACCGTGTAACTGTATACTAACATAGATATACACCGTGTAACTGTATACTAACATAGATATATACCGTGTAACTGTATACTAACATAGATATACACCATGTAACTGTATACTAACATAGATATACACCGTGTAACTGTATACTAACATAGATATACACCATGTAACTGTATACTAACATAGATATACACCGTGTAACTGTATACTAACATAGATATACACCGTGTAACTGTATAATAACATAGATATATACCGTGTAACTGTGTACTAACATAGATATACACCGTGTAACTGTAAACTAACATAGATATACACCATGTAACTGTAAACTAACAAATATACACCGTGTAACTGTATACTATGGTAGATATACACCATATAACTATATGCAATAGACTTACACTGTGTAACTGTGTATTAACATAGATATACACCGTGTAACTGTATACTAACATAGATATACACCATGTAACTGTATATTAACATAGATATACACCGTGTAACTGTATACTAACATAGATATACACCGTGTAACTGTATACTAACATAGATTTACACCGTGTAACTGTGTACATACATAGATATACACCATGTAACTGTATACTAACATAGATATGCACCATGTAACTGTATACTAACATAGATATACACCGTGTAACTGTATACTAACATAGATATACAGCGTGTAACTGTATACTAACATAGATATGCACCATGTAACTGTATACTAACATAGATATACACCGTGTAACTGTATACTAACAAAAACCAGGCCAACATTAAGAAGACCACCACATTGTCAGCAACATGAACATGACCAGTCTAACTTGAGCGACAACTCAAACATGATAAATGACAGATGTCAACACTTAACATTGAGTCCAAATATCACAGAAGTAGAATTTGTAATAACATCGAAAAGTTTTAATGGAAAACCAAGCGTGTGTATGAATGGTTTAAAAATGGAAGTAAGAGAATGGAAACTGAGATGAAGACATCAATAAATGTACACACAAACCATCCCGGCGAGTTGCCTCGCCATAGGAATCTAACTAACACTGAGACAGTGAAAAGCATACTGACCTCCATCATTCTGAAAAATCCATGCACAACCTTCTAAGAAGAATCACGTGTGTCCTAAAAAGACAACCAACTTACAAAAACACTACATGATGATACAACCACCACGAACAACTATCCCAGCCCACAAACCAAGATGTCTTCTCCTTCTAACATCTTAAGTAGAAAACCTGTCATGTGCACCCCGTGATCAAGTAGCCAATGGAAACACGGAGATATATTTTGCTCCATACTTGCAAAATCTCCTAAACAGTGATCAACAACTTTGACCACAAATAACAGAGTTACATCCCCTATTCTGTCATAACTTCCCCTGGTTCCTAGAACTGATGGAGGAGTATATGTGAGAAGGGCCTGACTACAGGTGCGCTACATGCTGAAAACAATAGGTCACATGATGATATAAAATACTTTCATAAAGTAGATTAAGTTAACAAAAAATGAGAGAAACTTGGGGAATACAAACTCAGATAATAAATGCTGGAATATCTTAAGAGAAAAATTAAAACACTATATCTAGACAAACAAAATCTTGAAGGAACCATTTATTTTTATTTTTATTTTTATAACATTCATTTATGTACTCCTTGTTATCTCGGGCCAGATAATGTCGACACCAATAAGAAAACTGCTGCTTTATGTTGTGAAATAATTACTGAAAAAGATCACAGACACAATTATGCTTAATGTAATCTTCTTCTTCAAACAATGAAAAAGTTAAAGAAAACTGGCAAATGACTTAGCTTCAGGAACAGCACAGAACCGTCATTATGTCATCGACAGGAACACAAACAATAACCGGCGGTTGTTAGCTAACCAAATTAGTTAACATAGAATGGTATAGCTCATCAAACAAAATAGTTAATATAGAATTGTAGGACTCCTTAAACAAAATAGTTAACATAACAGGAAGTAGTTATTAATATTAGTCTGTGAGACGTGATAAAAAAACTTTGATAAACAGTCCAAACAGAGTATAAAAAACGGCCGGAAGAAGGAAGAGAAATGGAAGATGGGGCCAGAGAGAAATAGAGAGAGAGAGAGACAGAAAGAGAGAGAGAGAGTGAGAGAAATAGAAGAAGGAGCCAGAGAAAGAGACAGAGTGAAACGATATATATATAGTTTTAAAAAGCAACAAATACGATGCTGCGATTTAAACTGAAGTTTGCTGATCAGACAAGGGCAAATTGCTTGAAACGTTCACTTGGACATCAACTTCACGTGCTGACCTGAATTGTACTCAGCAGATGATTCATGAGCACAGAAAAGGAACACTAGTCAAAACAGCATTTTTGACAATAACTCATGACAGGTTCACGATAATCCCTTGAAAATGAATTTGAAAGTGACATTCATAGTTAATTCAAAGTGAGTTCATACCAATAAACACAATCAAGATATGTCATACGTCGGTGATTTTTAAGAGACAAAAAGTTATAAGAAGTGTTAAAAAGTATATCAATCGCTTATGTCAGCCTAAAACATGTATGTATTCTTACACTCTCAAGAACTCTGGACAAAATGGCTACATGGACAATCAAAACTATTGGGGGGGGGGGGGATAGGGAGGGCGTTCCACTTGAATTAATAATGACAGAATAAACTCTACCAGCGCCATCTGTGGGGAGAATGAAAGCACAACTCTCAGTGGAAGGAGTCACGTGATTTCTTACTTCCCCTTGCCAGGTTATATATTAGATCTTGTATCGTAGCAGGAACTGGAGTTTGCTGCGGTAAGTACAACAGTAAGCATACTTTTTTTTTCATGTTCAATATATAAATCAGATTAAAATTTAAGTCATTAGAAAAACTCAAACACTGATCTAAAACTCATAACGCTAATAATATTTTCAGTGTTAAAATTACACCCGAATTTTGGTCATAAAAGATGCTGATTATCTCAAATATTCGCAAAACTTGTAATTGTAGAATGTGTGATTTATCAAGTCATATAAATGTGACAGACACTTTCTTCTCACATACTTTCACAACAGTTGAGCAATTGTCAGCCACGTCATCATAGTTCATTTCATTCATGTGCATATCCCTTGCGGAACTTTGCCTCCCAAACAGCACTCCTGTAGGTCTCTAGGTTCGGAGCAAGATGGCCTGATGCTGCTGCGTCCATCTGCAGATCGTCAACGATTTCTTGCAGCCATCTTCGTTTTGGTCTTCCTCTTTTTCTTTTTCCCATTATGTATCCTTCCAATACGGTCTTCTCTAAATTATCATGACGTTTAATGTGTCCAAAATATTTAAGTTTTCTCTCTTTAATCCTCTTTACTAGCCAGCCTTCTTCAATATTAAGCTCTTGTAGTATAGATATATTTGTTCTTTTTTGTGTCCACGATATGTGGAGAACTCTTCTGTAGAATTTACATTCAAAGGCATTTATGTGTTTTTCAGCTGTTTTGTTAAGTGTCCAGGTCTCACAGGCATATGTTGCGATGGGAAAGATGCATGCCCTTAAAAATCGTATTTGTGTAGTTCTGTCTGCTCCTCTCCACAGATTCTTTATTTGTTTTACTTTCTGAAGAGCAATAGATGTCCTCCTTTTAATTTCCCTCATTGTATCTCCATTATTAGTTAGTAGTGATCCAAGATATTCAAAACTCTCCACTTCTTCCAATTTTTCCTCATTGATATATATTTCAGCTGCCTTGTTTGTTTTGTCATTTGTCATCAATTTAGTTTTCTTTGCAATAAGATAGAGGTTCTGCTCTTCCCTGTTCTTACGGACTGACATAATTAGTTTTTCCATTCCTTTTTGTGTTGTGGATATTAATACTGTGCCATCTAATATCTGGTATTTCAATTGTTTTGGCATAGTAATATTCTTTGTCTACATCTTCACTAACATTCCTCATTATATTTTAAGTATACAAGTTAAGTAAATAGGGTGTTAATATACACCCCTGACGGACCCCTTGTTTTATGTCAAACCAGGTTGTTGTTTCACCATTTATTCTTACTGCTGCTTGTTGATCTAGATACAGCAGTGATGTTAACTGTATCAAATATGTTGGAAATCCCATTTTTTTCCATTATTTCCCAAAGTTTCTGGTGTTGCACACTATCAAATGCCTTTGAGTAGTCTATAAAGAATAAATATAGATTCACATTAAACTCTCTGCATTTCTCTATTATTAATCTTATATCGAATATATGATCTCTGGATCCTCTTCCTTGCCTGAAACCAGCTTGGACCATATTGACTTTTTCTTCTATTTTCTTTCGAAGTCTACCCATTATGATTTTTAACAGAATTTTACTGGCATGACTAATCAGGGCAACAGTTCTGTAGTTTGTGCATAATTTCAGGTTACCTTTTTTGGCAGTGGTACGAATATAGTTCTTTTCCATTCTTTTGGCCAAATACCTGAATGCCATATCTTTTTTACATAGTGCATGATAGATTGCTGCACATTCCTTTCCTCCTGCTTTAATAAATTCAGCTTTTATCTCATCACATCCTGGTGATTTACTATTTTTCAGATTCTTTATTGCCCATAAAACTTCTTCTATTGTCGGTTCAGGTTCTTTCTCCTCCAATAATAATTCAAATTGTTCATTTCTGTTTCCACAGTCTGTTGTTTCACACATTCTTTTACAATATTCCTTCCATCTTTCTAGAATTTCCTCTGTCTCTGTCAAGGTATTTCCCATCTCATCACAAATTACATGTAGCTTAGGTGTGATATTTCTCGTCAATGTCTTCATTTCTTTAAACATTTCACTATCCCTTCCACACTTCTGATGTTCTTCTATTCTTTCACAACAATCTTGTATGTATTGTTTTTTGTCTTTTCTCATGTTTCTTCGCACTTTTTTTGTTAAAGTTTATATTTCTCTTTGTTGTTGTTTGTCACTTTTCATTGCGTCTTAATTTCTCTACATTGTTTTATCAGTTCTAGTGTACCTGCTGTGATCCATCTATTCTTTTGTGTTTTCTTTACTGGAACCGTGTCTTTAGCTGTTGTTATTAAGATATCTTTGGCCTGCGTAGCCAGTTCATCTGGTGTCATCTCCTCCTGTACAGCCATCAAGATTTCGAAACGATTCTTCACTTCTATACCGTATTGTTCTGGTATATTTGTAAGATAAAAGCGGAGTGGTCTTGATCCTGCAACTGTCTTTTTTATCTTTATCTTCATGTCTGCTATTAATAACTCTTGGTCCGTGTCATAATCAGCACCTGGTAAAGTTTTTTTCTGATGTTATACTTGATCTCACCTTCTTTGCACTTCTTTGTAATCTATTTGATTCCTGGTTTTACCATCAGGTGATGTCCATGTGTAAAGTCTTCTTGGATGTTGTTTAAAAAATGTGTTAGCGATCATTAGCTCATTTTCCATGCAAAATGTCATTAGATTATCACCTGCCTCATTTCTATGTCCTATGCTAAATTTCCCTACAACATGTCCTTCGCCTTCTGTTCTTTCCGTACCAATTTTTGTATTAAAATCACCCATTATTAATACAATATCATTTTTCCGTACCTGGTCTATCGTCGTTTGAAGTGTGTTATAAAAGATTTCTACTTCCTCTTCTTCTGCTGCTGATGTAGGTGCATATATCTGGATGACTGTTACATTTCTAGGAATCCTCTTAAGTCTGATTGTTAGGATTCTATCACTTACTGGATTGTAGCCTAGTAATGCTTTTGATGTTGATTTGTCCAAGTAAAAAGCCACTCCATTCTTTCCTCCCAATTCTCCACCAGAGTATATAAAGATATTATCATTCTCACTCTTAAAGTGTCCTGATCCTTTCTATCGATGTTCGCAGATTCCCAAAATGTGTATCCCCGTTCTTTTCATATCGTCACTTATTACTTGATATTTTCCCTCTTACATACTTCTTACATTCCATGTTCCTACTCTTATTTTTCCTTTTAGTTTGATGCAGGGGTTTTCCTTGGTAACAACATCAGGATTTTGTCCGTCATCACAATTACTAGTACTGACCTCTGTCTCACACTCTTCCCCAGTGTTAAAATTAGATCTATCTGGCCTGGGGGACTCATCACTAGTTCTTTTTCCTATTTGACTTTCCATGTTGCTGTTTGGGTGTCTTGGTATATTTCCAGAAGATAGTTTACCATTGCTTTCCTTCTGGGCAGTGACTGTACTAGTCAGTGATCGTAGCCATTGTCCCTACATTGAGATCATCTGCCTACCATCATAGAATGTATTTCAATTTTAAATTAATACTTAAATTCTATCTGTGTAGCTAAGGACGGAACAATGTATTTGAACTTTTAACAATCAATTTAGATGTGAGAAATAGAAAAATTATAAGAAGATAATTGTAGACATAAATTCTAACTCTTGTGTGGCGCGCAACTGCCTAGCTACAACAAGACAACACAATAACTGGATGATTATTTGTTAGTCTTCTTGTTCCCTAATTTTATCTTATATTCTGTTCCCCTATTTTGCTGTGTACAAGTCTCATTGCTTCCCAGATGTTGTAAACGTGTACCTATATCTGTGGTTGTCAACTCTGAAAATAAAGTCCCTGTCTTTACCTGTATCTGTGATTGCCAACTCTGAAAATAAAGTCCCTGTCTTTACCTGTATCTGTGGTTGTCAACTCTGAAAATAAAGTCCCTGTCTTTACCTGTATCTGTGGTTGTCAACTCTGAAAATAAAGTCCCTGTCTTTACCTGTATCTGTGGTTGTCAACTCTGAGAATAAAGTCCCTGTCTTTACCTGTATCTGTGGTTGTCAACTCTGAAAATAAAGTCTCTGTCTTTACCTGTATCTGTGGTTGTCAACTCTGAAAATAAAGTCCCTGTCTTTACCTGTATCTGTGGTTGTCAACTCTGAAAATAAAGTCCCTGTCTTTACCTGTATCTGTGGTTGTCAACTCTGAAAATAAAGTCCCTGTCTTTACCTGTATCTGTGGTTGTCAACTCTGAAAATAAAGTCCCTGTCTTTACCTGTATCTGTGATTGCCAACTCTGAAACTAAAATCCGCGTCTTTATCTGTATAGCCACATTCTACATAATTAAATTTTGATTATGTACAACTAAACTAGATCTGTGGATATCAGTCCTGAATATTTCATAAGATGAATCAAGACTGTAATGAACGGAAAGATGTGTAGCCCGACAGAAATTAGGAAACAAGTATGAAGCACAGATACAGCGGTTTTTTTTCAGTCGAAAGAGGGCTCAGGATGAACAGTGCCAACACGTGGTACAGAGATGTTGTGATATAAAAATTCAAATAGAAAGCCGGAACTAAGAGCTCTTGAACTGAAGAAAGATATACAGCTGACAATAATAACAATAATAATACACATATTTTATATATCCCGTGTATCAAGAGCCTGAACTTGAAGAATAATGGCCTGGCTCTGGTACTGGCCTAGAGATGGGTCCCCTTACACTCAGGACACTCCCACATATCCTCAGCCTTTATCCTCAGTGTTGTCCGTAGTGTATGTTGGGAGATGCTTCCAAGGGCACATTGGCTGTACACAGTTCCATCTTTTCCACAAAGTTTTGATTGTCTGGCGCTGCCCTCTCTCTGCCTCTTTCTCATACTCTTTAGTGATAGCTGCTGCATTCACACATTTGTTTGCTTCTCTCCTTGTAATGTTAATATAATGTCTGTTATGAAGTCTTCTTTGTCCGTATGTAGGTTGTCTACGTATGTTTACTTTGCTGTCCAGCTGATCTGACCTCTCCTTGCCCTCGATGCTGGAATGTCATAGGCAATAAATCCATTGGGGGGGGGGGACGGGATTGGAAGATAGGGATTAAGGAGGCGAGCTTTGCGTTTCTTTTAATTTGACTAAATACAAGCAACACATGAACTGTTTTTTTTAGCATATTACGTTAATCTGTTTCGTTTATGAATGGAGATGTTTGCTGGTTTGCCAGCCAGATTATGAATGGAGATGTTTGCTGGTTTGCTAGCCAGTTTATGAATGGAGATGTTTGCTGGTTTGCCAGCCAGATTATGAATGGAGATGTTTGCTGGTTTGCTAGCCAGTTTATGAATGGAGATGTTTGCTGGTTTGCTAGCCAGTTTATGAATGGAGATGTTTGCTGGTTTGCCAGCCAGTTTATGAATGGAGATGTTTGCTGGTTTGCTAGCCAGTTTATGAATGGAGATGGTTGCTGGTTTGCTAGTTAGTTTATGACTGGAGATGGTTGATGGTTTGCTAGCCAGTTTATGAATGGAGATGTTTGCTGGTTTGCTAGCCAGTTTATGAATGGAGATGTTTGCTGGTTTGCCAGCCAGTTTATGAATGGAGATGTTTGCTGGTTTGCTAGCCAGTTTATGAATGGAGATGGTTGCTGGTTTGCTAGTTAGTTTATGACTGGAGATGGTTGATGGTTTGCTAGCCAGTTTATGAGTCTAGTGGCTGCTACTTTTCCATCCTGATGCTGGATATAGTTGTGGCGAAGACTTCAGTTTCTCTGTCGTTGAGTGGTCCATTGCGATAAACCTCGAATTCCCATCCTCTTCTTTGTCCGGCCGTGACCGATCCATCTGTGTGTATTACATGGTCATCTGTGTGTATTACATGGTCATCTGTGTGTATTACATGGTCATCTGTGTGTATTACATGGTCATCTGTGTGTATTACATGGTCATCTGAGCTGGGCTGTCTGATGATTTGATCTTTCTTTTCTCATTCTACTCGGCATTCTCGACCTATCCATATGTGGACTTTGGTAAGCTGTGGATGTTTTCTGTCATCCACACAGATATCAGCCATGTGGATTATCTCAGGATTACATATCTGCCCTATGGTTTTTCAACCTCCGACATCCGTGACTGACCTCTTTTCACCAGAGTGTCTTTGTGTGTCTGGATCTCTTTCTTCAGTGGGAGGTCTTTCATGCTCTTCATTCGTATAGACTCTTTGACTTGGGCGCATTTATGTTGAGTTTTCATACTGGGTATGTTCAACAGATGTGACGTGGCACCCACCGGTGGGTCTCTGGGACATACGAATACTTTTCTCATTGCTTTATTTAGAATTCTTTCTAGCCGGGTTGTTTGGTTTGTTGATAATTTGAGCATGATTCTAACCTTGATATTACCAGCACTTTCATTGTCCAGAGTAGAGCTTTTCGTTGTGATATGTCCAGTAGGTCAAGACGCTTTCGTTTCCCAGAGTAGAGCTTTTTGTTGTGATATGTCCAGGAGGTGAAAACACTGTCCAAGTAGGTAATCAGGGACCTATAGCTGACAACTATATCGATTATATGCCAAGATGAGGTCCCTAGCTCAGAGTTATTACACAGATATATAATAATTTTATGACACCATTTTTTCCTAGCACATATTTATTACCGACATATATACAGATTATATGATTATATGACATGATGTTTCCATAGCTAAGAGTTGTTACCGATATATATATATATATATATATATATATATATATATAATGATTGTATAACACTGATGTATCCCTTAGCTCAGAGTTAGTAATATTTGTGTAGTATATGTGATAAATAACTTTGATGAACAGTCCAAATACAATATAATAAGAAAAGTATAATTTCTGTTCTAGAGATAGGAAAGAAAAGAGATAAATTGAAGAAGGCAGTGGAAATAGAGAGAGAGCGAGAGAGTGAGAGAGAGAGAGAGAGAGAGAGATGGAGAGGGAGAGATAGAAAAAATATCTACTCTGAGGAAGGATATAAACACAAACACCAGTAGACACGCAAGAAGAAGATAAAAAAGAGTAGAAAAAGAGAATAAAAACTCACATGATAACGCCAAGTTAAACACTAACCACACTAAGTCAGAAGATTATTAACATCAATCCCAGCATGCTCTTAGTAAGAGAAGACAGAACAATAATAAAAGAAAAGCTCACATGACGGGCCGTGTTATACTTGTATGAAAGAAAGAGAATCAGTGGCGGAAAGATGACATAGTAATTGAAAGATATCGTGAGCCCATACAAGAGAGCTGTAAGATCCGACTCAGGGATTTATGTCTTCTTTATTGCTCAACGACTTTCTTGTAAATACCAGAAAAAACAGAGAATACATTTTTCTTTCAATGTATTCTCGGAAGATTGTACTAATGTCGGCCGTTCAGTTGTTCCTAAACATGAGAAAAGAGTGAAATCTATAAGACAAAAGTATGTTATGTTGATATGTGTGAAAGGTTTCTGGATGGAGGGGAGACAACCGAAAATATTTATCTTGAAAATTGTAGGTATGCATGAGAGAGAACCGAAAGTATTTATCATGAAACGCGTCTTTCAAGTCTCAAAATGAGTTATATTTACTAGGTTTTTTTTATTTATTTTTAAAATTTCAAAACTTTTTAAAAGATCTTTTAAACCTGGCTGCACACCAACTACCATAACCAAAATATTCAATACTCCAGAGAAAAACCCATAAGAACTGTTGAAAAGTATGTCGAAGACTTATGTCATCTCAAAACATGTTTTGTTACACTGTCAAGGACTGTGAAAGAAATGATTACACGGACAAAGAGAGCAAATTTTTTTTTTTTTTTTCCCCGCTTGATTTCACAAGGACAGAATAAACTATAACACCGGAATCTGTGAAAAGAATAAATAAAAATCTGAATAAAAGCAGTCACGTGACTTCTGACTCAGTATAGACCAGTAATATTAAGATTCTGACTAACTTCTGCCTGAAATCGAAAGAAGGTAAAATGTTAATGGGAAAAGAAGACATTGTGGACAGGTGGACAGAGTATATCGGTGAGCTATATGGAGGAGAAAGACCAGAATTAACACCAGATACTGAAAACTGTGATGGACCACCAATACTTGAAGATGAAATCATAGATGCCATCAAACACATGAAGAAAGGAAAAGCGACTGGGCCTGATAATATAACAATAGAAGAAATAGAGGCACTAGAGGAGACAGGAATAAAAATAATAACCAAGTTACTGAATGATATTTACAACAGTGGTTATATTCCCAGTGACCTGATTAAATCCACGTTTATAGCACTACCAAAGAAACCAGGTGCAAAGGAATGTGACGACCACCGGACTATCAGCCTCTCATGTCACATAACAAAGCTACTTTTGAGAATAATTATGAGAAGAACAAGGAAAAAGATAAAAATGGAAATAGCAGATGAACAGTTTGGATTTGTTGAAGGAAAGGGAACACACAATGCCATTTATGCTTTACGAACACTAACAGAAAGAGCTTTAGAAGTACAGAAAGATCTCTACTTATGCTTCATTGATTCTTATCTTATATCTTATATCTTATATCCTTCCCGTGCCGTTAGACGTCACATAGGGCTCGCAAAGTAGTTCGCCAATTTTTCCTGTCTTCGGCGAGTCTTTCAACCTCATCAAAGGATGTTATGCCTGTTAACTTGGCCTCTCTTAATAATGTCCTCTTTAGAGTTTCACGCGGTCTGCCCCTTTTTCTTCGGCCTGTTGTGTTCCACTTGATAGCTTGTTTTGGGATTCTCTGATCATTTCTTCTCATCAAGTGACCAACATATGTCCATCTCCTTTTCCTGATCACCCGTGAGACTGGTTGTTGTTCAGTCATCTGTCTTATCTCTGCATTGTTCTTGAATTCATTCCACTTGATGCCGAGTATTTTCCTTAGGCATTTGTTTTCAAAAGAGTCTAATTTCTTTTCTATTTCTTTAGTTGTTTTCCAGCTTTCGCATGCATAAATGAGGGTGGATATTACATTTGAATTGAATAGTCTTAACTTGGTTTTTGTGCTTATAACTTTTGAATTCCATATGTTCTCAAGATTCTTGAAGATTGATGCTGCTTTTGCAATTCTGATCCTAACTTCCTTTCTAGTGTCACTATCCTGTCTATGTAGCTGCCAAGGTATGCAAATTGATTGACTTCTTCAATATCTGTCCCTTCTATGTGTATTTTTCCATTTTGATTGATGGGAATTTTCATTATCTTTGTTTTGTCCTTGTTAATTTCAAGTCCTATTTTGCTAGCCAGTGAAGATAGGCTATCTGTTTTTTCTTGCATGGAATTCACATTATTACTGATAAGAGTTATGTCATCAGCAAAATCAAGATCTTCTAGTTGGGTCCCATGTACCCAGTCAATACCTGTGTTACCTGTGCAGCATTTTTCATTATGAAGTCTATTGTAATCCCAAAAAGTAAAGGAGACAGTATACATCCTTGTTTCACGCCTGTTTCAATCTGGAACCATTCACTCATCCCTTCTTCTGTCTTGACTGCACAACCATATCCATTGTATAAGTCCTTAATGATGTTGACAATTTTAGATGGTATTCCATATAGACATAAAATTCTCCATAATGAATCTCTGTGTATGCTATCAAATGCCTTCTTAAAATCTATGAAATTCAGTATTAATGGTTTTGCTTTTCAATATGTTCTTCAAGTATTATTCTGAGAGTAAAGATCTGGTCGAGACAGCTTCTCCCTTTTCGAAATCCTGCTTGTTCTTCTCTCATTGCAGTATCCACTATATCTTTGAGTCTATTCAAAATGACCTTGCAAAATACTTTTGACACAACTGATATTAAGGTTACTCCTCTCCAGTTGTTACAGTCACTAAGGTTGCCCTTTTTTGGTATTTTAACAATGATTCCTTCTTCCAATTAGAAGGGACCTTTTCTTCTTTCCAAATCTTGTTAAACATTCTCTGTAGTTGTCTCATGTTGTCACTATTGATAGCTTTTAGCATCTCGGCTGTTATTTCATCTTCACCTGCAGCTTTGTTGTTAGCCATTAAATTCACTGCTGTTTCAATTTCATGCAATTTAATTTCATCTAGATTGACATTTAGTTGTGGGGCTGGTAAGTCAGTTTCAAGGTTTAACAATTCTTTTGGGTGTGGTCGATTGAGTATTTCTTGGAAGTGTTCAGCCCATCTTTGCTTTTGGTCTTTATTTGATGTTAATAGTGTTCCAGTTTTGCTAAGGATTGGTCTTTCTTTAGATGTAATAGTACCTGTTAGCCTCTTTTGTATGTTATATAAAGTTTTGCTGTCTCCTGTTTTTGCTGCTTTTTCTGCCTCTTTCGCCATATTGTCTATGTATTCTCTTTTATCCCTTCTAGCTGAACTTTTTACTTTCTGTCTATGTCTTTGTATTTTGCTTTTGCCGAATCTCTTTCATGATCTGCTTTTGCATTCAACATGTTTAATTTGGCTGCTCGTCTTTCATGTATATACTTCCATGTTTTATCTGATATCCATGCTTTTCTATTTGGTTTTTCCAATCCAGCGCTTACTTTTGCTGCTGTGATTATGGCTGTGCTGTACGAATTCCATAACTCATCTATACCTATCTCCTCAACTTCACTGGGTGTTTTGGAATGATTGGCAAGTTCCTGATTGAAATTAATGTTAGTATTTTCTTCTTGTAGGCTGTGGATGTTTATCTTTCTGTGTACTGATTTCTTGTGTTGACTTTTCAATTTTAGTTTTATTTTCCCTATGCACAGGTTGTGATCACTGTTGACATCTGCACCCCTATAAGCCCTTACATCCATGAGAGATGTTCTGTATTGCTTTCTAATACAAAAATGGTCTATCTGGTTTCTAGTTCTATCATCTGGAGATATCCACGTTGTTTTATGTATCTCTTTGTGTGGGAATATTGTGCCTCCAATGACCATGCCCTCTGTTAGACATATTTCAATTAATCTTTCTCCATTCTGATTAACCATGTCAATTCCTTCTTTCCCCATCACTTTTTCAACGTCGGTATTATCCTTCCCTACCTTAGCATTGAAGTCCCCCATAGCAATTAGGATGTCGTGTTTAGGGACTTTGTTGATGATTTGTTGTAGTTGGTGATAGAAGTCGTCTTTCACATCATCATCTGCATCATTCGTGGGTGCATAACACTGTATTATTGTCATTCTTCCATGTCGTAGGTTGTATCGTGCTCTTATTATACGACTGTTCACTGGTTCCCATTCTACAAGGCTCTTTGCAGCTACATTTGACATAATAATGCCCACTCCGTCTCGGAATTTATTGTCATTTCTGCCTGAATGTATAATTAACTTACCGTTTTCCGCCGATCTTTTACCTGCTTCTGGCCATCGCATTTCGCTGATGCCAAGTATGTCTAGATGGTATCTCTCCATTTCTTTGATGACCTGGGTAGTTTTTGTTGGTGCTGCCATCGTTCTCACATTCCAGAATCCGATCTTTGTCACATGTTTGGGGCCGACGAATGAGCTCTTCGGAGTTGGCATCCCTGATGCTCGGTTGGTTTCTCTGCGAGTTTCCATAACGATATCTTTTTTTCCCATCTGGAGTTGCCTCTAGATAGGTCTCAGGATAAGGTTGTTAGCCTTATGCCCAACTCCCGGTACATGATATGTAACAGATCAAGCGGAATTCCGCTGATTTCTGCATGCCGGCGAGAGCGTTTTAAAAACGACCGCCATCTTGCACGTCACGCCGGAAGTAAATAATTTCATTGATTACACCAAGGCATTTGACAAGGTGAAACATAGTGAAATTATTAAAATGCTTGAAGACATCAATATAGACGGCAAAGACTTGAGGATTGTAAAACATCTATACTGGCAGCAAGAAGCAGCAATTCGAGTTGAAAATGGAATTGGAAAATATCAACCGATAAAACAAGGGGTGCGACAAGGATGTGTACTATCTCCAGACCTTTTTTCTCTGTACAGCGAGAATATTCTAAGAAGAATCATCACAGAACCAGGCATAAAAATTGGAGGATACAATATTAACAACTTTCGGTATGCTGACGACACAGTACTGATAGCGGAGAACCAACAAGACCTGCAAAATCTCTTGGATAAAGTCGCCAAAGAAAGTGAACAAAAAGGCCTTACTTTGAACATCAAAAAGAAGGAGACTATGGTTATATCTAAGAAACAGAATCCACCAGCATGCAGTATTCAATTAAACGGAACCATTCTAAAGCAGGTGCAGAAATTCAAATACCTTGGAGCAGTAATAACTTCAGATGGGAAATGCAAAACAGAAATTAGGAACAGAATAGGCCAAGCAAAGACTGCGTTTCAGAGAATGAGAAACATGCTAGCTAACACATCGTTATCAATGAATGTTAGAAAACGAGTCCTAAAATGCTATATTGAACCTATCTTGTTATATGGAAGTGAATCATGGACAATAGGCAAGTCTGCACAAAAATCATTGGAAGCAGCAGAAATGTGGTTTATTAGAAGAATGTTGCGAATCCCCTGGACAGCAAAAATAACTAATGAAGAATGTAGGAGAAGAGCTGGAGAGACAAAAAACCTTGTCAGAAAGATAAGAGAGAGACAATGTACTTTCATAGGACATGCAATGAGAAGAGGGGGCATTGAAAATATTATAACAACAGGAAAAATAGAAGGAAGAAGATCAAGAGGAAGACCAAGAGAAATGATACTGGACAGTCTGACGGGATGGTGTGAGAGGAGATCACCAACTGAACTGATGGCCTGCATGAAGGATCGGGTACTCTGGAGAAGCATAATAGCCAACGCCAGTCGGCACGGCACCTGATGATGATGATAATGATGACTAACTTACTTCCCCTTGCCGGGTTATATATAAGATCTTGTATCGTAGTAGGAACTGGACTTTGCTGCGGTAAGTACAACAGTAAATATATGAGGTTTTGTTTTCATTGTAACTATAAAGTTCAGATCCAGTTTAGATCATTAGAAAGGCTCATACACTGGTTTAAAATTCTTAACACTAAAAGTATTTTCGTGCAAACAAACTAAACCCGGATTTGGTTATTAGAAAGTGCTGACTACCTCAGAAAGTCTCTAAAATTATAAGTGTAGAATATGTGATTTATCAATTCATATACATGTTACAGTCATTTTTTTCTTGCGTACTTTCATATTAGTTGAGTTGTTGTTAGCCACCTCATTTTATATATATATATATATATATATATATATATATATATATATATACAATTTCAATTTCTACTTAAATTCCATCTGTGTAGCTCGGTATGGTAAATATTGTTTACATTTTACAGTCAATTTAGATGTGAAAAACAGAAAAAATTATCAGAAAATAATTGAAGACATAAATTCTAAATCTTGTGTGGCGCGCAACTGCCTAGCTACAACAAGACAACACAGTAGCTGGATGATTATTTGTTAGTCTTCTTGTCCTTTAATTTTATCTTAGATTCTGTTCTCCTTCTTTGCTGTGTACAAGCTTCATTGCTTTCCAGATGTTGTAAATTTATACCTGTATCTTTGATTGTCAACTCTGAAACTAAAGTCCCCGTCTTTACCTGTATCTGTGGATGTAACTCTGAAACTAAAGTCCCCTACTTTACCTGTATCTATGGTTGTCAACTCTTAAACTAAAGTCCCCGACTGTGCCTCTATAGCCACATTCTACATAATTCACTTTTCATTATGTAAAACTAAACTAAATCTGTGGATATCAAACTGGAAGATTTCATAAGATGAATCAAGACTGTAGTGAAAGGTAAGAATTGTAGCCCGACAGAAATTAGGAAACAAGTATGAGACACTGATACGGCATATTTTTTTTAGTCCAAAGAGGGCTGAGAATAAACATTGCCAACACGTGGTACAGAGATGTTGTGATATCAAAAATACAAATACACGGCCGGAACTAAGAGCCCTTGAACTGAAGAAAGATATATAGCTGATATTAATATTAATAATAATAATTACAATGTATATATTTTATAAGTACCGTGTATCAAGACCATGAAACTGAAGAATAATGGCCTGGCTCTGGTGCTGGCCTAGAGATGGGTCTCCTTACAGTCAGGACACTCCCACATGTGCTCAGCCTTTATCCTCAGTGTTGTCCGTAGTGTATGTTGGGAGATGGTTCCAAGGGCACATTGGTTGTGCACAGTTCGATCTTTTCCACAAAGTTCTGATTGTCTGCCGCTGCCCTTCGCTCTGCCTCTTTCTCATACTCTTTAGTGGTAGCTGCTGCATTCACATATTTGTTTGTTTCTCTCCTTGTAATGTTAATATAGTGTCTGTTATGAAGTCTTTTTTGTCCAAGTGTAGGTTGTCCAGGCTGGTTGCTTTGCTGTTCAGTTGATCTGACATCTTCTTGACCTTGATGCTGGAATGCCATGGGCAATAAATTCATTGTGGGGGTGGTGGTAGGTAGGGAGGAAGAAGGGGAGATTTGAGTTTGTTTTATTTTGGCTAACAACTAGCCACACGTGAACTTTTTTTTTTTGGGAGCATGTTATGTTAAGCTGTTAAGTTTAAGACTGGAGATGATTGCTGGTTTGTTAGCTAGTTTATGACATGAAAGGGTTGGTGGTTTGCTATCCATTTTATGACTGGAGTTTGTTGCTGGTTTGTTATCCAGTTTATGACTGGAAATGATTGGTGGTTTGCTAGCCAGTTTATGACTGGAGATGGTTGCTGGTTTGCTAGCGAGTTTAAGACTGGAGTTGTTTGCTGCTTTGCTAGCCAGTTTATGACTATAGATTGTTGCTGGTCTGCTAGCCAGTTTATGAGTCGAATGGCTGCTACTTTTCCATCCTCATGCTGGTTGTAGTTGTGGCGAATACTTCAGCTTCGCTGTCGTTGAGGGGTCCACTGCGGTAAACCTCGAATTCCCAACCTCTTCTTTGTCCGGCAGTGACCGATCCATCTGTGTGTATTACATGGTCATCTGTGTGTATTACATGGTCATCTGTGTGTATTACATGGTCATCTGTGTTTATTACATGGTCATCTGTGTGTATTACATGGTCATCTGAGCTGGACTGTCTGATGATTTAATCATTGATTCCTTATTCTACTCCGCATTCTTGACTAAGCCATATGTGGACTTTGGTAAGCTGTGGATATTTTCTGTCATCCACACAGATGTCAGCCATGGGGATTATCTCAGGATTACATATTTGCCCTATGGATTTTCCAACATTCGACATCCGTGACTGACCTCTTTTCACCAGAGTGTCTTTGTGTGTTTAGATGTCTTTCTTCAGTAAGAGGTCTTTCATGCTCTGATTCGTATATCCTCTTTGACTTAGGCCCATTTATGTTGAGTTTCATAATGGGTATTTTCAACAGGTGTGGCATGGCACCCACCGGTGGGTCTCTGGGACATCCGGGCATTACTCGCATTGCTTTATTTAGAATTCTTTCTAGCCGTGTTGTTTAGTTGTTGATAAGATGAGCTTGGCGAGGACATATTCTAACCTTTATATTATCAGCGCTTTCTTGTCCAGAGTAGAGTTTTTTGTTGTGATATGTCCAGGAGGTCAAGATGGTGTCATTGTCCAAAGTAGAGATTTTTGTTGTGATATGCCAAGGAGATCAAGACGCTGTCATTGTCCAAAGTTGAGTTTTTTGTTGTGCTATGTCCAGGAGGTCAAGATGCTGTCATTGTCCAGAGTAGAGTTTTTTGTTGTGATAAGCCCAGGAGGTCAAGACCCTGTCATTGTCCAGAGTAGAGTTTTTTGTTGTGATATGCCCAGGAGGTCAAGACCCTGTCATTGTCCAGAGTAGAGTTTTTTGTTGTGATATGCCCAGGAGGTCAAGACCCTGTCATTGTCCAGAGTAGAGTTTTTTGTTGTGATATGTCCATGAGGTCAAGACGTTGTCCGATAAGGCAATCACCGACCCATAGCTGACATGCTAGCAAAAGAGTTAGCGAACCATAACTGACCAAGAGCCTGCAACACTTTACATTGGTATCCTCAGTAACAGGGCTAGACTGTCTAACGGGAAAAGGATCGTGATAGTCCTCATGGTTGTGGAGTTTGCTAAAGGAGTATTGCAGACCTCCTACCTCTTTTTTGGCTGCAGTCGGGGACTTAAAAAAAGGACCCTTAACTCTCTCCAAAACTGATTCGATGGTCTGCTTCCTTCACAGCATCGGCTACAAAGATTCCCAGTTCGGTATTAGAGGGAGACAGCACAAGTGAAGACAAGACAAGACAAAACAAATCAAGGCAAGTGATAGCCCCATAATTGCTTTTTTTTCAGTGCTGCTAGAACTTTCTTCGCTTCTAAAATCTTCTCGTTTCGTCCATGTGTTGCTGGAAAGATAGATATCTGTCAAAGGTGATTCCCAAGTATCTTATAGTGTCACATTTTCCTATGTTGGTGTTTTCCTAGTGCACCCCTGGCGTTTCTGCTTTTTATGTCCGGATATCCAAGGACCACCATAACAGTTTGATTTAAATGAGTTTTCCAGGCAGGATAATAACAGTTTGTCTTTCGCTGAGTTATCCAAGGAGAACAATAATAGTTTCTCTTTAGTTGAATTACACAAGGAGAACAATAATAGTTTCTCTTTAGTTGAATTATCCAAGGAGAACAATAATAGTTTAGGTTTATTTGAGTTATCCAAGGACAACAATATTATTTTGTTTTTATTTGTGTTATCCAAGAAGCACCATAATATTTTGGCTTCATTTGGGTTGACTGACCCGTTGTGATCTTTGCACCAGTTTGTGTCGAGGTTCACTTGTTTTTGTACTATGTTTGCTACTTCTTGCCGACCTCGACCTTGTGTATATATTGCTATATCGTTGACAAAGGTTAAAGATCATCAAGGGCCTGTTTGATTCAACTGAGCTAGTCTCTCTGTGTATATGTTGGTATATACTGGTAAGAGTGGGGATACTTGAAGGAGGCCTAGATGGGTCTTAGTTGCTTAGATGTCCAGATATATCAAAGGCCATAGTTCTGTTTAAGATTGATGTAGATGTGCATCTGACAAACCACATGTTGATGTCTAGTTCCAACATTAGTGTAAGAAGGGTGGTTTAATTCCACTGGTTTGTACGCATCCCTTAGTTCTAACATTATGTTTAAGTAGGGTGGTTTAATCCACTCGCTTGTGAGAATCTTCTAGTTCCAACATTAGTGTAAATAGTGTGATGTAATCCACTAGCTTGTCCACATCTTCTAGTTCTAAAATTAATGTAAGAAGAGTGGTTTAATCCACTCGCTTGTACGCACCCTCTAGTTCCAATATTAGTGTAAGTAGGTGGTTTAATCCACTCGCTTATACGCATCCTCTAGTTCCAACATTAGTGTAAGTAGATGGTGTAATTTGCTTGGTTGTATACATCCTCCAGGTCAAGGGTCACCAGGATTGTTTGATCTTTCTGTTGGAACCCCAAGTATACTTCAGACGACATTATGGCTGTGTTCATGTGATGTTTCTTCCTGGTCTGTATCCTCTCATTGTGTTAGATATTTTGCCATTATTTTCATGTTTTTGTAAGGTTTTTATGGCTACAGTTTTTTTTTTTCTATAATGTTTCCGTATGTTTTTGAGTTTGATGAATCGGTGACCTGATAGCTCTCTGTGATTCCTGTTTGCTTTATGTAGAGCTACGAGGTGGATATGGTTTCATTCTTTTGGGAATATCCCCGTTTTTATACTGTGATTGAAGTCTGAGATTATATTTTTAATCTCTGCTTCCAAGTTTCTTTCAACTGTTTCTTACTCCTTCAGGTCCTGGGGCACTGTCCTTAGAATAATTGATGGCTTGTCTCAGCTCTTCTTCGAGTATGATGTCTGTGTGCCCTCTTCTTCGAGTATGATGTCTGTGTGCCCTCTTCTTCGAGTATGACGTCTGTGTGCCCTCTTCTTCGAGTATGACGTCTGTGTGCTCTCTTCTTCGAGTATGATGTCTGTGTGCCCTCTTCTTCGAGTATGATGTCTGTGTGCTCTCTTCTTCTAGTATGATGTCTGTGTGCCCTCTTCTTCGAGTATGATGTCTGTGTGCCCTCTTCTTCGAGTATGATGTCTGTGTGCCCTCTTCTTCGAGTATGATGTCTGTGTGCCCTCTTCTTCGAGTATGATGTTTGTGTGTCCTCTTCTTCGTGTATGATGTCTGTGTGCCCTCTTCTTCTAGTATGATGTCTGTGTGCCCTCTTCTTCTAGTATGATGTCTGTGTGCCCTCTTCTTCGAGTATGATGTTTGTGTGTCCTCTTCTTCGAGTATGATGTCTGTGTGCTCTCTTCTTCTAGTATGATGTCTGTGTGCCCTCTTCTTCGAGTATGATGTCTGTTTGCCCTCTTCTTCGAGTATGATGTTTGTGTGTCCTCTTCTTCGAGTATGATGTCTGTGTGCTCTCTTCTTCTAGTATGTCTGTGTGCCCCTTCTTCGAGTATGATGTCTGTGTGCCCTCTTCTTCGAGTATGATGTTTGTGTGTCCTCTTCTTCGAGTATGATGTCTGTGTGCCCTCTTCTTCGAGTATGATGTTTGTGTGTCCTCTTCTTCGTGTATGATGTCTGTGTGCGGTTCTATGGACTTTATTCCTTCTCTGATCTTCAACGTTGTTTGTCTGGCTTCCCAGTTTGTTTGGTTAGTTTGTTGAAGATATCTTGTGAAAAGTTCTGGCCTCTCTCTGTATCAGAGTTTAGTTCTTGGCCCGTATCATCTTGCAGGGGCCCAGTGTCGCTGGTTTTCTGTTTGTTAGACATGCTATTATGGAGTCCCTAGAATGTTTATACGGATTTGTCCTTTACTATTTGGTTGATGAATTCTTCCAAGCTCTGTTTCTTGGCTTGGACTGCTAAGTTTCTGAAGGCTTGTGATGCGTCTTTCATGTCTCCCTCAGCCATGACTTTGATATTGATGGCTGGGTCACCCATTTTCCCGATTTTCTTACATTTCTTGCTTTGCTCAGAATTTTTTAAGCCACGCCTTGTCGAATCTTTTCTACCACCATGGTAGAAGGTGGACGGTAGAAGGTGGAGGGTGGAAGGTAGAGTGGGAGGTAGAGACTGGGATGTGGAAGGTGGAAGAAGAAAGGTGGAAGGATGGTGGAAGGATTGGAAGGTGGAGGGTAGACGGTGGAAGATGGAATCTGGAAGGTGGAAGGTGTAAGTTGGAATGTATAGTGTGAAGTTGTGGGGGATATAATGTGGAAAGCGGAAGTTGTGAGCAATGACGTTGGGATTACTCTTTTAGTTACTTTTCCCAGGGCGTTGTTGTTGTTGTTGATTTTGTTGTTGTTGTTTCTTGTTGATGTTGATTTTGTTGTTGTTGTTTCTTGTTGTTGTTGATTTTGTTGTTGTTGTTTCTTGTTGTTGTTGATTTTGTTGTTGTTGATTGTTGTTGTCGCTTATTGTTGTTGCTTGTTGTTATTGCTTGATGTTGTTGTTTCTTGTTGTTACTGCTTACTGTTGCTATTGATGTTGTTGTTGTTGCTTATTGTTGTTGCTTGTTGCTGTTGATTGACATTGTTGTTGATTTTGTTGTTGTTGTTTGATGGTTTAGTTGTCATTGTTGTTGACTTTGCTGTTGTTGCTTGTTGTTGTTGTTGCTTGTTGCTGTTGACTGATGTTGTTTATTGTTGTTGTTGCTTGCTGTTTCTTGATGTAGTTGTTGACTGTTGTTGTTGCTTGTTACTGTTGCTTGATGTTGTTGCTTTTTCTTGTTGCTTGTTTATTTTGCTCGATGATGTTGTAGAGTGTTTTATTGTTGTTTGTTGCTGTTGCTTGTTGATGTTGTTGCTTGTTGATGTTGTTGCTTGTTGTTGTTGCTTGTTGTTGTTGCTTGTTGTTGTTGCTTGTTGTTGTTGCTTGTTGTTGTTGCTTGTTGTTCTTGCTTGATGTTGTTGTAGCAAGTTTTTTGTTTTGTTTTTCGTGCTTGTTGTTGTTGCTTGTCGTTTTTGTTTGTTGTTGTTTTTACTTGTTGTTGTTTTTGCTTGTTGTTGTTGCTTGTTGTTGTTGCTTGATGTTGTTTCTGCTTCTTGTTATTGTTGCTTGTTGTTATAAATTTTTGTTGTTGCTTGATGTTGTTGTAGCTTATTATTGTTGTTTGTTGTTGTTGTTGCATGTTGTTTTTGTTTGTTGTTGTCGTTTTGCTTGTTATTATTGTTTCTTGTTTTTGTATGTTGTTGTTGCTAGTTATTGTCTTTGTTGTTGTTCCTTTTTGTTGTTGTTGTTGTTGTTGTTTGGTGTTTCTTATTTTTTTTGTTCTTGTTGCGTGTTGTCGCTGTTGTAGTTGTTATTTTTGTTGTTGTTGATGTTTTGTTGTTGCTGCTGCTGTTGTTACTTTTGCTTTTGTTGTTTTGTGTTTATTTTGTATATGAATTGTGGTGATATTTCGTCTCATTTTATGGTTTTCATTTTCTAATTCTTACTGAGCGTGGGAGGTAGTCACTTTCTTGCTGTGCTAGATCTTGCTATTTGCTTCCACATGCTATAATGGGAGATAACAATGTTAGGTCCATGTTAGAACTATGTCATCCTCGTGTTCCGCCAGTCTTGTGATTTCTCTGTTGTTTATTATCCTTAGATGTATCTCTGTTAGCAAGTTTTCCAGGGATTTGTCTTTTCCGTGAGATTTCCCCAGCTGTTATGACGGACATTAAAGTCTCAACACATTCGTACGCCATGTTTTCCCATTGTTTCTAGTTCCTTTAGAAATGCCCATCTTTCCTCATTGTTTGCCGAGTTGTTACCGACATAAATATTCACTATATGCCATGATGTTTCCTCCACCACTAGCCTTATTGCCTGCAGTTCGAATCCCTCACTTTATAATCCCCTTACATCGAGGATAGTGTGTGTGAGTTTGGTACTTACTAATATGACCATTCCGTGATGTGTATCGTTATTAATGTTAATACAACTTGAGTATCCAGAACTGTGTATATTTGTTATGTTAATTTTTTGTAGTAAGAATATATCAAATTCTCTCACACCATATTCTAGTTAGTTGTAGTAAGAATATATCAAATTCTCTCACACCATATTCTAGTTAGTTGTAGTAAGAATATATCAAATTCTCTCTCTCATCAAACATTCTATTTTCTTGTAGTAAGAATATATCAAATTCTCTCTCTCATCAAACATTCTATTTTCTTGTAGTAAGAATATATCAAATTCTCTCTCTCATCAAACATTCTATTTTCTTGTAGTAAGAATATATCAGTCTCTAACACCATATTCTAGTTAGTTGTAGTAAGAATATATCAAATTCTCTCTCTCATCAAACATTCTATTTTCTTGTAGTAAGAATATATCAAAGTCTCTCACACCATATTCTAGTTAGTTGTAGTAATAATATATCAAATTCTCTCTCTCATCAAACATTCTATTTTCTTGTAGTAAGAATATATCAAAGTCTCTCATCACACATTCTATTTTTCTTGTAGTAAGAATATATCAAAGTCTCTCGTCACACATTCTATTTTCTTGTAGTAAGAATATATCAAATTCTCTCATCACACATTCTAGTTTCTTGTAGTAAGAATATATCAAATTTTCTCATCACACATTCTATTTTCTTGTAGTAAGAATATATCAAAGTCTCTCACCACGTGTTCTAGTTTAGGAATGTTTCAAGAGATCATCCGTACTCCGCAAGAAAAGTGTTGGAAATGTAAGAATCTGTTCAGATGTAAAAGTATACAAACTGTCTGTCATATGTTCTGACAACCAGGTCCTTAATCAGGCTTCACTGTTCTGTCACATCTGTTTTAATGTCCGGCCGTCATCTCTTTGTGAGGTACCTTCTTAAGCTGGCGTTTATGTTGAAGAAGTAACGCATCCTGAATCTGTAGCTTCTTCTTCTTCTTCTTCTTCTCTTCTTCTTCTTCTCTTCTTCTTCTTCTTCTTCTCTTCTTCTTCTTCTTCTTCTTCTTCTTCTTCTTCTCTTCTTCTTCATCTTCTTCTTCTCTTCTTTTCTTCTTCTTCCTTTCTTCTTCTTCTTCTTTCTTCTTCTTCTTCTCTTCTTCTTCTTCTGCTTCTTCTTCTTCTTCTTCTTTTTTCTAGAAATACAAGCTGATATTCTTTGCCATTGATGTCTTGAAATGTTGAAACAGATATCTTGTCGGATTGTAAGCGGGTTAAGTCAGCTGTCTTTTTCGGTCTATGAGGGGAGTTAAAAAAGCATTGGAAGTGCAGTACTTCTTTAGCAGAATCCACTACCATGGGGACTATGGCGATTCCTGCCTCCTCAGCCAGTCTAGTCTAGTTAGAGGGGGTAGCAATTGAAAGTTGGGAGGTGTGTTGGTCAGCCAGTCTAGTCTAGTTAGAGGGGGTAGCAATTGAAAGTTGGGAAGGGTCTTGGTCAGCCAGTCTAGTTAGAGGAGGTAGCAATTGAAAGGTGGGAGGTGTGTTGGTCAGCCAGTCTAGTCTAGTTAGAGGATGTAGCAATTGAAAGTTGGGAAGGGTCTTGGTCAGCCAGTCTAGTTAGAGGAGGTAGCAATTGAAAGGTGGGAGGTGACTTGGCTAGCTATGGTTGGTCAACCTTGATGTATCAGAAACAAGACAATTGAAACACTAATAAAATAAATGACATTTGCTCCAGTCATTCTCTCTCACTCTCCTACATAACAACTTTTGACAATCTCCTTTCAATGTCAGTATAACATCTCTCTACATAACAACTTTTGACAATCTCCTTTCACTGTCAGTATAACATCTCTCTACATAACAACTTTTGATAAAATTTTTTCATTGTAAGTATAACATTTAATTACATAACAGCTTGTGACAAAATCCTTTCATTGTAAGTATAACAGTTAATTACATAATAGCTTTTGACAAAATCCTTTCATTGTAAGTATAACATTTAATTACATAACAGCTTTTGACAAAATCCTTTCATTGTAAGTATAACATTTAATTACATAACAGCTTTTGACAAAATCCTTTCATTGTAAGTATAACATTTAATTACATAACAGCTTTTGACAATCTCATGTCACTGTCAGTATAACATCTCTGTGTGCAAACAGTCAAACACATCTGACTCTTGTGTAGCACCTGTCAGGTAGCTGTTTAGCTTTTGATCTAAAACACTGCATTAAATCACCGACTGGTGTGGAGGGAGACGGCCCGACTGTAAGAGTGAGACCTCGCAGGAGCCGTCACTCGTACATGGAGGGCAAGTAATAACATCTTATGTAATATATGCAAGTAACAAGGACGTATTACCTGGCATAAACAACGTTAAACATCAACTTAGTGCGGCATTAAGTTAAGTAAGGTCTTTTGCGTGGACGTACAATTTTTTTGTAATTTAACTTAGCTTTGGACAACATTAGAATGTTAACTTACTCATATATAGATTAAAATTATATATTGAGGGCTTAGCTATAAAACTAATACAACATGTTATATATGTGTATACAGCATTTGCATGTAGCTTATTATAAAAAAGGCTTCAAAACTGTCTGACTACAAACATATCTTAAACACTGACATAATACACATATAGCAAAGCTTCTAAGGACTGTTATAGCCAGATGATGGTTGGGGATATGCTCTCCATTCCAATTAAATGTCTCCTAGGCGTTCGTCTCAAATATCCTCTGACAGTCCACGACCATCCTTTGCCTCCTCGTGGCAGAACCGTTCAAACTGACAAGAGAAGGTGCAAAAGCGAATATCTGGCGCCTGAAAACCAGACGTTTCGGGTACATGAGAGTCTTGTTTGGTAGCTCATGTAGGAGAACGAAAACTCCGAAAACCGCTGCTGGCGAGATTCTTCAGCTGCCGTGCGTGGGGGAAACTTATCACATCCAAAGAGAAAAAATGCTACTAGGGTTGCCGCCAGAGCCGCCATGGAAATAATGAAGGAAAGGATAAAATGAAGTAAGCAGTAGTATCGTTTTCAGTACTACTCAAATCACGTCACCTCTGCTTCAGAGGTCGGCTACGTCCTATATACACCAATACTGAGGCATATTGCCTAAATAGGCTTAACTCAGGGGTTAAACTAAGACACTGCTGGCGAGATTCTTCGGATGCCGCGCGTGGACTTAACTCCTCCCGGTCAATGAAGAAGATGTGAAAAAGCACACAGAGTTGCCGTGCAGCGCCGCTGTGAAAAGGTGATGGAAATGATAAAGTGAAGCTTAATCGGTATGTCCAGTAGTCTCGCGGCGAGAGCTACTCATACCACGGCACCTCTGTCCTAGAGGCCGGTCACTTCCGATATACTCCCATACTGGTGAAATATGCCTAAACCGGCTTAACCCAGGAGTGAAACATGATGACTACTCATGTCACGGTACCTCCGCTCTAGAGGTCAGTCACCTGCTAAACACGGCCATAATGGGATAATACGCCTAAAACGGCTTAACCCAGGGGTGAAACTTACTAATGGCGAGGATTCGCCCTCCTGGACAAAAGTTCTGTCATGGTCACAACTAGGAAGGGTAGCGACCACGACCACAAAATGCTGAAGTCGGAGACACTGGACCAGGGAAGTCTAGATAGGCAGCCACCTCTCACCCGGCGGGGATGTTTACGTATCTTAATCACACTGAAGTTTTTCGGTGAGAAAGTCCAACGCTGGGCTGAATGGGCAACCACCTCTCACCCGGCGGGGATGTTTACGTATCTTAATCACGCTGAGGTTTTCCGGTGAGAAAGTCCAACGCTGGAATGAATGGGCAACCACCTCTTACCCGGCGGAGTTATTACTGGTATCCAAAGCACATCGAGGTTTTCCATTGAGAAAGTCCAACTCTAGACTAAACTGGTGCAACTAAAACCACGGAGTCACGCAATCCCGCTTCTGAGACCCACCAAGAATACAGGCTCAAGTCCTGCGACACTCTGAAACTCCTGTCGTCCTCTCGGGGATCTCGTGTGTTCTAAAGTCTGTTATAAGACACTGATTGACATTATCTTTTCCCCAATTTCTCAGTTATCCAAGGAAATTCTGGGGTCTCCATCCCTCTATGCCAATCTTTACTAGTGCTGAGGATGCCCTCATATTGTTACTCCCAGTACAATCTTGTCGGTTACACTAACCACTATGGCAAAACCAAAGTATGCTACTCTAATGTGTCTATTTTACGCCAGTGTCAGTCTCAATATCTCAAAAACTGGAGGCATGTAAGTCATCATCAAAAATACCTAGCTAATACCTGGTATAACACTGGCATTTACAGTTTTAGGGCAATACAATAGTAGTGATACAATAAAATACATCATCAATGTGAACCATATTAGTCTGGTATCTTGGGCGAGAACACAAATATCGGTGGTAAAGCAATACCACACACACACACACACACACACATATATATATATATATATATATATATATATATATATATATATATACCTCTATGTAAATTAATATGAGACCTGTGAATCCAAGAGTTTTTTTTTTCAATTTGTAATTGGGTTTCCCTCACTGAATACCTCTCATCCTTTACCAAAGGATCTATGGTATCTAAGGTAAATTCTTCTCTCATCTATATATTTACTATTGCTGAGTCTTTATAAATTTTTGATAAAATCTGATGGGCGGTCATTTCTGGCGTACTCTTATATATACATCGTCTCACTACTCTAATGATGTCTACGTCATCTGGGATAACTATTTCTCTTTTCTATACTAAATTACACTGTTGTATCTCGTGATTCTCTCTGTGACCATATTTATATTTGCATATACTCGACCATCTTAGTAATTTTGGGTCATGTAACACTAGATCATCTATAAAATATGTCATATATTCTCTTCCCTGTTCTGTGTCAAATGCTGGATAACACTTACACACATTTGTGGTCACAGAGGATTTTAAGCTCTTACGACTAGCATATTTGAAAAGATCTGTAATAAAATTTCTCAGTTCTTTATAAACTGGCATGTCATCATCATCTGAGGATGTCAACATTTCATCAGAGTAATCAGTTCTAGATGAAACACTTCGTTTTCTTTATGGGTTATATTGTCTGATTATCTGCCTGTCTCACTGTCTGATTATCTGCCTGTCTCCATGTCTGATTATCTGCCTGCCTCCCTGTCTGATTATCTGCCTGTCTAACAGCCTGAATTTCTGCTCTCAGTTTACAACATTTTCATTGAATTGACTGGATCTTTCTTTTACCTGATGAGTTTTACTATCTTGACCTTTATTTTTCTTCAATAATTCTTGTTTGACACTTCCACCCTTCCAACTGGTTGTGTATTTGAATATGTCCTGTCTAAAACGTTATCATGTGTATTAGCACTACTGTCTCTTACTACTGTCTCTTACTACTGTCTCTTACTACTGTCTCTTACTACTGTTATGTCGGTGTTGGTTTGTTCATCTTTGTGTGCACGCCGCCACTGCGTAGCTACATCATTTAGCACGATCCTGTCTGTTTCTAGGCTAATATAATCTGTTTCAGTGGGTACAGTGGTTGTGGCTACATTCTTCGTCTGTATTAAACAGTTTTCATTCCTTGTAGTACCTACATAAACCGTATTTGTAAGTTTTCTGAATAACTCCGTAGCTGTACTTGCATCTTTCCTGCCTAACTCTGTATCTGTACTAGTGCTACTGTCTTTTACTAGTGCTATATCGGTGTTGGTTTGTTTATCTTTCATACTACAAGATCCCTGTGTGACTACCTCCTTTGGCTCATTTTTATGTCTTCGTCTGTCTTTGTAAACTGAGCTACGCAAATAGAGTTTAAGTAGTCATTTAAAGTTTAATGGAATGGCTAATATCTACTCCACTATTATGAAAGTATGCGAGAAAAAATGTTTGTGACATATATATGACTTGATAAATCACATATTATACAATTATAATTTTAGAGAATTTTTGAGGTATTCAGCACTTTCTAATAACCAAAATCGGGTGTAATTTTTGCACTGAAAATTCTTTTAGCGTTATAAATGTTAAACCAGTTTACGAGCTTTTCTAATGACCTAAACTGGATCTGAACTTTAGAGTTAAAATGAAAAAAAACATAATGTATTTATGTTGTACTTACCGCAGCAAAGTTCCGTTACGACTACGGTAGAAGATCTGATATATATTTAACCCGGCAAGGGGAAGTAAGTTAGTCAGAATCTTAGTATTACTGGTCTATACTGAGTCAGAAGTCACGTGACTGCTTTTATTCAGATTTTTATTTATTCTTTTCACAGATCATGGTGTTACGGTTTATTCTGTTCTTGTGAAATCAAGCGGGGAAAAAATAAAAACTTGCTTTCTTTGTTAGTGTAATCATTTCGTTCAAATTTCTCGACAGTGTAAGAGAACATATACGTTTTAGCTGACAGAAGCCTTCGACATACTTTTCAAAAGTTCTTATGGGTTTTTCTCTCTTTAAAATCACTGAAGTGTTCAATATTTTGGCTGTGATAGTTGGTGTGCATTCAGGTTTAAAAGATCATAAAAAAGTTTTGAAATGTTATAAATAAATCAATAAAATCTAGTAAATATAACTCATTTTGAGACTTGAAGGATGAGTTTTATGATAAATACTTTCGGTCATCTCCCCTCCATGCAGACAAGTTTCATGATGAATACTTTCCGTTTTCTCCCCTCCACGGAGACAACTTTCATACACATCAACATAACATACTTTTGTCTTGTAGATTTCACTCTTTCCTTATGTTTAGAAACAAATGAATGGAGTATATTAGTACAATCTTCCGAGAGTGAAAGTGAAAGACAAATGTATTCTCTGTTCTTTCTGGTATTTACAAGAAAGTAACTGAGCAATAAAGTGTAGCATAGCCTTGTAAATAATGATTATTGTGGTTGTTATTATTATTATTAATGAATATTCTTATGAAAATATACAGTAAAAAAATAGTAAGACCGAATAGCGACAGGGAAAAGTGGAGAATGAATGAATGAATGAATGAATGAATGAATAATCTTAATTTTTAAAGGAGAAGCAAAGAAGAGAAAGGTATAGAACTTCCATGACACTAGAACAAGACGCTGACAAAAGTAAAGAGTGGAAACAGTGAATAGGAAAAGACCAGACTCAGTGACGCTGACGCATATGGAAGACAAAGGAGATATGCCAGAAAGTAGGAAGGTCCAGTGGTAACAAAGCAGTGACGGGCCGTTGACACAAGTAAACAAAATAGAAAAGGCAGACACAATGAAAAGCGAGGACACATTAAAGCCTCCGACATGAAATAGCAAGATCATGACTTAGGCAAAAAAAAAAAAACTCTATAGAAGGAGTTAACACTTGACACCTGTTAGGTGACACGGGTTATAACGAGACTGCACACGGTTTTTAAATAAAGGAGTGACCAACTCCGTCAGCTGACCAATTAAATATTTAGAGGCGTGACCTATTGGACAATTGACTTATAAGTCACGCGGCAGTTTGAATGACGGACAATCAGAATGCTCATGGGAACCAGAGGACATCTGAAGGGTGAAGCCAAAATACTTATTGGTTAATCCGTCAAGATACACTTGAAGATAAAGAGGTGAGCGTAGAGAACGAAGGAAAAGAAACCAGTAGTGGGGAACGAAGTACAGGAGGGGGAACAAGGAAGAAGAAGAGACAGAGGAGGGATCCCGAAGACAGAAGAACAGACAATAAGAACAAGGAAGAACGAACCAAAGACAAAGAAGGAAGAAGAAGTAGAGAAGAGGAAACAGAGGACGGATCCTTTACACTGTTATACTGGCGCCGGTGACTTTTTCCGACATTTGGGAGGAGACGTTCAAGGTATGTCAGCGGCCACACTGCGAAGTACTGACGACCACGTGCTGATGTTATAACCAAACTTTTTGTGATTTAGACAGACACAGAACATTTGATCTTTCTAACGGTGGTAGTATTCAGAACTCGGACATTATCAATATTAACAACGGAATCAACGAGGATAGGACAACGCGAAATACATACGATCACGTGCTAGAATGGACTGATTTGATTAAGGCAAATAACAATTGTGTCAGCGTCACTGAGTCTCGTCTTTTCCTATTCACTGTTTCCACTGTTTACTTTTGTCCACGTCTTGTTCTAGTGTCATGGAAATTCAGTACCTTTCTCTTCCTTTCCTCCTCATTTTTCTCTGTCGCTATTCGGTCTTGCTATTTTCTTTACTGTATATTTTCATAAGCATATTCATTAATAATAATAATAACAACCACAATAATCATTATTTACAAGGCTATGCTACACTTTATTGCTAGTTACTTTCTTGTAAATACCAGAAAGAACAGAGAATACATTTGTCTTTTACTTTCATTCTCGGAAGATTGTACTAATATACGCCTTTCATTTATTGCTAAACATAAGGAAAGAGTGAAATCTACAAGACAAAACTATGTTATGTTGACGTGTATGAAAGTTGTCTCCATGGAGGGGAGATAACCGAAAGTATTTATCATGAAACTCGTCTTTCAAGTCTCAAAATGAGTTATATTTACTAGATTTTATTGATTTATTTGTAACATTTCAAAACTGTTATTGTGATATGTTAAACCTGAATGCACACCAACTACCACACCCAAAATATTGAACACTTCAGTGATTTTATAGAGACAAAGTAACGTAAAATCTGTAGAAAAGTATGTTGAAGGCTTATGTCAGCTGAAACATATGTGTTCTTTACACTGTCGATAAATTTGAAAGAAATGATTACACGAACAAAGAAAGCAAGTTTTTATTTTTCTCCGCTTGATTGGACAAGGACAGAATAAACTGTAACACCAGGATCTGTGAAAAGAATAAAAATCTGAATAAAAGCAGTCACGTGACTTCTGACTCGGTATAGACCAGTAATACTAAGATTCTGACTAACTTACTTCCCCTTGCCGGGTTATATATAAGATCTTGTATCGTAGTAGGAACTGGACTTTGCTGCGGTAAGTACAACAGTAAATATATGAGGTTTTTTTCATTTTAACTATAAAGGTCAGATCCAGTTTAGGTCATAAGAAAAGCTCATACACTGGTTTAAAATTTATAATGCTAAAAGAATTTTCAGTGCAAAAATTAAACCAGGATTTGGTTATTAGAAATTGCTGAATACTTCATACATTCTCTAAAATTATAAGTGTAGAATATGTGATTTATCAAGTCATATATATGTCACTAAGATGGACACCACAGGGGAGCAGAAGTAAGGGTAGACCAAAAGAGACATGGAGAAGAACAACAGAAAGGATGTTGAGCAATAGAGGGCTCACCTGGGCAAGAGCAGAAAAAAGGCGAAAGACAGGCATTTGTTTAAAACCCTTGCGGAAGCCCCATGTGCCCTGGGCACTTAAGGTTCAGAGAGAGAGAGAGAGAGAGATATGTCACAGACATTTTTTCTCGCATACTTTCATAATAGTTGAGTAGTTATTAGTCACGCCATTATATATATATATGTGTGTATATATATATATATATATATATATATATATATATATATATATAGTCACTTCAAATGTGAGAAACAGAAAAATTATAACAAGATAACTGAGGTTAGAAACTCTAACTCTAGTGGGGCATGCAACTGCCTAGCTACAACAAGACAACGCAATAATTGGATGATTATTTGTTAGTCTTCTTGTTCCCTAATTTTATCTTATATTCTGTTCCCCTACTTCACTGTGTACAAGTCTCATTGCTTCCCAGATGTTGTAAGCTTGTACCTGTATCTGTGGTTGCCAACTCTGAAACTATAGTCCCCGTCTTTGCCTGTATCTGTGGTTGTCAACTCTGAAACTAAAGTTCCCGTCTTTACCTGTATCTGTGGTTGCCAACTCTGAAACTAAAGTCCCCGTCTTTACCTGTATCTGTGGTTGCCAACTCTGAAACTAAAGTCCCCGTCTTTACCTGTATCTGTGGTTGCCAACTCTGAAACTAAAGTTCCCGTCTTTACCTGTATCTGTGGTTGTCAACTCTGAAACTAAAGTCCCCGTCTTTACCTGTATCTGTGGTTGCCAACTCTGAAACTATAGTCCCCGTCTTTGCCTGTATCTGTGGTTGCCAACTCTGAAACTAAAGATCCCGTCTTTACCTGTATCTGTGGTTGCCAACTCTGAAACTAACGTCCCCGTCTTTACCTGTATATGTGGTTGTCAACTCTGAAACTAAAGTCCCCGTCTTTACATGTATCTGTGGTTGCCAACTCTGAAACTATAGTCCCCGTCTTTACCTGTATCTGTGGTTGCCAACTCTGAAACTAACGTCCCCGTCTTTACCTGTATCTATGGTTGACAACTCTGAAACTAAAGTCCGCGTCTTTACATGTATCTGTGGTTGCCAACTCTGAAGTCCCCGTCTTTACTTGTATCTGTGGTTGCAAATTTGAAACTAAAGTCCCCGTCTTTATCTGTATCTGTGGTTGCAACTCTGAAGTCCCCGTCTTTACTTGTATCTGTGGTTGCCAACTCTGAAGTCCCCTTCTTTACATGTATCTGTGGTTGCCAACTCTGAAGTCCCCGTCTTTACTTGTATCTGTGGTTGCCAACTCTGAAGTCCCCTTCTTTACATGTATCTGTGGTTGCCAACTCTGAAGTCCCCGTCTTTACTTGTATCTGTGGTTGCCAACTCTGAAGTCCCCTTCTTTACATGTATCTGTGGTTGACAACTCTGAAACTAAAGTCCCCGTCTTTACCTGTATCTGTGGTTGCTAACTCTGAAACTAAAGTCCCCGTCTGTACCAGTATAGCGACATTCTACATAATTCAATTTTCATTATGTGCAACTAAACCTGATCTCTGGATATCACACTGAAAGATTTCATAAGATGAATCAAGACTGTAATGAACGGTAAGAATTATAACCCGATATAAATTAGGAATCAAGTATGAAGCACTTATAGGACATGTTTTATTAAGTATACAGAGGGCTAAGAATGAACATTGCCAACACGTGGTACAGAGATGTTATTAAATAAAAAATACAAATAGATGACCAGAACTAAACGCTCTTGAACTGAAGAAAGATATACAACTGACAATAATAATAATAATAATAACAATACATATATTTTATACGCCCCGTGTATCAAGAGCCTGAACTTGAAGAATAATGGCCTGGCTCTGGTGTTGGCCTAGAGATGGGTCTCCTTACACTCAAGACACTCCCACATGTGCTCAGCCTTTATCCTCAGTGTTGTCCGTAGTGTATGTTTGGAGATGGTTCCAAGGGCACATTGGCTGTACACAGTTCCATCTTTTCCACAAAGTTCTGAATGTCTGCCGCTGCCCTTCTCTCTGCCTCTTTCTCATACTCTTTAGTGATAGCTGCTGCATTTACACATTTGTTTGCTTGTCTCCTTATAATGTTAATATAATGTATGTTATGGATTCTTCAGTGTTCATATGTAAGTTGTCCAGGTTGGTTGCTTTGCTTTCCAGTTGATCTGAAAAAATCTATGGGGGGGGGGGGGGTGGAGTGGAAGGTAGGGAGGAAGGAGGGGAGATTTGCTGTTATTTTAGTTTGTCTAACAACATGCCACGCGTGAACTTTATTTTTGGAGCATGTTATGTTAATCTGTTACGTTTATGACTGGAGATGGTTGCTGGTTTGCTAGACAGTTTATGACTGGAGATGGTTGCTGGTTTGCTAGACAGTTTATGACTGGAGATGGTTGCTGGTTTGCTAGACAGTTTATGACTGGAGATGGTTGCTGGTTTGCTAGACAGTTATGACTGGAGATGGTTGCTGGTTTGCTAGACAGTTTATGACTGGAGATGGTTGCTGGTTTGCTAGACAGTTTATGACTGGAGATGGTTGCTGGTTTGCTAGACAGTTTATGACTGGAGATGGTTGCTGGTTTGCTAGACAGTTTATGACTGGAGATGGTTGCTGGTTTGCTAGACAGTTTATGACTGGAGATGGTTGCTGGTTTGCTAGACAGTTTATGACTGGAGATGGTTGTTGGTTTGCTAGCCAGTTTATGACTGGAGATGGTTGCTGGTTTGCTAGACAGTTTATGACTGGAGATGGTTGCTGGTTTGCTAGACAGTTTATGACTGGAGATGGTTGCTGGTTTGCTAGCCAGTTTATGACTGGAGATGGTTGCTGGTTTGCTAGACAGTTTATGACTGGATATGGTTGCTGGTTTGCTAGACAGTTTAAGAGTCTAGTGGCTGCTGCTTATTCCATCCTGATGCTGGATATAGTTGTGGCGAAGACTTCAGGTTCTCTGTCGTTGAGGGGTCCATTGCGATAAACCTCGAATTCCCATCCTCTTCTTTGTCCGGCCGTGACCGATCCATCTGTGTGTATTACATGGTCATCTGTGTGTATTACATGGTCATCTGTGTGTATTACATGGTCATCTGTGTGTATTACATGGTCATCTGTGTGTATTACATGGTCATCTGAGCTGGACTGTCTGATGATTTGATCTTTGATTTCTCATTCTACCTAACCATATGTGGACTTTGTTAAGCTGTAGATATTTTCTGCAAAACACACAGATGGCAGTCATGTGGATTATCTCAGGATTACATATTTGCCCTATTGTTTTTTCAGCCTCCAACATCTGTGGCTGACCTCTTTCACCAGAGTGTCTTTGTGTGTCTGAATCTCTTTCTTCAGTGGGAGGTCTTTCATGCTCTTATTCGTATAGACTCTTTGACTTGAACGTATTTATGTTGAGTTTTCATACTGGGTATGTTCAACAGGTGTGACAGGGCACCCACCGGTGGGTCTCTGGGGCATTCGAGCACTATTCTCATTGCTCTATTTAGAATTATTTCTAGCCGGGTTGTTTGGTTTGTTGATAGGGTGAGCATGACTATGATATATTCTAACCTTGATGTTAACAGCGCTTTCATTGTCCAGAGTAGAGTTTTTTGTTGTGATATGACACGGATGTCAAGACACTGTCACTGTCCAGAGTAGAGTTTTTTGTTGTGATATGACACGGATGTCAAGACACTGTCACTGTCCAGAGTAGAGGTTTTTGTTGTGATATGACACGGATGTCAAGACACTGTCACTGTCCAGAGTAGAGGTTTTTGTTGTGATATGACACGGATGTCAAGACACTGTCACTGTCCAGAGTAGAGGTTTTTGTTGTGATATGACACGGATGTCAAGACACTGTCACTGTCCAGAGTAGAGTTTTTTGTTGTGATATGACACGGATGTCAAGACACTGTCACTGTCCAGAGTAGAGGTTTTTGTTGTGATATGACACGGTGATCAGACCAGGAGGTCAAGACGCTTTCATTGTCCAGAGTAGAGTTTTTGTTGCGATAAGGCCAGGAGTCAAGACCCTGTCATTGTCCAGAGTAGAGTTTTTGTTGCGATAAGGCCAGGAGTCAAGACCCTGTCATTGTCCAGAGTAGAGTTTTTGTTGCGATAAGGCCAGGAGTCAAGACCCTGTCATTGTCCAGAGTAGAGTTTTTGTTGCGATAAGGCCAGGAGTCAAGACCCTGTCATTGTCCAGAGTAGAGTTTTTTGTTGCGATAAGGCCAGGAGTCAAGACCCTGTCATTGTCCAGAGTAGAGTTTTTTGTTGCGATAAGGCCAGGAGTCAAGACCCTGTCATTGTCCAGAGTAGAGTTTTTGTTGCGATAAGGCCAGGAGTCAAGACCCTGTCATTGTCCAGAGTAGAGTTTTTGTTGCGATAAGGTCAGGAGTCAAGACCCTGTCATTGTCCAGAGAATTGTTTTGGTTGTGATATGCCCACTAGGTCAAGACGCTGTCCAAAATATATAATCAGCGACCCATAGCTGACATTCTAGGATCAGGATTAACAAACCATAGCTGATTAAGACCCTGTCCCACTTCTCTATTGCTACCCGCAGTAAAAGACCTAGGCTGTCAAACGGGGCAAGTATCGTTATAGTCCTCATGGTGGTGGAGTATGCTAAAGAAGTATTGCACACCTCTTACCTCTTTTTTAGCTGCACTCCGGGACTTAAAAAAAAATTTGCCATAACTCTCTCCAAAGCTGATACGATGGTCTTCCCCCTCACAGCATCGGCTACAAAGATCCCCAGCTCCGAGTTACAGGGAGATAGCACAAGACAAGACAAGATAAGACAAGACAAGACAAAACAAGACAAGACACGACACGACAAGACAAGACAAGACAAAACAAGACAAGACAAGACAGGTGATAGTCCCATATTTGCTTTTATTTTCAGTGCTGCTGGACCTTTCTTTGTTTCTGAAATCGTCTCGTCTCGTCCACGTGTTGCTGGAAAGATAGGCGTCTGTCACAGGTGATCCCCAAGTATCTTAGAGTGTTACGTCTTCCTATGTTGGTGTTTTCCTAGTGCACCCCTGGCGTTTCTGCTTTTGACGTCTGGATATCCAAGGACCAACATAATAGTTTGTATTTAGTTGAGTTACCAAGGAGGGCAATAATAGTTTGGCTTTAGTTGAGTTACCAAGGAGGGCAATAATAGTTTGGCTTTAGTTGAGTTATAAAAGGAGGGCAATAATAGTTTGGCTTTAGTTGAGTTACCAAGGAGGGCAATAATAGTTTGGCTTTAGTTGAGTTATAAAAGGAGGGCAATAATAGTTTGGCTTTAGTTGAGTTACCAAGGAGGGCAACAATAGTTTGGCTTTAGTTGAGTTATAAAAGGAGGGCAATAATAGTTTGGCTTTAGTTGAGTTATAAAAGGAGGGCAACAATAGTTTGGCTTTAGTTGAGTTATAAAAGGAGGGCAATAATAGTTTGGCTTTAGTTGAGTTATAAAAGGAGGGCAATAATAGTTTGGCTTTAGTTGAGTTATCCAAGAAATGCAATAATAGTTTGTCTTTCGTTGAGTTATACAAGGAGGAAAATAATAACGTGTCATTAGTTGTGTTGTCAAATAAGGAAAATAAGAATTTGTATTTAGTTACGTTATCCAAGGAACAGCGAAGAGCAGAACCTCTATCTTAATGCAAAGAAAACTAAAGTGATGACAACTGACAAAACAAACAAGGCAACTGAAATATGTATCAATGAGGAAAAACTGGAAGAAGTGGAGAGTTTTGAATATCTTGGATCACTACTAACTAATAATGGAGATACAATGAGGGAAATTAAAAGGAGGACATCTATTGCTCTTCAGAAAGTAAAACATATAAAGAATCTGTGGAGAGGAGCAGACAGAACCACAAAAATAAGATTTTTAAGGGCATGCATCTTTCCCATCGCAACATATGCCTGTGAGACCTGGACAATTAACAAAACAGCTGAGAAACACATAAATGCCTTTGAATGTAAATGCTATAGAAGAGTTCTCCAAATATCGTGGACACAAAAAAGAACAAATATATCTATACTACAAGAGCTTAATATTGAAGAAGGCTGGCTAGTAAAGAGGATTAAAGAGAGAAAACTTAAATATTTTGGCCACATTAAACGTCATGATAATTTAGAGAAGACCGTAATGGAAGGATACATAATGGGAAAAAGAAAAAGAGGAAGACCGAAACGAAGATGACTGCAAAACATCGTTGATGATCTGGAAATGGATGCAGCAGCAGCAGGCCATCTTGCTCACAACCGAGAGGCCTACAGGAGTGCTGTTTGGGAGGCAAAGTTCCGCAAGGGACATGCAAATGATTGAATGAATCCAAGGAAGACAATAATTATTTGTATTTATTTGAGTTATCCAAGGATGAGAGTAATAGTTTCGCTTTAGTTGAGTTATAAAAGGAGGACAATAAGAAATTGTCTTTAGATAAGTTATCCAAGTAGGACTATAATAATTTGTCTTGAGGTGAGTTATCAAAGGAGGACAATAATAGTTTGTATTTTGTTGAGTTATCCAAGGAGGACAATAATTTTACTTTTGTTGTGTTATCAAGAAGGGCACTAATAATTTGCCTTTAGTTGAGTTATCCAAGGAGCACAATAATAATTTGTCATTAGATGAGTTATCCAAGGAAGCACAATAATAATATGTCTTTTGTTGAATTATCTAATGAGGATAATAATAATTTGCCTTTAGTTGAGTATTCCAAGTAAAGCAATAATTTTTTGTCTTGGGTTGAGTTATCCAAAGAGGACAATAATAATTTGTCTTTTGTTGAGTTATCCAAAGAGGACAATAATAATTTGTCTTTTGTTGAGTTATCCAAAGAGGACAATAATAATTTGTGTTTAGTTGAGTTATCCAAGAAGCTCCATAATATTTTCGCTTCAGTTGGGTTGACTGAAACGTTGTGATCTCTGCACCAGGTTGTGATAAGGTTAAATTGTTTTGTACAATGTTTGCTACTTCTTGGCGACCTCGACCTTGTGTATATATTGCTATATCGTTAACAAAGGTTAAAGATCATCAAGGGCCTGTGTGATTCAACTGAGCTAGTCTCTCTGTGTATATGTTTCTATATACTGTAAGAGTGGGGATACTTGAAGGAGGCCTAGATAGATCTTAGTTGCCTAGATGTCCAGGATATATATTTCATGGCCATAGTTCTGTTTAAGATTGATGTAGCTGTCCATCTGACAAACAACATGTTCGTGCCTAGTTCCAGCATTAGTGTAAGTAGGGTGGTTTAATCCACTGGCTTGTACGTATCCTCTAGTTCCAGCATTAGTGTAAGTAGGTGGTTTAATCCACTCGCTTGTACGCATCCTCTAGTTCCAACATTAGTGTAAGTAGGTGGTTTAATCCACTCGCTTCTACGCATCCTCTAGTTCCAACATTAATGTACGAAGATTGGTTTAATCCACTCTCTTTTACGCATCCTCTAGTTCCAACATTAGTGTAAGAAGATTGGTTTAATCCACTCGCTTGTATGCATCCTCTAGTTCCAACAGTAGTGTAAGAAGATTGGTTTAATCCACTCTCCTGTACGCATCCTCTAGTTCCAACATTAGTGTAAGAAGATTGGTTTAATCCACTCACTTGTATGCATCCTCTAGTTCCAACATTAATGTAAGAAGATTGGTTTAATCCACTCTCCTGTATGCATCCTCTAGTTCCAACATTAATGTAAGAAGATTGGTTTAATTCACTCTCCTGTATGCATCCTCTAGTTCCAACATTAATGTAAGAAGATTGGTTTAATCCACTCGCTAGTATGCATCCTCTAGTTCCAACATTAGTGTAAGAAGATTGGTTTAATCCACTCTCCTGTATGCATCCTCTAGTTCCAACATTAATGTAAGAAGATTGGTTTAATCCACTCGCTTGTATGCATCCTCTAGTTCCAACATTAATGTAAGAAGATTGGTTTAATCCACTCGCTTGTATGCATCCTCTAGTTCCAACATCAGTGTAAGAAGTTTGGTTTAATCCACTCGCTTGTATGCATCCTCTAGTTCCAACATCAGTGTAAGAAGATTGGTTTAATCCACTTACTTGTACGCATCCTCTAGTTTCAACATCAGTGTAAGAAGAGTGGTTTAATCCACACTCTTGTACGCATCCTCTAGTTCCAGCATTAGTATAAGCAGTGCGGTGTAATCCACTACCTTGTACGCATCCTCTAGTTCCAAAATTAGTATAAGTAATGTGGTGTAATTCACTTGGTTTTATACATCCTGCAGGTCAAGGGTCACCAGTATCGTTTCATCTTTCTTTTGGTACCCCTCTTATACATCACACACAATTATGGCTGTGGTCATGTGATGTTTCTTCATAGTCGATATCTTCCCAACGTGTTCGGTGGTTTACCATTATTTTCAAGTGTTTGTGAGGTTTTTGTGGCTACAGTTTTGTTTCTATAATGTTTCCATATGTTTTTGAGTGTGATGATTCGGTGACCTGATAGCTCTCTGCGATTCCTGTTTGCTTTAGGCAGAGCTACGAGGTGGATATGGTTCCATTCTTTAGGGATTATCTCCGTATTAATACTGTGCTTGAAGTTTGTGATTATATTTTTAATCTCTGCTTCCAAGTTTGTTTCAACTGTTTCTTACTACATCAAGTCCTAGGTCACTGTCCTTAGAAGAATTGATGGCTTGTCTCAGCTCTTCTTCCCGTATGATGTTTGTGTGCCCTCTTCTTCTAGTATGATGTCTGTGTGCCCTCTTCTTCTAGTATGATGTCTGTGTGCTCTCTTCTTCTAGTATGATGTTGTAAGGAGTGGAAAAATAAGCAAGCAGTGACCCGGTTTTGAATGGAAAATCCCCAGGTCTTCGAGTCCGGCGCTGACCAGGTATATAAGACCAGAATTTTAAAAAAGGGAGATAAGTTGAGCACGAGGAAGTCCAGCGGCAGACGTGGACAAGGAGGGTCATTCGATAGATGGAGGCTGACGTGTATAGTTTAGTTGTGTGCATTTGTAATCAGGATTGAAATCATATTATTCAAGGAACCTTTTTTTTATGAATCAATAACGCGTGTGGAAATATATAAACATATGGACTTCGTGCGCATAGGTTTTATTTTGATTCGCATTGCCTTGTGGATGAGAACTTTGTAAATACATTGATCGCGATTTTAAGAAAAAGGATTGTTGTTTCGTGTTCCTGTTATATATATGTAAGGTGTGAATGTATGGTACAGTCACCCTTCCACCACTCAGTACGACGACGGCTAGACAAAATAAAAGATTAAATAATAATTTTCATCAATCTAGAAAAGAAAAATCCATTACCACAATGTCTGTGTGCCCTCTTTTTCGAGTATGATGTCTGTGTGCTCTCTTCTTCTAGTATGATGTCTGCGTGCCCTCTTCTTCTAGTATGATGTCTGTGTGCCCTCTTCTTCTAGTATGATGTCTGTGTGCCCTCTTCTTCTAATATGATCTCTGTGTGCCCTCTTCTTCTAGTATGATGTCTGTGTGCCCTCTTTTTCTTGTATGATTTCTGTGGGCCCTCTTCTTCTAGTATGATGTCTGTGTGTTCTCTTCTTCTAGTATGATGTCTGTGTGCCCTCTTTTTCTAGTATGATGTCTGTGCGCCCTTTTCTTCTAGTATGATGTCTGTGTGCCCTCTTCTTCTAGTATGATGTCTGTGTGTCCTCTTCTTCTAGCATGATGTCTGTGAGCCATCTTCTTCGAGTATGATGATTGTGTGCCCTCTTTTTCTAGTATGATGTCTGTGTGCCATCTTCTTCTAGTATGATGTCTGCGTGCCCTCTTCTTCTAGTATGATGTCTGTGTGCTCTCTTCTTCTAGTATGATGTCTGTGTGCTCTCTTCTTCTAGTATGATGTCTGTGTGCTCTCTTCTTCTAGTATGATGTCTGTGTGCTCTCTTCTTCTAGTATGATGTCTGTGTGCTCTCTTCTTCTAGTATGATGTCTGTGTGCCCTCTTCTTCGAGTATGATGTCTGTGTACCCTCTTCTTCGAGTATGATGTCTGTGTGCTCTCTTCTTCGAATATGATGTCTGTGTGCCCTCTTCTTCGAGTATGAAAGATGTAGCTAATATAACCACCTGGTGTTATAGATATAACAGGTAGCAAACACAACCATCGGGTGTTAAAGATATAAGAGGTAGCTAACCAAACAATCCGGTGTTATAGTTGTAAGAGATATCTAACCAAACCACCTGGTGTTATAGATATAAGTTGTAGCAAACCAGACTAAATGGTGTTAAAGATATAAGAGAATAATAACCAAACCACCTTTTCCTTTAGATATAAAACGCAGCTAATGAAATCACCTGGTGTTATAGATATTACTGGTAGCTAACCAAACCACCTGGTGTTATTGTTATAAAAGGTAGCTCATCAATCCACCTAGTGTTATAGATGTAAGAGGCAGCTAATTAAACTACCCGGTGTTAGAGATATAAGTGGTGGCTAACCAAACCACCTGATGTTATAGATGTGATAGGTAGCTACTTAGAACACCTGGTGTTCTATATGTCAGAGGTAGCTAATCAAACTACCTGGTGTTATAGATGTAATAAGTAGCTAATCAAACTACCTGGTGTTATAAATGTAATAAGTAGCTTATCAAACTACCTGGTGTTATAGATGTAAGAGGTAGCTAAACATAACACCTCGTGTTATAGATATGAGCAGTAGGTAATCAAACCACAATGTGTTATAGATTTAAGAGGCAGCTAATAAAATCACTTGGTGTTATAGATATAAGAGGTAGCTAACCAAACACCTGGTGTTATAGATATACGTGGTAGCTAACCAATCCATCTGTTGTTATGGATATAAGAGTTAGCTAATCAAATCACCTGGTGTTATAGTTATAAAAAGTAGCTAATCAAATCACCTTTCATTATATATATATATATATATATATATATATATATATGAGGTAGCTAATCAAACGACATTTTGTTATAGGTATAAAAGGCAGCTAATAAAACCACCTGGTGTTATAAATGTCTTTCAAGGCCCGTGGTCTCGTTGATTTCCCCACGATTGTTAATTTAAGCCTGTGTATCTCATCTGTGCTAGCAGAGAAAAACATTGAAAACGGTTCCTTACTTTCCTTATGACCAGGAGTCATATTGTCCCTAAGAGTTATGTTCATGTGATGTCGATGTAGAAGCGAGAGCTTGGACATAACCAATGTGATGAATCTCATATTCAGAGCATCTCATGGCTGTACTGTCCGTAACATTGAGGAGTTACTGGGTAGGAAAAGGCTGGTCCACCAGCAGTACGGGCTAGCGCACATTGAAACATCACACTGGACATCGAAGATTCAGCTAAAATCATCTTCCTGGAAGATTCATACACCCACGCCTTACATCATTCCGTGTGATTATTGAAAGTAAAGTGATTCCCTGTTGTGTGTCAGAACACCTGCCAAAACACGAGCCAAAATATAACCAAAACATTATTAGAATCATAGCAGAAAAAAACATAAAAGGAGTTCCTTATGTGTATGTAGAACGATTATGGGTATGTCCCGAGTGTAATGAAGCAGCTCAGTGGGGCCAGGACTATAGCAGGAGGATCACAGGTTCTTTCTTTCTTCCTCGCCTTGCTTTCCTTGTGATCGAGCACCACTTCTCACAAAAGGGCAATTCTTTATCTGCTGCGGCACTAAATAACGTTCATAAAGGTTTTCAGAGATTTTAGACATTGTTGGTCTGGTCAGAAAATATGTTTACATACATCGAAAGCTATGATTATTTTATTAGATAATTAAGATTCTCTTCATGGATTATGAGTTTCTTTCTTATGGATTTTTGTTTTCAACTGTTATTATAAAATGTAGAATTTCATGACAAAAACAGCGTCAAATATGATGTCCATCAACATCTCTTCTTTGTCTGAAATCTTAACAAATTATAGAAAACAGCTGAATTCATTTAAAGGCATATTTTTTGTGACTGCCGATTAATTTGTGGCTGTTTTTATTTCGTTCTTGTTTTTCTAAATGTAGGAGAAAGAGACGATAAAAAATGAAGAAACAGATGAACTTAGTGTTGACAGGACGAACAGAGAATGGCAAAAGTGCAACTGGAAACTTTATACTGAACTCTATACTAAATTTTATACTAAACTCTATACTAAACAAGCACGTTTTCAGAACATCATGTAACTCCAGGTCAGAGACGAAATATGTCCAAAAAGATCAAGTTGATTTTGACAGAGCTATCATCAACGTCTTTGACACTCCCTGACTCCATGACACGGACACAGATTACATCGCCAGTAAAAGCAGAACAGCAAAACAGGCACAAACTATTTTGAGGAGATGTCGTGGAGGCATTGACGCCTTCCTGCATGTGATAAAGTTTGGTGACAGATTCACAGGCGAAGAGATCTCAACCTTGGACACACTGGAACAGATTTATGGGGATACATTTTACGACCACGTGATCGTTGTCATAACTAGGGGAGATTTGTTTCAAGACGCAATGAATGAAGAAGACAGCAGCATCAGTTTCCAGGAATGGTGCAGTAACCAAAGTGAGAGGCTACAGGAGTTATATGAAAGCTGCCATGGGAGATTCGTGACGGTTAACAACAAAGAGAAGAATGAGGAGAAGAAAAAAGAGCAGGTAGAACAGATTGTTCAGCTTGTAGAACAGATGCAGATCAAACATGGCCGCTACACTTTAGCACAGTTCAGATATACCGAACATGAACGTAAGAAGATGGTACAAACAGAAAAAGTAGCCAGCTTTCTGGGAGGTCTAAGATGGTCTGCTACAGCCACAAAGAAACGTTCCCAACGATCACCCTCTGGCGAAAAGATCGGCCGCAGGTGGCAATGCAAAGTAAATAAGAATGTAAACACACTTGGTAGAGGCTTGAAGAAGTTTGCTGGAAGATCGGCAAGAACATCGAGAGCCTTTTCTCAAATGCGGCGAGAAAAACTGGTCAAGAAGAACTCACGATGGAGTGTGAAGAAACTGGTCAAGAACATCTCACGATGGAATGTGAAGAAACTGACTTGCAACTTTGGCTTCTTCGTCATGCAAGTGCTCGCGGTAAGTTCTCAGAATTTTGTTTCAGTCAGAAATCAGTAAAAATCAAGATAGTATTTTTTAAAAGTTGCATCTGGTAACGAAAAACAGCTAAATAAAGTAGGTAAATGTTCCTTCACGTAGCATACACATGGGGTAGGAGTGTGACGGGTTAGTGTCTTCACATTTCTAGGTCACTACAGTATTTCAGCTAAGGATTTGAGCACCTGTCCCCCGTCACTTTATTGTCCTACGGAAACCCCAGGTACCATTTGAGGCTGGGGTAAAACCCGGTTCAAGCCGGTCTTAAACATTCCGCCAGAGTGTGGAATCGATGCTGATTGTCAGGTAAGTGCCACAACTACACTGGTCAGGTGTACTTCAGGCCATGTGACATGTGAACAGCACAACTCGCACTAGTCAGATTCACCACTTGGTGCACTGGATTCTGTTAGTCAATATTAAATTGTATCAACAAAATAAACGAATTAACAGCTGAAAACTATGGGAAACGCTAAAAAAAGAGTATTACAAAATGCACTTGGTTATGTCACCATAAAGAGATTACATATTTCATATCTTTTTATGTCAGAAGAGGGCGTATTACTGTACTGTATATTATTATGCAGGATTAGAGTTCTGTTTCAGTGTTGATCATTTCTATATTGATCCTAAATGTTCATTTTATTATTTGATCTCTTATTGCCTTCATGATATTAGGAACATTTGAAACTGAAAACATGAAAGCTTTCAATTAAAACATTTACAAGATTAGAATATTTCAAATGGAAACTAAGATAAAATAATGGCGTAATTCATTGTCAACAGATTAAGGCAAGTCACTGAATAGTGTTAATCATGCAGCAATGTTAAGTACCTGTATCACATCTATGGTGACTTGGAATAAAGACTGCAATGAAAGCGGCTACTATGAGCGCGGAAACCTGGTTCTCTGCATGGAATAAGAAAAATCACGAATGAAAGTGAACAATACAAACAAATGTACTTGTTAGTGGAGTGTAAATATTCGTGACACATAAAAGAGATGTTGACTGCAGTAAAACTGGTTCTAGTAATACTACTAGACAGAGGTGTATGGTACAGTTTTACAAAGCGATAGAGGAGTGAGAAAAATGAGAAAAAAAACATAAATAATGAAAAACATACAAAATCCTATATTTCGGCATGAGCTCTTTTCAAAGATTACATACAAAAACAAACACAATATAAAATAAAAGAAGAAAAATGAAAATGAAAAACGTATCTTTGTGGCATCCCTCCTTGTACACATTACAACACAATGCGCCCTAAAGACAAGGCTGGGAGACCACAAAGGAAAACAAAACCAACCAGTCGGATGCTAGCGGCAGTGAAAGGGAGAGAACGCTACAGGTTTTTATGCTCGGGGAAAAATATCAGAGGGCAATAAATCCATCTAGACTGCTAGAGAAGAAGGTTGGGGGGGGGGGGGGAGGCGGAAGGGGTCGAATGGAAGCTGGGAGATAACGTGAAACTGATGAATGAAGAAATGTACCGAAATGGGCGGGGCTAAGACAAGAAAGTGGAGTATAAATAGCAGAAAATAAGGGGAAATCTAAAGAAGTTTAAAGGAAGCGAAATATACTGTTAATTCCACATGGGTGGAGACAGGCGACCCGGAAAATAAGGTTAGCTCTAGAACCTTCCGAGATCGTACATCAGAAGAGCAGGAGCTGAATGCACTAACAGAGACGTCACGTCTTCCCCTGTGGTTTCTTTGGCAAAAGTGTTTTGTCATAAGGGTCCATGCTCTTTTGGAAATATTGTTGAAATGTTGACGAAAACGATCTTCTAAGCGTAAACCGGTCTCCCTTATATACTTCTTACCGCAACGTTTGCACATAATGGCATAAATGACATTGTCGTGAATTGCAGGTGAAGCCGTCCTGAACTGACAGTGTGTACTTAATGAAGGAGATCTGTCTAGCATCAATAACAAATCGGCAAGCATTGCATCTACGACGCCTGCAACGTCTGGCACCATAAAAAAATCCTCCGTTTTAAGGACAAAGAAAAGTACAAATACATCCATACTACAAAGAACTGAATGTTGAAGAAGACTGGCTAGTAAAGAGGATTAAAGAGAGAAAACTTAAATATTTTGGACACATTAAATGTCATGATAATCTAGAGAAAACCGTCTTGGAAGTGTATATAATGGGAAACAGAAAGAGAGGAAGAACGTTGTTGATTCTCTGCAAATGGATGCATCAGCAGCAGGGCATCTTGCTTACAGCCGATAGGCATACAGGAGAGTTGTTAGTGAAGCAAAGTTCCGCAAGGGACAAGCAAATGACTGACTGATGGGCTATTTCTAACTAATAGGCCCCGCCCCCCAGCCCCCCCAGCCCCCCCATTGTTCTCTCCCTTTCACCGCTGCTAACATCTGATTGGTTCAGTTAGTTTTCCTTTGTGTTCTATCATCCTTGTCTTTAGAACACATTCTGTTGTATTGTCTACAAAGAGGGATGTCACAAAGATACGTTTTTCATTTTCAATTTTCTTCTTGTATTTTATGTTGTGTTTGTTTTTGTATGTAATCCTTGAAAAAGGCTCACGTCAAAATATTAGATGTTGTATGATTTTCATTATTCATGTTTTTTCTCACTTTTCTCACTCCCTCAACCGCTTTGTAAAATGGAACCATGCACCTCTGTCTAAATATTCGTGACTCGCAGACATTACTAGAATAAGTTTCAACTGAAAAACACTTCTTTGCCTTTCCTCGAAGTACATGTCATTTCCCCTCTTTTAGAAGAACATTTATATGACAAAATCCACTTTCAGTAGACAAAGGCAAATCGATAAATACAAACACATTTTAAACATTCATTCGTTCATTCATTTGGATGTCCCTTGCAGAACTTTGCCTCCCTAAGAACTCTCCTGTAGGCCTCTCAGTTGTGAGCAACATGGCCTGCTGCTGATGCATCCATTTGCAGATCATCAACGACGTCTTGCAGTAACCTTCGCCTTGGTCTTCCTTTCTTTCTTTTTCCCATTATGTACCCTTCCAATACGGTCTTCTCTAGATTATTTTGACGTTTAATGTGTTCAAAATATTTACGTTTTCTGTGTTTAATCCTCTTTACTAATCATCCTTCTTCAATATTAAGTTTTTGTAGTATGAGAATTAAACATTACAGAGGTAATATATATATATATATATATATATATATAACTTTACGAACGACAACTTTCGGCAGACACTGAACTAGAGCTCAGAAGTAATCGGATAGAAGAGTGTATATGTTACTGAACACATATATAATATAATATAATATAATAGTATACATTGCAATATAATATGAATAATAAATATATATTGAAATAAAGAAATAAATAGTCTATATAACATAGTCTATATAACATCTCTTCAGGTGAGCCAGAAGAAAAGAAAGTCTTCCTTCCACCTGACAGTAAACTCAGTCTTTGAAAACTGTAACATGTGGATAGCGTTCATTTTGCTTGTAAGTTTTCTCTGTCCGTCCAAGGCTTATCCACGTCACGTGTGTCATCCAGGTACATACCTGGTCACAGCAAGAAATGACCTAGATTTCTGCCTACCTTGTACTGATGGTGTCAACTTCATGCCAGACTCGTGGCACACTCACAGAAACTGCTACAACTGTACACAGATACGGGACCAGGACTTGGAGATTCTCGTCACAGAATGTACCAGAACTCACGATGCTCAGATCTTGTGTACACCTGGATACTATAGAAGGAGAACCAGGGGCCCGCGTGAGCAAGACAGGTGTGAGAAGTGTTTTGAGTGTGAGCAGCCAACTCTAGCATGTCAGGGTTACCACGACACGGTTTGTTGTGGGGCACCGAACTATGACGCTGTCAAAAATAAGGACGGGGTTTATGTCTGTCAGGAGCGTCCAGTTTTGTGTGGCCCTGGACATTTTCTAAATCTAAACAAGCGAGAGTGTAGTCAATGTCCTGCAGGTACATTTATGACAGAAGACAAACATGACAAAACGGCCTGTAGACCATGTCTAGAAGACTCAGATCTTGGACCAGATCAGGTGGTTGTTGAGATCTGCAACGTCACCCATCAGACAGTGGTTGGATGTAGACAGGGATACTTCATAGATTCTTCAGGAGAGTTTTCTGTGGCCAGAGTCAAATGTTTACCATGTCAGAAGTGTAAACAACAGATACGAGAATGTGATATGTATCACAATACAGTCTGTTGTGATGACCCAGGCATGGAAATTGTGAATGTAACTGATTGTAAACAAAGTGACCACAGCCAGAACAGTTCAAACACTTTAGCAGGTGAGAACATTGCTATTTTCACTATTTATTTCTAAAATTAGGAAGAACTCGCAATATTATTATAATAATTATTAATACACGACATTAGTTGTTTATTTTCTGAATATTGTATCGTGACAGTTTCATGTTACTTGTATCTGTCATAACAGATATCAATCTGGTGAGTCTAGAGAAGAGATTCTGTGGAGAAGATCAATACCTGTATTCCAGCCAAAATAACAACTTGACCATGTGCCTACCTTGTGAGAAAGGAACCTACATGAAAGAAAGGAATCATACCATGACTTTCTGTAAGAACTGTTCAGATGTCCAGGGTGTACGTGTTCCAGAATCTTGTTACAATGTGACTGAAAGCACGTACAGGGATGAACTTCACTGGCAGATCGGGTTGTCTCTTGGTATAATTATACCATCACTAGTTCTAGTGCCTCTTATCTTTGTCGTAGTGAGACGCTATCAAACCAAACGTCCACACAGAGAGCGTACACAAAGGTAATAACATAGAGAATAATAAATGAGTAAATTTATATATAATAGTAAGTGAATTAATGACCTACTTTATAAAAGAACCTACACATAAGAATGTATGTGAAGTACATCAGAGTATGCGAACTTTTGGAGTACGTAAAGTCTGTAATATATAGGTTATGTGAAAGTTGTGTCCTGTCTAATTCATGAACCCTCTGTCTTGTCAGTTAATGTGTCAATTATTAACAAGCCACATGCCATCATGATCTGGCTTTCTTTTCTTTGTTTGTCATTTGTTAACTCTTGGCACTTTAAGAAAAGTAATTTAAAGGTAAAAAAGTAGAACAGACAGTTTTCATCAGCAGTCAATCAGTCATTTTCATGTTCTTTGTGAAACTTTGCCTCCCTAACAGCTCTCCTGTGGGCCTTTCGGTTGTAAGCAAGATGCTCTGCTGCTGATGTATCCATTTGGAGATTATCCACGATGTCTTGCAGCTATCTTCGCCGTGGTCTTCTTCTCTTTCTTTTTTCCGTTATGTATCTTTCCAAGACTCTCTTCTCTAAATTCTCATGGTTTAATATGTCCAAAATATTTAAATTGTCTCTGTTTATTCTTCTTTAATAGCTGGTTTTCTTCATTACTGAGTTCTTGTAGTATAGATATATGTGTTCTTGTAGTATGGATATATGTGTTGTTGTAGTATGGATAAATGTGGTATTTTTGTGTGTAGAAAAACTGTTCTGTAGCATTTATGTTTAAAGATGTTCATGTGTTTCTCAGCTGTTTTGTTTTTATTCAAGAGCGAAAAAGAAATGAACGTTCACTTTTGAGTAGAACATTTGATAAGATAAAGACAATAAAGACAGAGAAGAAAAAGGCTGAACAGATGATAAGATTGTGAGTAAACTGAAAAAAAAAAGAAAATTAATAAAGAAAGAAATCTGAAATTATCTATTTTTCTTGTCATCATGATTACAAGCTTATCATTTAGAAAGACAATTATATTTATGAATATATTTTGACATGACATTTTCATTTGATGTTAATACTTGTTAATTGTTTCAGAATTTTGTGTCTGTGTTTGTGTGTGAGTCTTTATTTATATTTACAACAGTTCTAAACGCTGGCATCAAAGTGTTTCTTTATTATCATTTTAACAATTTCTCGCTGCTCAGAAACTTGTCTGAGTGTGTGGTTGAGTAATTTATCTGTGATAGTAAAGTCCTCGACCAAATATGAATATAAGTTAAATGAAAGAACATGGATTTAAAGTTTTCGTGGAATCTTCGTATTAATCATCCCTCTCAACATCTCGTATAATATGGGTAACTGAATCCAGTGCTCTAACATTTACGTTACTTCCTCTAGATGCCCAGGGCACTTGCTGCATCTGTGTCCAAAATCTCATCTCCGTTTCTTCAGATATTATGATTTTTACTAGTCCAAGTTTCAATACAATGCAGACATATTGACTCTTTATTGTACTCTAATATTATTTTCTTCACATTTAAAGATCATCTTGTATTTGTTTGTATATTATTTGCGTTACGTTGTGAAATATATTATAATAATTTTTTTTCTATAAGACTGGAAGATGTCGTGTTAAAAGTTAAAGCACATAGTTATTTATCTGAGATATTCTCTGATCCCTAGGTCTCTAGATTTTATTAATGTGTGCTAGGTCAAGAGCGGAGACATATTTGTAGAATATGCAGCAGATTTGTTTATACAATACAGCGTTTTATGAGTTTTATGAATATTGAATGAAGTCAATGAGAAGCAACCACATAATGTCTGACTGTGTCACGTGTACAGGTCATGCATATTAAAGAGGTCAAACTTTTCTACATAGAATAAATTAATCATGCTTTGAAATGATTTTTGTAACTTTTTTATTTGTGTATTTTTTATTCAAAAGACATAATTTATCACATCCGAAAGTGACAAATAAAATGTAACGAAGTCACTGACTCCTGACGCCAGTTATAAACTTAGAAAAGACTTTAGTCCTTTACTTTCAGATAAATAAGTCACAAGTGAATATATCACGTTGGTTTCTCTGTTTGTCTTTTGTATTCTGTCTTATTCTGTCACATAACCAATAATAAAACTGTAGCAGTAAAACTGTGACAGTAAACTTGTAGCAGTAAAGATGTGACAGTAAACTTGTAGCAGTAAAGCTGTGACAGTAAACTTGTAGCAGTAAAGCTGTGACAGTAAACTTGTAGCAGTAAAGCTGTGACAGTAAACTTGTAGAAGTAAAACTGTGACAGTAAACGTGTAGCAGTAAAGCTGTTGCGCTCTACAAAGAAGAAGGTTATAGGCTAAAGACGGACAAATCATTGATGGTAGTACAGAAGATATTATCAAGCAGGTCTGTGAACCCAACAAGATGAGCAGGGAGTAGAATCCACTTTCTCTGTCAGGTGTGACAAGATGAGCAGGGAGTAGAATCCACTTTCTCTTTAAGGTGTGACAAGATGAGCAGGGAGCAGAATCCACTTTCTCTGAATACAGAGATCAACGGCCTCGTCAGTGAAGTCTATAGTGAGGCAGATGTTATTTACACAGATGGGTCCCTTGTCTGTAGTGAGGCAGATGTTATTTACACAGATGGGTCCCTTGTCTGTAGTGAGGCAGATGTTATTTACACAGATGGGTCCCTTGTCTGTAGTGAGGCAGATGTTATTTACACAGATGGGTCCCTTGTCTGTAGTGAGGCAGATGTTATTTACACAGATGGGTCCCTTGTACGACATCAAAGGAGAGCATGGACATTCACAGCACACTCAGAGGGCAGAACAATCCAGGAAGTCGGCGGTGCCTTCGCTATGCCCACAAGCAGCAAGACGATGAAGATGATGATAGCAGTGAGGAAAGTATTTGTCTGACTGGAGTCACAGGACTATTCTGGGGTCTGCATACTAAGTGATTCAGAGACTATGATCCGGAAGGTTGAGGCAGGTTCTGTACACAGGCGGTGGCTTGAGTCATTGCAGAAATCAACTATCCACATAGTCGTCACCCTCATAGATGTCCCTGGTCTTGCTGACATCCAGGGAAATGAGAGAACTGATAGGTTGGCTGGCTGTGTCATCATCACAGACGGACAACCACTGGGTCGAGTGATATTGTTAACGCATTCAGAGAGATACGAAGAGTGGAGGACTTAGAGAGCAGCTAATCCATGTCGTTGCTTAGAGAGAGAGAGAGAGAGAAAGAGAGAGAGAGAGAAAGAGAGAGAGAGCTGGGAGTACAGACTGGCATGACCAAACACGAGAGACATACTGGACTCAAGGAGGACTTAGAGAGCAGCTAATTCACGTCGTTGCTTAGAGTGAGAGAGCTGGGAGTATAGACTGGCATGACCAAACACGAGAGCCATACTGGACTCAAGGAAGACTTGTCAACCAACACAGGAAGTGCACTATCACTCGCAGGACACTGATGTTGAGAGGAGGATCAGAACTTCTGGACATGTCTGGAGTGCAATGATGATAATCCAGACCATAAACCATAAATCTGTAGTAAATCAGAAGTAGTAAAAAATGTAGGAAGAAAAAAAGATGTTTATGTGGTAGGGATTTGTATTTAATTTATAAGATGTTATATTGTATTTTTATTTTGTTTGCATCTATCTTTATAGGTATATGAAGATTTACAATAACACGGACTAATACATTCACACATCACATCAATGAAACAACAACAAACACAACCAATACTACTTATTCAAATAATCATGAACTTATAATGTTGTATATATAATGTAGCTGTTTATCAGCTTATATTGTTATTAATAAAAATCACTAAAACAATTTTCTAAAATATAGGTTCGGTTGAGATTGCAACAAACGTAATAAGTGGCAAGAAAGTATTCACATACCTCTGCATAAAAATCAGTAATATAAAATTAAATTGCATATAATAAGCATCATTTCAATATTACCAATAAAAAAAACAAAATAACATCAAATTCCTACATAAACAATTATATCTTAACTGAGTTATGGTTATTGATTACCATTCATAACACAATCACTAACAAAATATTTAACTAAGTGGATCGGGATTGATCAAGTGAGCTCACAGCAGACCTTGCATTCATACACATCACATAATAACAACCCATACTAATCTAAACATATTACTTCTTTTTTCGACGAATAAACATTCTCATTCGCGCTTGAACAATCACACGACTTTCCCCTATCCGCAGGCCTCCCTCGTCCTCAGCTTACAAATCCCGACCGATTAAAATTATATCATGTTTTCTTTAGGATATTTAAGAGTAATGTTCTAAGTGTACTACTCTACGGAAGTGAATGCTGGAAAATCACCAAAACCATAGAAAACAAGTTGAATTCTTTCCAGACTAGATGTGTACGAAGAATTAGAAAAACATTTTGGCCAAACACCATAAGAAATAACATTTTATTGTCAGAAATGCAGATGAAGCCACTGACAATAATTTTTGAGGAAAGACGCTGGCGATGGTTGGGACATGTGCTCCGAATGACTGATAACTCACTACCAAAAATAGCACTAAGATGGACACCACAGGGAAACCGAAGTAAGGGTAGACCAAAAGAGACATGGAGAAGAACAACAGAAATGATTTTGAGCAATGGAGGGCTCACCTGGGCAAGAGCTGAAAAAAAGGCGAAGGACAGGCATTTGTGGACAACCCTTGCGGAAGTCGGCGGTGCCTTCGCTATGCCCACAAGCAGCAAGACGATGAAGATGATGATAGCAGTGAGGAAAGTATTTGTCTGACTGGAGTCACAGGACTATTCTGGGGTCTGCATACTAAGTGATTCAGAGACTATGATCCGGAAGGTTGAGGCAGGTTCTGTACACAGGCGGTGGCTTGAGTCATTGCAGAAATCAACTATCCACATAGTCGTCACCCTCATAGATGTCCCTGGTCTTGCTGACATCCAGGGAAATGAGAGAACTGATAGGTTGGCTGGCTGTGTCATCATCACAGACGGACAACCACTGGGTCGAGTGATATTGTTAACGCATTCAGAGAGATACGAAGAGTGGAGGACTTAGAGAGCAGCTAATCCACGTCGTTGCTTAGAGAGAGAGAGAGAGAAAGAGAGAGAGAGAGAGCTGGGAGTACAGACTGGCATGACCAAACACGAGAGACATACTGGACTCAAGGAGGACTTAGAGAGCAGCTAATTCACGTCGTTGCTTAGAGTGAGAGAGCTGGGAGTATAGACTGGCATGACCAAACACGAGAGCCATACTGGACTCAAGGAAGACTTGTCAACCAACACAGGAAGTGCACTATCACTCGCAGGACACTGATGTTGAGAGGAGGATCAGAACTTCTGGACATGTCTGGAGTGCAATGATGATAATCCAGACCATAAACCATAAATCTGTAGTAAATCAGAAGTAGTAAAAAATGTAGGAAGAAAAAAAGATGTTTATGTGGTAGGGATTTGTATTTAATTTATAAGATGTTATATTGTATTTTTATTTTGTTTGCATCTATCTTTATAGGTATATGAAGATTTACAATAACACGGACTAATACATTCACACATCACATCAATGAAACAACAACAAACACAACCAATACTACTTATTCAAATAATCATGAACTTATAATGTTGTATATATAATGTAGCTGTTTATCAGCTTATATTGTTATTAATAAAAATCACTAAAACAATTTTCTAAAATATAGGTTCGGTTGAGATTGCAACAAACGTAATAAGTGGCAAGAAAGTATTCACATACCTCTGCATAAAAATCAGTAATATAAAATTAAATTGCATATAATAAGCATCATTTCAATATTACCAATAAAAAAAACAAAATAACATCAAATTCCTACATAAACAATTATATCTTAACTGAGTTATGGTTATTGATTACCATTCATAACACAATCACTAACAAAATATTTAACTAAGTGGATCGGGATTGATCAAGTGAGCTCACAGCAGACCTTGCATTCATACACATCACATAATAACAACCCATACTAATCTAACACATATTACTTCTTTTTTCGACGAATAAACATTCTCATTCGCGCTTGAACAATCACACGACTTCCCCCTATCCGCAGGCCTCCCTCGTCCTCAGCTTACAAATCCCGACCGATTAAAATTATATCATGTTTTCTTTAGGATATTTAAGAGTAATGTTCTAAGTGTACTACTCTACGGAAGTGAATGCTGGAAAATCACCAAAACCATAGAAAACAAGTTGAATTCTTTCCAGACTAGATGTGTACGAAGAATTAGAAAAACATTTTGGCCAACACCATAAGAAATAACATTTTATTGTCAGAAATGCAGATGAAGCCACTGACAATAATTTTTGAGGAAAGACGCTGGCGATGGTTGGGACATGTGCTCCGAATGACTGATAACTCACTACCAAAAATAGCACTAAGATGGACACCACAGGGAAACCGAAGTAAGGGTAGACCAAAAGAGACATGGAGAAGAACAACAGAAATGATTTTGAGCAATAGAGGGCTCACCTGGGCAAGAGCTGAAAAAAAGACGAAGGACAGGCATTTGTGGACAACCCTTGCGGAAGCCCCATGTGCCCTGGGCACTTAAGGTTCAGAGAGAGAGAGAGATGTTTTCTTTATATACCTGAGAGAGAGAGAGAGAGAGAGACAGACCTTTCCCAGAATTGCTCACTTCTGTTACTAGCCTGTTTTTGACCCATTATTTCTTAGTCTAGGGTTGCAAATCAGTCAGGTTTGCTATGTTCTTGTCTCTTCTCTGCAATAGGAAACAGAATTATACTTTCATAATACAAGCTTATTATAGATAAAGCAGAATCATATGTCAGGGTATAGGCTTATTAAATAGAAAACAGAATTATACATCCAGGATGCAGGCTTATCATATATAAAATAGTTTTATAACTCAACGTTCTAAAATATGGTAATGTAAACTCTTTTTCCTTGTTGAAGTGGATATATGTCAAATGTGGCACAGTTCTACGCCTTTGTGTGCCTGTCTTTACATACTTGTACACATATGTTTTATTCTTACAGGTTTCGTCCACTCTTTCTGTTGTGTGAAAAGAGTTGTGATGAAAACAACGAACCATGTAACACAGAAACTGACCAAATGTTCAGAGAGTCTACACCTGGAGTTAACGATGTGCAGCCACAGTCAGAGGATCAGAACTTCTGGACATGTCTGGAGTGCAATGATGATAATCCAGACCATAAACCATAAATCTGTAGTAAATCAGAAGTAGTAAAAAATGTAGGAAGAAAAAAAGATGTTTATGTGGTAGGGATTTGTATTTAATTTATAAGATGTTATATTGTATTTTTATTTTGTTTGCATCTATCTTTATAGGTATATGAAGATTTACAATAACACGGACTAATACATTCACACATCACATCAATGAAACAACAACAAACACAACCAATACTACTTATTCAAATAATCATGAACTTATAATGTTGTATATATAATGTAGCTGTTTATCAGCTTATATTGTTATTAATAAAAATCACTAAAACAATTTTCTAAAATATAGGTTCGGTTGAGATTGCAACAAACGTAATAAGTGGCAAGAAAGTATTCACATACCTCTGCATAAAAATCAGTAATATAAAATTAAATTGCATATAATAAGCATCATTTCAATATTACCAATAAAAAAAACAAAATAACATCAAATTCCTACATAAACAATTATATCTTAACTGAGTTATGGTTATTGATTACCATTCATAACACAATCACTAACAAAATATTTAACTAAGTGGATCGGGATTGATCAAGTGAGCTCACAGCAGACCTTGCATTCATTCACATCACATAATAACAACCCATACTAATCTAACACATATTACTTCTTTTTTCGACGAATAAACATTCTCATTCGCGCTTGAACAATCACACGACTTTCCCCTATCCGCAGGCCTCCCTCGTCCTCAGCTTACAAATCCCGACCGATTAAAATTATATCATGTTTTCTTTAGGATATTTAAGAGTAATGTTCTAAGTGTACTACTCTACGGAAGTGAATGCTGGAAAATCACCAAAACCATAGAAAACAAGTTGAATTCTTTCCAGACTAGATGTGTACGAAGAATTAGAAAAACATTTTGGCCAAACACCATAAGAAATAACATTTTATTGTCAGAAATGCAGATGAAGCCACTGACAATAATTTTTGAGGAAAGACGCTGGCGATGGTTGGGACATGTGCTCCGAATGACTGATAACTCACTACCAAAAATAGCACTAAGATGGACACCACAGGGAAACCGAAGTAAGGGTAGACCAAAAGAGACATGGAGAAGAACAACAGAAATGATTTTGAGCAATGGAGGGCTCACCTGGGCAAGAGCTGAAAAAAAGGCGAAGGACAGGCATTTGTGGACAACCCTTGCGGAAGCCCCATGTGCCCTGGGCACTTAAGGTTCAGAGAGAGAGAGAGAGAGAGAGAGAGAGAGAGAGAGAGACAGACCTTTCCCAGAATTGCTCACTTCTGTTACTAGCCTGTTTTTGACCCATTATTTCTTAGTCTAGGGTTGCAAATCAGTCAGGTTTGCTATGTTCTTGTCTCTTCTCTGCAATAGGAAACAGAATTATACTTTCATAATACAAGCTTATTATAGATAAAGCAGAATCATATGTCAGGGTATAGGCTTATTAAATAGAAAACAGAATTATACATCCAGGATGCAGGCTTATCATATATAAAATAGTTTTATAACTCAACGTTCTAAAATATGGTAATGTAAACTCTTTTTCCTTGTTGAAGTGGATATATGTCAAATGTGGCACAGTTCTACGCCTTTGTGTGCCTGTCTTTACATACTTGTACACATATGTTTTATTCTTACAGGTTTCGTCCACTCTTTCTGTTGTGTGAAAAGAGTTGTGATGAAAACAACGAACCATGTAACACAGAAACTGACCAAATGTTCAGAGAGTCTACACCTGGAGTTAACGATGTGCAGCCACAGTCAGAGGACAATCAGGAAACTTCTCTCATAATAGATCAGGACACGTCTGGAGATAACGATGTGCAACCAGAGTAAGAGGACAACCAAGAAACTTCTCTCATGATAGATCAGGACACGCCTGGAGATAACGATGTGCAACCAGAGTAAGAGGACAACCAAGAAACTTCTCTCATGATAGATCAGGACACGCCTGGAGATAACGATGTGCAACCAGAGTAAGAGGACAACCAAGAAACTTCTCTCATAATAGATCAGGACACGTCTGGAGATAACGATGTGCAACCAGAGTAAGAGGACAACCAAGAAACTTCTCTCATGATAGATCAGGACACGCCTGGAGATAACGATGTGCAACCAGAGTAAGAGGACAACCAAGAAACTTCTCTCATGATAGATCAGGACAGGTCTGGAGATAACGATGTGCACCCAGAGTAAGAGGACAACCAAGAAACTTCTCTCATGATTGATCAGGACAGACCTGGAGTTAGTGATCAGGGAAAAGTCTAGAAGCATTCCCTGGCAAGTAGAGCTAACAGTATGCAATTAGTCATAGACTAAAACTATAAAATATTGAAAGTGGTCGCTCTCGACTGTGATAAAAATGAAGAGTAACAACGTAGTAAGTATGGAAGAAGAAGAATAAACAGGAGGACGAGGAGCAGTAGTAGTAGGATTAGGACGATGACAACAAGAAGAAGAATAAGGAGAACGAAGTGGAGTAGTAGTAATAGGAGGAGAAGGACGAGTAGTAGAACGAGTAGTAGTAGTAGTAGTAGTAGTAGTAGTAGTAGTAGTAATAGTAGTAGTGGTGGTAGTAGTGGTAGTAGTAGTAGTAGTAGTAGTAGTGGTAGTAGTGGTAGTAGTAGTAGTAGTAATAGTAGTAGTAGTAATAGTAGTAGTGTTAGTAGTAGTGGTAGTAGTGGTAGTAGTAGTGGTAGTAGTAGTAATAGTAGTAGTAGTGGTAGTAGTAGTAGTAGTAGTAATAGTAGTAAAAGAATGAGGAGGGCGAGTAGTACTAGTAGTAGTAGTAGGAGAATGAGAAGGGGAGTAGTAGTAGTAGTAGTAGTAGTAGTAGTAGTAGTAGTAGTAGTAGTAGTAGTAGAAGTAGTAGTTGGAGGAGGAGAAGGATAAAGGAGAGTAGTTGTAGCAGGAGGATGACGAGTAGTAGTAGTAGTAGTAGTAGTAGTAACAGTAATAGCAGTAGTAACAGTAGTAGTAATTGCAGTAGTGGTAGAAGGAGAACGACGAGTAGTAGTGCCAGTAGTAGTCGTAGTAGAAGTAGTAGTAGTGGTAGTAGTAGTAGTAGTAGTAGTAGTAGCAGTAGAAGAAGGATGACGACAAGTAGTATTAGTAACAGTAATAGTAGCAGAAGCAGGAGGACAATAAATATTAGTAGTAGTAGTAGTTCTTGTAGTAGTTGTAGTAGTAGTAGAGGAGAAGGAGGACGACGAGTAGTAGCAGTGATAGTAGTAGTAGTAGTAGTAAGAGAAGGAAGAAGACGAGTAGTTGTAGTAGTGGTAGTAGGAGAAGGAGGAGGAGGAAGAGGAGAATTAGGAGGGCGAGAAGTAGTAGTAGTGGTAGTAGTGGTAGTAGTAGTAGTAGTAGTAGGAAGAGAAGGAGGAGGATAAGTAGTAGGACGACGAGTAATAGTATTAGTTGTAGTAGAACTAGTAGTAGTAGGAGAAGGATAAGAGCGAGTAGTTGTAGTATGAGAAGGAGGAACACGAGCAGTAATGGTGGCAGTAGTAGTAGTAGGAGAAGTAGGACGACGAGTAGTAGTTTTAGCTGTAGTAGTAGTAGTAGTAGTATTAGTAGGAGAAGGATAAAGGCGAGAAATAGTAGTAGGAGAAGTAGGACGACGAGTAGTAGTATTAGTTGTAGTAGTAGTAGTAGTAGTAGTAGTAGTAGTAGTAGTAGTAGTAGGAGAAGGATAAAGGCGAGAAATAGTAGTAGGAGAAGTAGGACGACGAGTAGTAGTATCTCGATAGAATGAGCTTAGTGATACTGAGCTTTTATATATACTTATGTCCATAAACTACAGGTGTGTCACTTAATAACGTTAAGTTTTATATATGCATATAACCACAAATTATTAGTGTGTCACTTAGTAACACTAAATTTTATATGTATACATATACCCACAAACTATTGTTTATGTCGCTTAAAGATACCAAGAAATCTGACTAAATTATGGAGGATGAGATCTACTCAATGGAACAAAAACGAACGAATTGTTATTGTGAGTTTCAAGATCTGGGAAGAATAATTTCTCAGATTGTATTCCTTTCGTTGGGTCTTGTTCTTAAAGTTTTGCTGCTTTTAATTATGGAGAAAGAACGAGCAGAAAAAAAAAACATTCGAGTCTGAAGATAAATAACAAGGTTTTAGTTTCTGTTTAACTGAGAATCTTCGTTTCATGTTTAGCTGCTGTCAGTTACTCTTAAATGCTTCGACTCTGGTGACTGTTGTCTGTTGTTTATTGTACCTTTTTTCACGTTTTATTGTTGACATATTAATGGTGAACGTACATTATCCATTATTACCAGATCAACTGAAGTTACTACCACGTACCAATGTAACAAAGTGCCTTTTAGTTATGACTGTAGTATTATTATAGTCTTGTCTTTTCTTATCTTCTTATATCCTTCCCGTGCCGTTAAACGTCACATAGGGCTCGCAAAGTAGTTCGCCAATTTTTCCTGTCTTCGGCGAATCTTTCAACCTCATCAAAGGATTTTACGCCTTTTAATTTGGCCTCTCTTAATAATGTCCTCTTCAGAGTTTCACGCGGTCTGCCTCTTTTTCTTTGGCCTGTTGTGTTCCACTTGATAGCTTGTTTTCGGATTCTCTGATCATTTCTTCTCATCAAGTAACCAACATATGTCCATCTTCTTTTCCTGATCACCCATGAGACTGGTTGTTGTTCAGTCATCTGTCTTTATCTCTGCATTGTTCTTGAATTTGTTCCACTTGACGCCGAGTATTTTCCTTATGCATTTGTTTTCAGAAGAGTTTAATTTCTTTTCTATTTCTTTAGTTGTTTTCCAGCTTTCGCATGCATAAATGAGGGTGGACATTACATTTGAATTGAATAGTCTTAACTTGGTTTTTGTGCTTATAACTTTTGAATTCCATAAATTCTCAAGATTCTTGAAGATTGATGCTGCTTTTGAAATTATGATCCTAACTTACTTTCTAGTGTCACCATCCTGGTCTATGTAGCTGCCAAGGTATGCAACTTGATTGACTTCTTCAACATCTGTCCTTTCTATGTGTATTTTTCCATTTTGATAGAAGGGAATTTTCATTATTTTTGTTTTGTCCTTGTTAATTTCAAGTCCTATTTTGCTAGCCAATGAAGACAGGCTTTCTGTTTTTTCTTGCATGGAATTCACATTATTACTGATAAGAGTTATGTCATCAGCAAAATCAAAATCTTCTAGTTGGGTCCCATGTACCCAGTCGATACCTGTGTTACCTGTGCAGCATTTTTTCATTATGAAGTCTACTGTAATCCCAACAAAGTAAAGGAGACAGTATACATCCTTGTTTCACACATGTTTCAATCTGGAACCATTCACTCATCCATTCTTCTGTCTTCACTGCACAAACATATCCATTGTATAAGTCCTTAATGATGTTGACAATTTTAGAAGGTATTCCATATAGACTTAAAATCCTCAATAATGAATCTCTGTGTATGCTATCAAATGCCTTTTTTAAAGTCTATGAAGTTCAGTATTAACGGTTTCTGCTTTTCAATATGTTCTTCAAGTATTATTCTTAAAGTAAAGATCTGGTCGAGACAGCTTCTCCCTTTTCGAAATCCTGCTTGTTATTCTCTCATTGCAGTATCCACTATATCTTTAAGTCTATTCAAAATGACCTTGCAAAATACTTTTGACACAACTGATATTAAGGTTACTCCTCTTACAGTTGTTACAGTCACTAAGGTAGCCTTTTTTTTGGTATTTTAACAATGATTCCTTTCTTCCAATTAGAAGGGACCTTTCATTCTTTTCAAATCTTTTTAAACATTCTCTGTAGCTGTCTCATGTTGTCACTATTGATAGCTTTTAGCATTTCGGCTGTTATTTCATCTTCACCTGCAGCTTTGTTGTTAGCCATTAAATTCACTGCTGTTTCAATTTCATGCAATTTAATTTCATCTAGGCTGACATTATTTGTGGGGCTGGTAAGTCAGTTTCAATGTTTAACACTTCTTTTGGGTGTGGTCGATTAAGTATTTCTTGAAAGTGTTCAGCCCATCTTTGCTTTTGGTCTTTATTTGATGTTAATAGTGTTCCATTTTTGCTAAGAATTGGTCTTTCTTTAAATGTAATAGTACCTGTTAGCCTCTTTTGTATGTTATATAAAATTTTGCTGTGTCCTGTTTTTTCTACTTGTTCTGCCTCTTTCGCCATATTGTCTATGTATTCTCTTTTATCCCTTCTAGCTGAACTTTTTACTTTCTTGTCTATCTCTTTGTATGTTGCTTTCGCCAGATCTTTTCCAAGATATGTTCTTGCATTCAACTTGTCTAATTTGAGTGGTCGTCTTTCACGTATGTACTTCCATGTTTTATCTGATATCCATGCTTTTCTATTTGGTTTTTTCTGTCCAGCGCTTGCTTTTGCTGCTGTGATTATGGCTGTGCTGTAAGAATTCCATAACTCATCTATACCTATCTCCTCAACTTCACTGGGTGTTTTGGAATGATTGCCAAGTTCCTGATTGAAATTAATGTTAGCATTTTCTTCTTTAGTATTTTCTTCTTGTCTTTTAGGAGACATTATTATTATATTATTATTATTATTATTATCATTACTATTAGAAGTTTTATTATAGTTATGATTATTACTGATAAACAGAAAGCAGGTTAAAAAAACATGGAAAATGTGAAACCAGGTGGGAGAGGAACACTCCCACGGTATTAGTAGTATAAAGATAGAATGAAGTAGATATTTAGAAATGCTAGACAGGATGGGCGCCCGTAATATAGGACAGATTAAGGAAACATATCTGGATACGAACTAGGACAATTTTCTAAGATAACAATACTACACATAGAGACAGACGGATGGACACTGTGTAAACAGATATCCCATACAGGTATCGCAAACGCTTGAAGAGTTCACCCATGCGAGAAAATCGAATAGACCGATTTGACACAACTGACTTACTGACAGGTGAAGCAGACTTGCTAATCATGGGATGCAGTTTGCACACATGAATAGTCCATCGGATCAATAAGATGACCAAGGAGAGTGCATTGAGGTGTTTAATCAGTATGTAGTCAACCAGCTGACCAATAGAAAGATCTAGAGGTGTGATTTAGTGGACACCTGGCTTACGATATAATAATCAGGCATGCAGTTTTATCTGGGACAAAAAAATAAGAACAGCAGGGCAGGATAAGGATAGACTGAAGATTTGTTTCAAGTGATTATTAGAACTGCGTCAGAAATGTCGAAAATTTGATCATTTTGAAATTGTGTCTAAAATACTTCCGGAGATAAATTAAATTGATTTTCGTAACTTTGAGTTGATGAGTAATAAAAGTGAACTATAATTTGATTCTTGTAACTTTGAGTTAATGAGTAATAAAAATGAACTATATTTTGATTATTGTACCTTTGAGTTGATGAGTAATAAAAGTGAACTATAATTTGATTCTTCTAACTTTGCGTTGACGAGTAATAAAAGTGAACTATAATTTGATTATTGTACCTTTGAGTTGACGAGTAATAAAAGTGAACTATAATTTGATTATTGTACCTTTGAGTTGATGAGTAATAAAAGTGAACTATAATTTGATTATTGTAACTTTGAGTTGATGAGTAATAAAAGTGAACTATAATTTGATTCTCGTAACTTTGAGTTGATGAGTAATAAAAGTGAACTATAATTTGATTCTCGTAACTTTGAGTTGATGAGTAATAAAAGTGAACTATAATTTGATTATTGTAACTTTGAGTTGACGAGTAATAAAAGTAAAATATAATTTGATTCTTGTGACTTTCAGTTGACGAGTAACAAAAGTGAACTATAATTTGGTTCTTGTGACTTTGAGTTCATGAGTAAAAAAGTGAACTATAATTTGATTCTTGTGACTTTCACTTGAAAGTAATAAAAGTGAACTATAATTTGATTCTCGTAACTTTGAGTTGACGAGTAATAAAAGTGAACTATAATTTGATTCTTGTGAATTTGAGTTGACGAGTAATAAAAGTGAACGCTAATTTGATTCTTGTGAATTTGAGTTGACGAGTAATAAAAGTGAACTATAATTGATTCTTGTAACTTTGAGTTGATGAGTAATAAAAGTGAACTATAATTTGATTCTTGTAACTTTGAGTTAATGAGTAATAAAAATGAACTATATTTTGATTATTGTACCTTTGAGTTGATGAGTAATAAAAGTGAACTATAATTTGATTCTTCTAACTTTGCGTTGACGAGTAATAAAAGTGAACTATAATTTGATTATTGTACCTTTGAGTTGACGAGTAATAAAAGTGAACTATAATTTGATTATTGTACCTTTGAGTTGATGAGTAATAAAAGTGAACTATAATTTGATTATTGTAACTTTGAGTTGATGAGTAATAAAAGTGAACTATAATTTGATTCTCGTAACTTTGAGTTGATGAGTAATAAAAGTGAACTATAATTTGATTCTCGTAACTTTGAGTTGATGAGTAATAAAAGTGAACTATAATTTGATTATTGTAACTTTGAGTTGACGAGTAATAAAAGTAAAATATAATTTGATTCTTGTGACTTTCAGTTGACGAGTAACAAAAGTGAACTATAATTTGGTTCTTGTGACTTTGAGTTCATGAGTAAAAAAGTGAACTATAATTTGATTCTTGTGACTTTCACTTGAAAGTAATAAAAGTGAACTATAATTTGATTCTTGTAACTTTGAGTTGACGAGTAATAAAAGTGAACTATAATTTGATTATTGTAATTTTGAGTTGACGAGTAATAAAAGTGAACGCTAATTTGATTCTTGTGAATTTGAGTTGACGAGTAATAAAAGTGAACTATAATTTGATTCTTGTGACTTTCAGTTGACGAGTAATAAAAGTGAACTATAATTTGATTCTTGTGACTTTGAGTTGATGAGTAACAAAAGTGAACTATAATTTGATGCTTGTAACTTTGAGTTGATGAGTAATAAAAGTGAACTATAATTTGATTCTTATAACTTTGAGTTGATGAGTAATAAAAGTGAACTATAATTTGATACGTGTAACTTTGAGTTGACAAGTAATAAAAGTGAACTCTAATTTGATTCTTGTGACTTTGAGGTGACGAGTAATAAAAGTAAACTATAATTTAATTCTCGTAACTTTGAGTTGACGAGTAATAAAAGTGAACTATAATTTGATTCTTGTAACTTTGAGGTGACGAGTAATAAAAGTGAACTATAATTTGATTCTTGTAACTTTGAGTTGACGACTAATAAAAGTGAACTGTAATTTGATTCTTGTAACTTTGGGTTGACGAGTAATAAAAGTGAACTATAATTTGATTCTTGTAACTTTGGGTTGACGACCAATAAAAGTGAACCATAATTTGATTATTGTAACTTTCAGTTGACGAGTAATAAAAGTGAACCATAATTTGATTCTTGTGACTTTCAGCTGACGAGTAACAAAAGTGAACTATAATTTGATTCCAGAACGGACCATCTGAATTATATAGTGATTTTATGTGTCAAGATTTCAGTCTTGTGTGAACCATCTTGTACCACGTGTAGCGAGATTCTGAAATGTCGAAGTAAATAAAAACAATAATTAGTAACACAGTCATAAATTTAAAACTTCGCAATTTAGAAAGACACTAACGGAGAGCTATTAGGTAGGCAAAGTTCCGCAACGAACATAGAAATGACTGACTTAAATATAGAAAGACAAGCATTCATTGATTCAAGTGGCAACATTGTAAGACAGCATCAGTCGTCATTAATATATATATATATATATATATATATACATATCTTCTTATATCTTATATCCTTCCCGTGCCGTTAAATGTCACAAATGGCTGGCAAAGTAGTTCGCCAATTTTTCCTGTCTTCGGCGAGTCTTTCAACCTTATCAAAGGATTTTATGCCTGTTAATTTGGCCTCTCTTAATAATGTCTTGTTCAGAGTTTCACGCGGTCTGCCTCTTTTTCTTCAGCCTGTTGTGTTCCACTTGATAGCTTGTTTTCGGATTCTCTGATCATTTCTTCTCATCAAGTGACCAACATATGTCCATCTCCTTTTCCTGATCACCCATGAAACTGGTTGTTGTTCAGTCATCTGTCTTATCTCTGCATTGTTCTTGAATTCATTCCACTTGATGCCGAGTATTTTCATTAGGCATTTGTTTTCAAAAGAGTCTAATTTCTTTTCTATTTCTTTAGTTGTTTTCCAGCTTTCGCATGCATAAATGAAGGTGGGTATTACATTTGAATTGAATAGTCATAACTTGTTTTTTGTGCTTATAACTTTTGAATTCCATATGTTTTCAAGATTCTTGAAGATTGATGCTGCTTTTGCAATTCTGATCCTAACTTCCTTTCTAGTGTCACCATCCTGGTCTATGTAGCTGCCAAGGTATGCAAATTGATTGACTTCTTCAATATCTGTCCCTTCTATGTGTATTGTTCCATTTTGATTGAAAGGAATTTTCATTATTTTTGTTTTGTCCTTGTTAGCGGGGTAGGGGTATCCCCTATCAAAGAAGAAGTAAGACGCCTCCTTACCTCCGTCAGTCTACGGGACACCCTTGGGCAAGGTGGAGTACCCGTATAGCCCCCCGATCAGGGTGACGTGAAGCCATGGGAGCAGGTGGTGGATGGAATGGGAGAGCAGCTGACAGATAATGTTGGTTATGGTCACCATTCTATGATGGTAGGCAGATGATCTCAATGTAGGGACAATGGCTACGATCACTGACTAGTACAGTCACTGCCCGGAAGGAAAGCAATGGTAAACTACCTTCTGGAAACATACCAAGAAACCCAAGCAGCAATCATGGAAAGTCAAATAGGAAAAAGATCTGGTGGTGAGTCCCCCAGGCCAGATAGATCTAATTTAACACTGGGGAAGAGTGTGAGGCAGAGGTCGGTACTAGTAATTGTGATGACGGACAAAATCCTGACGGTGTTACCAAGGAAAACCCCTGTATCAAACTAAAAAGAAAAATAAGAGTAGGAACATGGAATGTAAGAAGTATGTATGAGGGAAAATATCAAGTAATAAGTGACGAGATGAAAAGAACGCGGATACACATTTTGGGAATCTGCGAACATCGATGGAAAGGATCAGGACACTTTAAGAGCGAGAATGATAATATATTTATATATTCTGGCGGAGAAGTAGGAGGAAAGAATGGAGTGGCTTTTTATTTGGACAAATCAACATCAAAAGCATTACTAGGCTACAATCCAGTAAGTGATAGAATCCTAACAATCAGACTTAAGGGCATTCCTAGAAATGTAACAGTCATCCAGGTATATGCACCTACATCAGCAGCAGAAGAAGATGAAGTAGAACATTTTTATAACACACTGCAGACGACAATGGACCAGGTACGGAAAAATGATATTGTATTTATAATGGGTGATTTTAATGCAAAAATTGGTACAGAAAGAGCAGAAGATGAAGGACATGTTGTAGGGAAATTTAGCATAGGACACAGAAATGAGGCAGGTGACAATCTAATGGCGTTTTGTATGGAAAATGAGCTAATGATCGCTAACACACTTTTTAAACAACATCCAAGAAGACTTTACACATGGACATCACCTGATGGAAAACCAGGAATCAAATAGATTACATTTTAGTGCAGAGAAGGTGGAGGTCAAGCATAACATCAGCAAAAACTTTACCAGGTGCTTATTGTGACACGGACCATGAGTTATTAATAGCAGACATGAAGATAAAGATAAAAAAGATAGTTATGGGATCAAGACCACTCCGCTTTGACCTTACAAATATACCAGAACAATACGGTATAGAAGTGAAGAACCGTTTCGAAATCCTGATGGCTGTACAGGAAGAGATGACACCAGATGAATTGGCTACGCAGGCCAAAGATATCTTAGTAACAACAGCTAAAGACATGGTTCCAGTAAAGAAAACACAAAGAATAGATGGATCACAGCAGGTACACTAGAACTGATAAAACAATGTAGAGAAATGAAGACGCAATGGAGAGTGACAAACAACAACAAAGATAAATATAAAACTTTAACAAAAGAAGTACGAAGAAACATAAGAAAAGACAAAAAACAATACATACAAGATTGTTGTGAAAGAATAGAAGAACATCAGAGGTGTGGAAGAGATAGTGAAATGTTTAAAGAAATGAAGACATTGACGAGAAATGTCACACCTAAGCTAAATGTAATTTGTGATGAGATGGGGAATACCCTGACAGAGACAGAGGAAATTCTGGAAAGATGGAAGGAATATTGCAAAAGAATGTATGAAACAACCGACTGTGGAAGCAGAAATCAACAGTGTGAATTATTATTGGAGGAGAAAGAACCCGAGCCGACAATGGAAGAAGTTTTATGGGCAATAAAGAGTCTGAAAAATGGTAAATCACCAGGATGTGATGAGATAACCGCTGAATTTATTAAAGCAGGAGGAAAGGAGTGTGCAACAATCTATCATGCACTATGTAAAAAGATATGGCATTCAGGTATTTGGCCAAAAGAATGGAAAAGAACTGTATTCATACCACTGCCAAAAAAGGGTAACCTGAAATTATGCACCAACTACAGAACTGTTGCCCTGATTAGTCATGCCAGTAAAATTATGTTAAAAATCATAATGGGTAGACTTCGAAAGAAAATAGAAGAAGAAGTCAATATGGTCCAAGCTGGCTTCAGGCCAGGAAGAGGATCAAGAGATCATATATTCAATCTAAGATTGATAATAGAGAAATGCAGGGAGTTTAATGTGAATCTATATTTATCCTTTATAGACTACTCAAAGGCATTTGATTGTGTACAACACCAGAAACTTTGGGAAATAATGGAAAAAATGGGATTTCCAACACATTTGATACAATTAACATCACTGCTGTATTTAGACCAACAAGCAGCAGTAAGAATAAATGGTGAAACAACAAGTTGGTTTGACATAAAACAAGGGGTCCGTCAGGGGTGCATATTGTCACCCTACTTATTTAACTTGTATACTGAAAATATAATGAGGAATGTTAGAGAAGATGTAGACAAAGAATATTACGATGCCATAACAGTTGGAGGTTATGAAATACCAGAGATTAGATATGCTGATGACACAGTTTGCTGTCCACAACACAAGAAGGAATGGAAAAACTAATTATGTCAGTCCGCAAGAACAGCGAAGAGCAGAACCTCTATCTTAATGCAAAGAAAACTAAAGTGATGACAACTGACAAAACAAACAAGGCAACTGAAATATGTATCAATGAGGAAAAACTGGAAGAAGTGGAGAGTTTTGAATATCTTGGATCACTACTAACTAATAATGGAGATACAATGAGGGAAATTAAAAGGAGGACATCTATTGCTCTTCAGAAAGTAAAACAAATAAAGAATCTGTGGAGAGGAGCAGACAGAACCACAAAAATAAGATTTTTAAGGGCATGCATCTTTCCTACCGCAACATATGCCTGTGAGACCTGGACACTTAACAAAACAGCTGAGAAGCACATAAATGCCTTTGAATGTAAATGCTATAGAAGAGTTCTCCAAATATCGTGGACACAAAAAAGAACAAATATATCTATACTACAAGAGCTTAATATTGAAGAAGGCTGGCTAGTAAGGAGGATTAAAGAGAGAAAACTTAAATATTTTGGCCACATTAAACGTCATGATAATTTAGAGAAGACCGTATTGGAAGGATACATAATGGGAAAAAGAAAAAGAGGAAGACCGAAACGAAGATGGCTGCAAGACATTGTTGATGATCTGGAAATGGATGCAGCAGCAGCAGGCCATCTTGCTCACAACCGAGAGGCCTACAGGAGTGCTGTTTGGGAGGCAAAGTTCCGCAAGGGACATGCAAAGGAATGAATGAAATGAATTTCAATTCCTATTTTGCTAGCCAGTGAAGACAGGCTTTCTGTTTTTTCTTGCATGGAATTCACATTATTACTGATAAGAGGTATGTCATCAGCAAAATCAAAATCTTCTAGTTGGGTCCCATGTACCCAGTCAATACCTGTGTTACCTGTGCAGCATTTTTTCATTATGAAGTCTATTGTAATCCCAAAAAGTAAAGGAGACAGTATACATCCTTGTTTCATGCCTGTTTCAATCTGGAACCATTCACTCATCCCTTCTTCTGTCTTGACTGCACAAACATATCCATTGTATAAGTCCTTAATGATGTTGACAATTTTAGATGGTATTCCATATAGACATAAAATTCTCCATAATGAATCTGTGTATATGCTATCAAATGCCTTTTTAAAATCTATGAAGTTCAGTATTAATGGTTTCTGCTTTTCAATATGTTCTTCAAGTATTATTCTGAGAGTAAAGATCTGGTCGAGACAGCTTCTCCCTTTTCGAAATCCTGCTTGTTCTTCTCTCATTGCAGTATCAACTATATCTTTGAGTCTATTCAAAATGACCTTGCAAAATACTTTTGACACAACTGATATTAAGGTTACTCCTCTCCAGTTGTTACAGTCACTAAGGTTGCCATTTTTTGGTATTTTAACAATGATTCCTTTCTTCCAATTAGAAGGGACCTTTTCTTCTTTCCAAATCTTGTTAAACATTCTCTGTAGTTGTCTTATGTTGTCACTATTGATAGTTTTTAGCATCTCAGCTGTTATTTCATCTTCACCTGCAGCTTTGTTGTTAGCCATTAAATTCACTGCTGTTTCAATTTCGTGCAATTTAATTTCATCTAGGTTGACATTTAGTTGTGGGGCTGGTAAGTCAGTTTCAATGTTTAACACTTCTTTTGGGTGTGATCGATTGAGTATTTCTTGGAAGTGTTCAGCCCATCTTTGCTTTTGGTCTTTATTTGATGTTAATAGTGTTCCAGTTTTGCTAAGTATTGGTCTTTCTTTAGATGTAATAGTACCTGTTAGCCTCTTTTGTATGTTATATAAAGTTTTGCTGTCTCCTGTTTTTGCTGCTTTTTCTGCTTCTTTTGCCATATTGTCTATGTATTCTCTTTTATCCCTTCTAGCTGATTTTTTACTTTCTTGTCTATTTCTTTGTATTTTGCTTTTATACATACATATATATACACAGACACACAAACACCCATAAATTGTTATGTTAGATGTTAATGCTGTAACGGTAAAAGTTATAATCCTATACTGAGCAATAAGTGTTCAATATCAGAACAGTGCCAGCATATAATAGAATATTAATAATAGAACAGTGGGAGCACATAATAAAAACTAAATATTAGAACAGTGCGATCACATAATAAAAACTAAATATTAGAATAGTGCGTGCACATAATAAAAACTAAATAGTAGAACAGTGGGAGCAAATAAGAAAAACTAAATATTAGAACAGTGCGAGCACATAATAAAAACTAAATATTAGAACAGTGCGAGCACATAAGAAAAACTAAATATTAGAACAGTGCGAGCACATAATAAAAACTAAATATTGGAACAGTGCGAGTACATAATAAAAACTAAATACCAGAACGTGGAGAGCAAACAATAAAGAAATAAATATAAGAACATTGATAATAGACAATAACAAAATAAATATCAGAACATTGCGACCACACAATAAATAACTAAATAGCAGAACAGTGAGAGCACACAATAACAAAAAATGATACGAACACTGCGAACTCTAAATAACAAAATAAATGTAAGAACAGTGCGAGCACACAATAAAGAACTAAATAACAGAATATTGAGAGCACAGAATAACGAACTAGAACATGAACACAGGTGATAAATATAACAAGAAGTGATCAAATTATTAAAGAATGACAGAGCTTTCCTAGCACATGCAGGGTTTTCCTAGCACATGCAGGGGTTTTCTAGCACATGCAGGGTTTTCCTAGCACATGCAAGGGTTTGCTAGCACATGCAGAACTTTCCTAGCACATGCATTGTTTTTCTAGTTTATGCAGGGTTTCCTAGCACAGACAGAGCTTTCCTAGCACATGTACAGCTTTCCTAGCATTGACCGAGCTTTCCTAGCATAGGCAGAGCGTTCCTAGCAGAGACAGAGCTTTCATAGCACAGACAGAGCGTTCCTAGCACAGCCAGAGCTTTCCTAGCACAGGCATGGCTGTCCTAGCACAGGCATGGATGTCATAGCACAGGCACAGTTTTCCTAGCACAGGCAGAGCTTTCCTAGCACCGACAGATCTTTCCTAGCACAAGCAGAGCTTTCCTACCACAGGCAGAGCTTTCCTAACACAGGCAGAGCTTTCCTAACACAGGCAAAACTTTCCCTGCACGGACAGCGCTTTCCTAGCACAGACAGAGCTTTCCTGTCACAGACAGAGCTTTCCTAGCACAAGCAGAGCTTTCTTAGCACAGGCAGAGCTGACTAACAATTTGTCCTTCTTATTCCTCGTGCTTCTAGTTATAATCTGACGTAATCCTTCACCTAGGTCCTGGGGAAGATCTTTTCTTACTCGAAGTTTAAGGCCTCATTTAAACAAGCTTAACCCATTTCTGTCCCATAAGTCATTTGATCTCACACGGCTTTGACTTTCTGTCTTGTCTTAATCCCACTCACTTTCTTTTGTCTTAATCACACTAACTTACCTTCTTGTCTTAATCCCACTCACTACCACCAATAGCTGCAGAAGAACCAATAATTCCAGATACTGCTGGAGAACAAGGAGCAACAGCTTCTACTGAGAAAGCTCCACAGTCTTTAGACACCTTTACTCATAAAGACAACCCAGCTAACAGTTCTAGCGAAACTGATACAATAACGGAACCAAACTCCGAAAAATCTTTGGAGAGCAATGAACCAAGACTTAGTGAGACTGTTAGTTCTCATCAAGCTGTTGGTACAGGTACAAATCTACTTACTTGTCTCTGTGGCCATGACTTCACAGAAGTTATTAAAGACTTCGTGAAAATACTTATCAGTGACATGAAGTCGGAAGTTGTAAAGTCACTCAGTGAGGAGAATGACAATATCAAAAAAGAGGTTGAACAGCTGAGAGAAGAAAATACCAAGCTGAAGCTTCTCATTGAATCAGCGAACAGCGAAAACCGCAGTAGTAGAAAACTACAGAAAAACATCCAGACAGAAACTGGTAGTCACAGTCAGTCAGTGGCTGCTAGTCAAACTAATCTCAACATGAAGCCGAAGGCTCAGCCATCGTCGCCCGCCGGTGTAAACAAACTTCACAAGAAAAACAACCAACAAAAACAGAGTGAAGTCAGTGAATCTTTATCAGGTGAGCAAGACCAGCATATCACAAAATACGAGCACCCCATCGAGGTCCAGATCACCAACAGATTCGACGCTCTACAACAAAGCTCTGTACCAGATACTCAGAAGACAGACAGGACGCAACAATCATCTCAGTCAAACAACGCATACCACCTCCAGTCACAATCTAACAGTCAAATATTATTCCTACTCCTCGTTCATGTTTCTCACTTCCTGAATATATTATTGTGTATTTATCAGAGTTTATCTTCCCAGCACCTGTCCATCTAACTTTATTTATTCCTACTATGTTGATCTTCATTCTTTCCATTTCCCTTGTTAGTTTTGCCACCAGTAGCTTGATGACGATCTAGCCTCACCTGTGGCTCGTTAGCTGCCCTACCTGACGAGGCTGTTCCAGAGGAACATCCATTAACGTCGTTCATGACAAATCTATTACTCTGAATAAGCATAATTGTTCTTGGGAGCTACAACAGTGGTTTCCCGTTGCCTTCTGTAGGTTTGTGTACGGACTCTCCGCTAGCCTTCAGACTCCCTGACCTACCCGCAAGGCAGCGGGAGCGAGAGCTCTTAAGGCGCCTCTTACCCGCCTGGTATTCCCTTCACTGAGCACATGAAGCACTTTGTAGGAGTAGTAGAGCCACCTACTATCCCACCTCGCTCTCTGAGTCTACCGCCAGTTGCTCTGCGCCTGGTTATTTGGGTAAATCATTATTCACAGGGATCCTCCATATCTAGAGGACTTTCACCATCCGCCATCTGTCATCGAAACCCATTGATAAACTGGAGATCGATCACACAGAGAAAGAACCCGAACAGACAATAGAAGAAGTTTGTGCGCTATACAGAATCTGAAAAATGGTAAATCACCAGGATGTGATGAGATAACAGCTGAAGTTCTTAAAGCAATACGAAAGGAATGTGCAACAATCTATCATGCACTATGTAAAAAGATACGGATTTCAGGTATTTAGCCAAAAGAATGGAAAATAACTGTATTCATACCACTGCCAAAAAAAGGGTAACCTGAAATTATGCACAAACTACAGAACTG
>CM019698.1:29951625-30130294 GCA_009760885.1 Achatina immaculata
CATTAGTTATTTTTGCTGTCCATGGGATTCACAACATTCTTCTAATAAATCACATTTCTGCTGCTTCCAATGATTTCTGTGCAGACTTGCCTATTGTCCATGATTCACTTCCATATAACAATATAGGTTCAATATAGCATTTTAGGACTCGTTTTCTAACATTCACTGATAAGGATGTGTTGCATAATATGTTTCTCATTCTCTGAAATGCAGTCTTTGCTTTGTCCATTCTGTTCCTAATTTCTGTTCTGCATTTCCCATCTTAAGTTATTACTGCTCCAAGGTATATGAATTTCTGCACCTGCTTTAGAATAGTTCCGTTTAATTTTATACTGCATGCTGGTTGATTCTGTTTCTTAGATATAACCATAGTCTATGTCTTTTTGATGTTCAAAGTAAGGCCTTTCTGTTCACTTTCTTTTGGCGACATTCATCGTCATTCATTTGCATGTCCCTTGCGGAACTTTGCCTCCCAAACAGCACTCCTGTAGGCCTCTCGGTTGTGAGCAAGATGGCCTGCTGCTGTTGCATCCATTTCCAGATCGTCAACGATATCTTGCAGCCATCTTCGTTTTGATCTTCCTCTTTTTCTAGTTTCCCATTATGTATCCTTCCACTATGGTCTTCTCTAAATTATGACGTTTAATGTGTCCAAAATATTTAAGTTTTCTCTCTTTAATCCTCTTTACTAGCCAGCCTTCTTCAATATTAAGCTCTTGTAGTATAGATATATTTGTTCTTTTTTGTGTCCACGATATTTGGAGAACTCTTCTGTAGCATTTACATTCAAATGCATTTATGTGTATCTCAGCTGTTTTGTTAAATGTCCAGGTCTCACAGTCATATGTTGCGATGGGAAAGATGCATGCCCTTAAAAATCTTATTTTTGTGGTTTCGTCTGCTCCTCTCCATAGATTATTTATTTCTTTTACTTTCTGAAGAGCGATAGATGTCCTCCTTTTAATTTCCCTCATTGTATCTCCATTATTAGTTAGCAGTGATCCAAGATATTCAAAACTCTCCACTTCTTCCAGTTTTTCCTCATTGATACATATTTCAGGTGCCTTGTTTGTTTTGTCAGTTGTCATCACTTTAGTTTTCTTTGCATTAAGATAGAGGTTCTGCTCTTCGCTGTTCTTGCGGACTTACATAATTAGTTTTTCCATTCCTTTTTGGCGACTTTATCCAAGAGATTTTGCAGGTCTTGTTGGTTCTCAGCTATCAGTACTGTGTCGTCAGCATACCGAAGGTTGTTAATATTATATCCTCCAGTTTTTATGCCTTGTTCTGTGATGATGGTTCTTAGAATATTCTCGCTATACAGAGAAAAAAGGTCTGGAGATAGTATACATCCTTGTCGCACCCCTTGTTTTATCGGTTGATATTTTCCAATTCTATTTTCAACTCGAACTGCTGCTTCTTGCTGCCAGTATAGGTGTTTTACAATCCTCAGGTCTTTACCGACTATACTGATGTCATAAAGCATTTTAATAATTTCATAATGTTTCAACTTGGTATAATTAATGAAGCATAAGTAGAGATCTTTCTTTACTTCTAAAGCTCTTTCTGTTAGTGTTCGAAAAGCATAAATGGCATTGTGTGATCCCTTTCCTTCAACAAATCCAAACTGTTCAATTTCCAATTTTATCTTTTTCCTTCTTCTTCTCATAATGATTCTCAGAAGTATCATATGCCAAGTTAGTAATGCTACCATTGTGTGATGTGTGCCTGAACGTGTTCAGCATTGATCTTATTGTACCACACGTACGGCTTTATCTAATAAAATAGAATGCACACAAGTCCACTCAATCATTCAGATGTAAAAACAAAGCCACAATGTATGTTGTAACAACACAGTCACAATGTAATGTTGCAAAAACACAGTCACAAGGTAATTTTGGTACAACACAGTCACGATGTATGTTGTAATAAAGCAGTCACAATGTAATATTGCATCATCACAGTCACAATGTATGTTGTAACAACACAGTCACACTGCATTGTTCTAACAACACAGATACAATGTATGTTGTAACAACACAGTCACAATGTATGTTGTAACAACACAGTCACACTGCATTGTTCTAACAACACAGATACAATGCAGTGTTGTAACAACGCAGTCACAATGTAATGTTGTAACAACAGAGTCACAATGTAGTGTTGTAGCAACACATTCACAAAGCTACGTTGTAACAACACAGTCACAATGCAATATTATAATAACACCGTCACACTGTAATGCAGTATCAAAACCGTCACAATATAATGTTAAAACGACACATTCACAAAGTAACGTTGTAACAGCACAGTCACAATGTATTGTTGTATCAACACAGTCACAATGTAATGTAGTAACAACAAGGTCACAGTGTAATGTTGTAACAACAGAGTCACAATGTATTGGTACATTCTTGTTTTTCTCCTCTTCTTGATAACTCACAACCTGAGAAATCTCCCTTCCTAAATAATCAGTCACTCCTATCAGTAACTGCTATCTAATCCACCCCTCTCCTCTCTTCTAATCTTAAGCTTAGTACTCACAACAAAGGAACCCTTCCCACATTAACTACCAAAGCCACACAGGAGCGTCACTTTAGGAGTGGCTACGGCCCTGGACTACAACTTCTGGCAACAACCAGTCCCTACCCTGATCAATAACTCCATTGTGTGAGTCACTTGGACATAATACATGTTAGAACTTGTTATCACCAAAACTTCCATCATGGCATTATAAAACTCCTTGTTTGAGTCACTTGGATACAATACATGTTAGAACTTGTTATCACCAAAACTTTCATCATGGCGTTGTAAAATTTATTGCACATCACTTTCATCTTCATAACAAGTTGTTGACCATAATTGTTCTGTATAAATTGTGTCTAAAACTGTCAGGTACTGATAGTTACAAAAAGTGACAATACATGCACGCACTAGAAACTGAGCAGGTCAATGTTCAGATACAACGTCCAAGAGATTTAAACTGAACAATAAAAGAGAAACATAATTTAAGTCCAATATGAAATAAACACACTGTCATCATCTTTACTTAAAACCTGAATTACACGTGTCTAACTGTTCACTTACTACCAGGAAACTTACACATTTCAAATGGTGTCTTTAAAGGTGACCTCTAGCAGCAGTCTGACCTCGGATAATCCAGAATGGCAGGGATATGGATAGTTTGGTTTCTACTTTCCCTCATTGTAGACCTAACTACAGCTTATCCACGTCACGTGTGTCATCCAGGTACATACCTGGTCACAGCAAGAAATGACCTAGATTTCTGCCTACCTTGTACTGATGGTGTCAACTTCATGCCAGACTCGTGGCACACTCACAGAAACTGCTACAACTGTACACAGATACGGGACCAGGACTTGGAGATTCTCGTCACAGAATGTACCAGAACTCACGATGCTGAGATCTTGTGTACACCTGGGTACTATAGAAGGAGAGCCAGAAACGTGCGTGAGCAAGACAGGTGTGAGAAGTGTTTTGAGTGTGAGCACCCAACTCTAGCATGTCAGGATTACCATGACACGGTCTGTTGTGGTCTTTCAAAATATGACGCTGTCAAAGACAAGGACGGGATTTATATTTGTGTTGAGCGTCCAGTTTTGTGTGACCCTGGACATTTTCTACATCCACAAACTATACAGTGCAGTCTGTGTCCTCCTGGAACATTTATAACAGAAGACAAACATGACAACATGGCCTGCAGACTCTGCCAGACACTCTCAGACCTGAAACCACATCAAACCATTCTTCACGACTGTAACAGCACACATCAAACTATCATTGGCTGTGAGTCCGGGTACTTCATAGACTCTCCGGGAGATTTAGTGACGGACCAAGTGAAATGTTTACCATGTCAGAAATGTGAACATCAGGGACGTGAATGTGACATGTATCACAACACAGTCTGTTGTGATCACTCGGACATGATAGTCGTAGACACTGAAGACGATCTTAAGTGTGTACCACGTGACGGAAGTCAATATACACTAAAACCTGAATCAGTGACAACAGGTGAGATAACTTACCTGTGATCGTATCTTTCTCTTACATTCTTTATAAATATGTAACATTTAAAACTATTTGTGAATTTTACATGCCGGCTCATGTTATAAAAACAGAAATTATATAAAACGTCTTTTATAGCGTTAAATATTAGCATCAATTAGAAATTTTAGTAATAATAATAACAATAACAAATAATGGATATTAGAATTTCTTTCAGGGAGTGTAACACAGCAGAAACAGAAACTGAAACTAGCGTCTTGTTTTTAGAGAAATCAAAAAGTATGATAGTCACTGGAAAACTCAAGGTAAAAGGAAAAGACGGATGCCAATGAAGAACTACTTGTACGATCTAATCCGGCAGTGAATGATGAAGAAGTAGCAAGCAGCAGAAGGAAAGTAAACTTATCTAATAGAAAGTATTGAGACGTGCAAAAAGGAAAGAAATCATATCAAGTAGAAAGTACTAAGACGTGCAAGACAAGGAAAGAAATCATATCAAATAGAATGTACTAAGACGTGCAAGACAAGGAAAGAAATCATATCAAATAGAATGTACTAAGACTACAAGACAAGGAAAGTAACCATAACTAATAGAAAGTACTAATACATGCAAGACAAAGAAATTAAACATATCTAATAGAGTGTAGTGAGACAAGCAACACAAGAAAAGTAAACATATCTAATAGAAGATACTGAGACAAGCAACACAAGAGCAGAAATAACAGCAACAAAAGTTGAGGGAATACATTGATGATGATGATGATGATGATGATGATGATGATGATGATGATGATATGTAAAGAAGACATATGATTAACACATATAAGTTTACTCGCCTTAGTATGGCACTATGAACATTCTTTCTTTGTCTCCCTCACACTGTATCAAGATAGAACTGATGGCAACATTATGTGTGCTCTGTTGGATATACAGAGAATAAGACTAGAGCATCTACTGGATGTGTCTAGAACGTGTTGATGATGATAGTGGCTAGGACTTTCTTTTTCGCAGGAACACCAATCCGGCGCCATTTTGTGGAAATGTTTTGTGTGTGTGTGTGTATGTGTGGTTTGTATGTGTTCTGCTTATTTGAGAGCTATACATGGTTGTTAGAGTTCTCCAAATATCGTGGACACAAAAAAGAACAAATATATCTATACTACAAGAGCTTAATATTGAAGAAGGCTGGCTAGTAAAGAGGATTAAAGAGAGAAAACTTAAATATTTTGGCCACATTAAACGTCATGATAATTTAGAGAAGACCGTATTGGAAGGATACATAATGGGAAAAAGAAAAAGAGGAAGACCGAAACGAAGATGGCTGCAAGACATCGTTGATGATCTGGAAATGGATGCAGCAGCAGCAGGCCATCTTGCTCACAACCGAGAGGCCTACAGGAGTGCTGTTTGGGAGGCAAAGTTCCGCAAGGGACATGCAAAGGAATGAATGAATGAACATGGTTGTTAGAGTTAAGTATAATGCTAATAGAAGCAGATTATCCAAATATCCTTTTTTAATTTTGCAGAAGAAAAAACATTCTGTACCGGGAAGACACGCCCCTCTTCGGTGGCGGAGTCATCAACAATAAAACAGATTTATTTCTCCGTGTACCATGTACTGTACTTGCTTGTATTACTGAACACTTAACTCGTTTTTGCACACACTCTGTTCTGTACCATATACTGTACTTGCTTGTATTACTGAACACTTAACTCGTGTTTGCAAACACTCTGTTCTGTACCATGTACTGTACTTGCTTGTATTACTGAACACTAAACTCGTGTTTGCAAATACTCTGTTCTGTACCATGTACTGTACTTGCTTGTATTACTGAACACTAAACTCGTGTTTGCACACACTCTGTTCTGTACCATGTACTGTACTTGCTTGTATTACTGAACACTAAACTCGTGTTTGCAAACACTCTGCTCTGTACTGTGCCTATTACGTGTTAGCATTAGGCCCAGTGACACAACAGACGTTACATTGATATACGCTGTGTAACAAGACAACCCAGATAACAACAACCTCAACTACACATTAATACACGACATAACCAGTTACATGTAATCAACTAACTCAACACCACAGTTGACAATTAACAAGAACCCAATAACCACAGGATTCAGCAGACACAAATCCGTAAATGTTTAATGATGAAATCCCATTTGTTCGATGTGTGTTGCAATGATGTGGAGTGTAAACTTGATGAGAATAATAACAAATGATCATAAACAAAATATGTCCGGGCGACTAACATCGTCTTGGGACCAAGTCAGACATTCAAACTTGACAAGGCATGCCATCTTCAAAATTACACATGACTTTCAATCTGACATACTACCTTGTCCAAAACGGGACAAATTAACATACAATCTACATGACTACAACAACATTTTGTTCTAAAAAGAACAATCCATCAACTACAACAATTTGTCCTAAAAAAGGAAACTCCATCTAACTTACATACTGAACTAAAGAATCTCTACATCCCTTCCTTGAATTAAAACACCACAACCTGTCACTACAACATTCTGACCCAAACTGTTTCCTCAAACTCGTTCATACATCCGCCTATCAGAATCCACGTGACTCAGTTCTCCCTCGGAACATGAGATACTTTCTCCGTGCTTAGCATAAACAGATGAGTTGTGCTCTATTATACCACAAAAACAGGGTTTCTCACAAAACAATCTGTACAGAATAACATTCTGTTACAACAAAGATTTGCAAAAAACATGAAAATGTTCTCCTTATTCTCACTGTTTTCCAGATATATTATTATCTAACTTTAAAGTGCGTGTACTGTATCTGTCAGATCTATAGATCTTAATATACATCCATACTAGACTAAGATCACAAGTATCAATGGAAAGAATCTCAGTTGGGACAAGAGAAGTTGAAGAAGAACAACACTTTAAGTATCTTGGAAGCATCATTTCATCAGACAGCAACATCGAGAAGGAAATATCCACAAGAACTGGACATGCATCTCAGGACTTTAAATAATTATCAAACATGTGGACATCCCCCATTCTTCAGACGAGCCTCAAGCTCAGAATCTATGAATCCAGTATTCGTTCCATTTTATTATATGCAGCCCAAACATGGAGAACCAGTCAGAGAACTGAAAGTAGACTGAGATGATCAATCAGAGAACTGAAAGTAGACTGAGATGATCAATCAGAGAACGGAAAGTAGACTGAGATGATCAATCAGAGAACTGAAAGTAGATTGAGAAAACCAGTCAGAGAACTGAAAGTAGACTGAGATGATCAATCAGAGAACTGAAAGTAGACTGAGAGGATCAATCAGAAAACTGAAAGTAGACTGAGATGATCAATCATAGAACTGAAAGTAGACTGAGAGGATCAGTCAGAGAACTGAACGTAGACTGAAAGGATTTGACGGAAGATTTTCAGAGAAGAAATATACGCGTGTAAGAACACGTGACACACGAAGAATTAATGAGCAGACATTGATGACATTGCTGAAGAGGTCAAAAGACAAAGATAGAAATGACTGGGCCACAAACTACGAATGAAAAGAACAAGACACCCCTATACCTCCTTGACTTGGACACTCAAAAGAAAGATGGGCAGGCTATTGGGGATATGGAGACCCATAATACAGGGAGAACTAAAGGAAGCAGGAAAAACATGCTTTGAGGTATCTCGACTTGTTAAAGACAGGGTTGGCTGGAGACTGGTGTGCTAGATGTGAGAATTCAGATGCTAGTCTAGTTTCATTAGTCTAGTATCAGTAATCTCTACTTCAATGCCTAACTAAATATAACCATCCAGGCTTAGGACACTGGGTGATTTTTGCATCTCTTTTGGGAAAAAAAGTGTCTTATATGGGTGGAAATATTGTGCTTATGAGATGAGAGAACTTACAGATCTGTTCAAAAAGTAATCATTCAAACTGTTTGAGAATCTTGAAATACAACTATACATGTCTTTCAAAATCAAGACTCATATTAAAGAGAAATATGCATTCTCTGTTCAGCTTATCAAATATGTGATTTACGGGTCAAAGAATTACTCATAAGTTCTGTAAAGTCTGTTTCTCTGTTCAGATTTTACTACTTTCATGCTGAAAAATGCTGACTCATGTAATCAGTCCACTGATAATTGCAATAAATGCTCAGCACACAATATGTCATCGTGTAGTATTAATAAGAAAATGGCAAAGAATTGTTCTGTTGATATATCAGTTAAATAGTTTAGTTTTCATAAACTAGGTCAGAAGCATTGCTCTAAATGTTCTTCTGTAATGGAAAGAAGATGAAATGACCCAGACGACATTGTTTTAAATGTTTAATGGAAGGAAGATGAAATGACCCAGTCGACATTGTTTTAAATGTTTAATGGAAGGAAGATGAAATGACCCAGTCAACATTGTTGTCTTACAGCTTTAAAGTCATATCTGACCTATGACCAGGTCTTGCTGCTTAAATCTGAGCCCGCTCTGTAATCTGTAACCAGCGTCTGGCATCCCCGAACTCCTGGCATTCCCATATATGCTCTGCATTCCGTTCCATCAACCACTGAAACGTGCGCCTGCTTATGGAGCCAGTCACAAACTGGTTGTGGGTAACGAGTGCTAAACCACTTCTTTCGGGAAAAAAAAACGTCCTGTTCTGACGTCTCTAACCCTCTCCCTCAAGAGCATTCCTTTGTGTAAATTATATTACGCTTGTGATAAGAAACTGTGACCAGTTCTTAAACCAGACTACATTAATTTAATGGAGACTTGACAGTTCCTACACATCTTACACAGACCTTTTATTTAAAAAAAAGGGTAGCCTTCCACAATAAATGAGACGGAGAGTGAAGAGATTATTGAAATCTCCATGTTTAACACTTGAAAATGGGAAAAATCACAATGTAATGTTGTAACACCAGTCACAATGTAATGTTGTAACAAAAAGTCAAAATGTATTGTTACATTCTTTTTTTCTGATCTTCTTGATATAAACAACCTGACTAATCTCCCTTCCTAAATAATCAGTCACTCTATCAGTAACTGCTATCTAATCCACCCCTCCTTCTCTTCTAATCTTATCTTAGTAATCCCAACAAAGGAAACCTTCCCACTTTAAACTAGCAAAGCCAGCCAGGAGCGTCACTTTAGGAGTGGCTACGGCCCTGGACTACAATTTCTAGCAACAACCAGTCCCTACCCTGATCAATAACCCCATTGTTTGAGTCACTTGGACACAATACATGTTAGAACTTGTTATCGCAAAACTTTTATCATATCATTGTAATAACGATAGGAAATGCAGACTTATTTTTCCAACGACAATTTTAGAAGTAACTGATGTCATGATAAATGCATTAGAGATGATTAATTTTAACTTAAATAAAAAAAAAATATGTGTAATTTATCACGAACAAATTTATTGTAGCTTTGTGGAGATTTGTTTATGTTTCCACTTTCACATCACTAAACAAAATGTTTAACATGATTTATTTATGCTTTTTTTAGGTTCATGTTACAATCATATCAGGAATATGTTATCCGAGGTTCACACACAGCAGAATATGGCTTGTCTGTTTTCTGGTTCTATTCAGTACTTCTCAAACCATGTCCTCTCCACGTCACGTGTGTCATCCAGGTACATACCTGGTCACAGCAAGAAATGACCTAGATTTCTGTCTACCTTGTACTGATGGTGTAAACTTCATGCCAGACTCGTGGCACACTCACAGAAACTGCTACAACTGTACACAGATACGGGACCAGGACTTGGAGATTCTCGTCACAGAATGTACCAGAACTCACGATGCTGAGATCTTGTGTACACCTGGATACCATAGAAGGAGAGGCAGAAACATGCGTGAGCAAGACAGGTGTGAGAAGTGTTTTGAGTGTGAGCAGCCAACACTAGCATGTCAGGATTACCATGACACGGTCTGTTGTGGAGCCCAGAATTATGATGCTGTCAAGGACGAGTACGGCATTTATGTCTGTCAGGAGCGTCCATTTTTCTGTGGCCCTGGATATTTTCTACATCCACAAACCAGACAGTGCAGTCCGTGTCCTCCAGGAACATTTATGACAGAAGACAAACATGACAACACGGCCTGCAGACACTGCCAGACACTATCAGACCTGAAACCACACCAAACCATTCTTCACGACTGTAACAGCACACATCAAACTATCATTGGCTGTGAGTCCGGGTACTTCATAGACTCTCCGGGAGATTTAGTGACGGACCAAGTGAAATGTTTACCATGTCAGAAATGTGAACATCAGGGACGTGAATGTGATATGTATCACAACACAGTCTGTTGTGATCACTCGGGCATGATAGTCGTAGACACTGAAGACGGTCTTAAGTGTGTACCACGTGACGGAAGTCAAGACACTCTAACACCTGAATCAGTGACAACAGGTGAGAGAGTTACCTGTGATCGTATCTTCGTACATGCAGAATTTTAAAACTGTTTTTGTTTTTTACGTGCCGAGCCAGGTTAAAAAACAGAAACTGCATAAACAAGTATTTTATATCGTTAAAAGTTAGCAACAATTAAAACGATCCAGTAATAATAATAACAGTAACAAATAATAATAATAATAGCATTAACAAATAACGGATATTATCATTTTATACAGGGAGTATAACCCAGTATAAACATAAACTGAAAGAAGAGACGTGCAGGACAAGAAAGTAAACATAGAAATAAAAAAGTTTCACAGTCAGTGGAAGACTCAAAGGACAACGAAAAAACGGATGGCAATGAAAAATTATTTCTCCGTCCTTAACAGGCAGTGAATGATCCAGAAATATCAAGCAAGCAAGGAAAGTAAACATATCAAATAGAAAGTACTAAGACGTGCAGGACAAGGAAAGTAGTATATCTAATAGAAAGTAATAAGACGTGCAGGACAAGGAAAGTAGTATAACATAGAATGTAATAAGACGTGCAGGACAAGGAAAGTAGTATATCTAATAGAAAGTACTAAGAAGTGCAGGACAAGGAAAGTAAACACATCTAATAGAAAGTACTACGTCGTGCAGGACAAGGAAAGTAAACATATCTAATAGAAAGTTCTAAGAAGTGCTGGACAAGGAAAATAAACATATCTAATAGAAAGTACTAAGACGTGCAGGACAAGGAAAGTAAACATATCTAATAGAAAGTACTACGTCGTGCAGGACAAGGAAAGTAAACATATCTAATAGAAAGTACTAAGACGTGCAGGACAAGATTATAAATAACAAAAACACATGTTGATAGAATACATTGATGATGACGATGAGGATGGTGCTGATGATGATGATGATGACGATGATGGTGCTGATGATGATGATGATGATGATATGTAAAGAAGACTTACGATTAACACGTTTTAGTTAGTTGCCTGATGTTGTCATTATGAACGTTCTGTCTTTATTTCTCTCACTCTACACTGTGTCAACAAAGAATTTATAGCAATATTATGTGTGCTCTGATGGATATACAGAGAATAAGACTAGAACATCTACTAGATGAGCAACATTCTGTGTGCTCTGATGGATATACAGAGAATAAGACTAGAACATCTACTAGATGAACAACATTCTGTGTGCTCTGATGGATATACGGAGAAGAAGACTAGAGCATCTACTAGATGAGCAACATTCTGTGTGCTCTGATGGATATAGAGAGAAGAAGACTAGAGCATCTACTAGATGAGCAACATTCTGTGTGCTCTGATGGATATAGAGAGAAGAAGACTAGAGCATCTACTAGATGAGCAACATTCTGTGTGCTCTGATGGATATAGAGAGAAGAAGACTAGAGCATCTACTAGATGAGCAACATTCTGTGTGCTCTGATGGGTATACGGAGAAGAAGACTAGAGCATCTACTGGATGTGTCTAGAACGTGTTGATGATGATAGTGGCTAGGACTTTCTTTTCGCTGGAACACCATACCACCGCCATTTTGTAGAAACATTTTCGTGCGTGCGTGCGTGCGTGCGTGCGTGTGTGTGTGTGTGTGTTCTGTTTATTTGAGAGTTAGACATGGTTGCTACAGTTCAGTATAGTGCTAATAGAAGCAGATTATCAAATATCATTTTTTTTAAATTTTACAGAAGACCAAACAGTCTGTACCGGGAAGACACGCCCCTCTTCAGAGGCGGATTCATCAACAAAGACTTGTATAAAACGTGAAACTGTTCTCCTTATTCTCACTTTATCCCGGATATATTACTAAAGTGTGTATACTGTATCTGTCAGATCATTAGATCTTAATATACACCCACACTAGACTAAGATCACAAGAATCAATGGAAAAAAATATCTTCTGAGACAAAATAAGTTGAAGAATGACAACACGTTAAATGTCTTGAAACCTCATTTCATCAGACAGCAACATCGAGAAGGAAAGATCCACAAGAACTGACTGGCATCTCAGGACTTTAAATAATTATAAAACATGTGGACATCTTCCATTCTTCATACGAGCCTCACGTTCAGAATCTAGAAATCCAGTGTTCGCTTTATTTTATTATTCGCAGCCGAAACATGGGGAACTAATCAGAGAACTGAAAGTAGACTGAAGGGATTTGACGGAAGATCTTCAGAAAAACAAAACATATATATATACACACACATTTGGAAGACCATGTACAGACAAACAAGCAAATAACGAAGATGCACTGAGAACATTAATAAGGTGGTCAAAAGACGAAGATAGAAATGGCTGGGCCACATGCAACGAATGGAAAGAACAAGACACCCCTATACCTCCTTAACGTGGACACTCAAAAGAAAGAGGGGGAGGGGTCATTAGGAACATTAAACGCACAATATAGGGGGAACTGAAGGAAGCCAGAAAGACTTGGTTTGAGGTACCCCGACTTGTTCAAGACATAACTGGCTGGAGAACATTTGTTGATGTCTTGTGCTCCACTGATAAAGTGTGTTTTACGCCTCCATTGTCCACTTTTTAAATGATAATCTTCAGTAAAATTCAGTTTATTAAAACATGTGTTTCATAATTATCGTCATAAAGATGATGCTCTAATTTTGCTTTCTATACATGTGACTACAATAATAATAAAAAGACCAAGTGATAATCTACAAAAGTTGACATTTTATGTAATCTTGTGTTGTGGTTGTCCGCATACACTTACGAGAAAAGATTACTTCCCGTGTGTATAGAAAGTCTACAATTTAGAACAAGAAAAGGCTAAATCGCAGACGCATAAACTGATACACTGTCTAAAACTTAGTTTTTAAATAAAATATTTTATTGAACAACAGAACTAGGACTAAGATATTTAGAGTCTCTGAAGATTTCTGGGGGGGGGGGGGAACAGACATGTCTCACTAAAGCTGTGTTTGCTGATTCTGATTACAGGCAGATGCCTAATGCCTAATCAATTAAAAAAACATATTATTGTCTTTACAGGTACATCTGTAATCTCTACATCCAAAAGTAAAACTCATATCTACGGGACAGTTTGTGGAGAGAATCAGTATCTTTACTACAGCCCAGATAACTGTCTTACCTGTCTGCCGTGTAAAGAGGACACCTACATGGATGAAAGTAATCACACCTGGACGTCCTGTAAGAAGTGTCCCGACCTCATGGATGTCAACATTCCTGATACTTGTAAAAGATACTTCCTTAAACTGAGAACCATCATAATCTCTGTCTCTGTTGTGATCATATTTATTATATTATTTATCATTGTTTTTATCATAGTAAGACCCTGCTACAAGCCTTTATATCAGAGACTGATGCTTGCAGACAAAATCAGGTAAGACCAAGTTTCGTGACATAATTTAAAATCTTTTAAGTGAGAAATGATAAACACATATTTTTTCTTTTTCTGACAAATAACATTTGTCTCTAAACTGGAGTACAGAGGGGTACTGCAATTATAACATAGCGGTGGAGCTGATATAGCAGTAAAGTTTTAATACACGGTAGCAAAATTAACGAACTAGCAAATACAAGAAGGACGGGAAATGGGTCATCGTATCACGTGATCCCAGTGTCTAGACAGGGACGGGGTATAAAGAAGTAATCATCTGAGAAATGAGAAAGTAATCAAATGAGAAATATGAAACTAATCAAATGAGAAATAGGATACTAATCAAATGAGAAATAAGAGACTAATCAAATGAGAAATATGAAACTAATCAAATGAGAAATAAGATACTAATCAAATGAGAAATAAGAGACTAATCAAATGAGAAATAAGAGACAAATCAAATGAGAAATAAGAGACTAATCAAATGAGAAATAAGAGACTAATCAAATGAGAAATCAGAGACTAATCAAATGAGAAATCAGAGACTAATCAAATGAGAAATAAGAGACTAATCAAATGAGAAATAAGAAATTAATCAAATGAGAAATAAGAAACTAATCAAATGAGAAATAAGAAAGTATTTAGCAGAGAAATTAGAAAATAATCAATTGAGAAAGGAGAAAGTAATCAGCTGAGAAATAAAAAAGTAATCAAATGAAAAATAAGAAAGTAATCAAATGAGAAATAAGAAAAAAAATCAACTAAGAAAGAAGAAAATAATAAGCTGAGAAATAAGAAAATAATCAACTGAGATAGCAGAAATTAATCAGATGAGAAATAAGACAATAATCAAATAAAACATTAGAAACTAATCATTTGAGAAATAAGAAAGTAATCAACTGAGAAGGGAGAAAGTAATCAGCTAAGACATGAGAAAGTAATCAACTGAGAAATAAGAAAGTAATCAGCTGAGAAATGAGAAAGTAATCAGCTGAGAAATAAGAAAGTAATAAGCTAAGAAAGGAGAAAATAATCAGCTGAGAAATACGAAAGCAATAAACTGAGAAAGGAGAAAGTAATCAACTGAGAAATGAAAAAAATCAAGTGAGACATGAGAAAGTAATCAACTGAGAAATGAGAAAGTAATCAACTAAAAAGTGAGAAAGTAATCAACTGAGAAGTGAGAAAGTAATCAGATGAAATATAAGAAAGACTGAGCGTGAACGGCAGAAGATGTTTGGCTCGTTGGTGTTGCTGTGATGATGAATGTATTTGTCTGTGTGATGCAAATAGAGCATGCATGAGAGAATAATCATCGTTTATCATTATCAGAATTATCATGTTTCTTAGGAGTTTTTTTATTAGCCTGTCTCCTAATCGGTATAATATATTTTGACCAAACGGTGTTATTATCTAATTTTTATTGTCATGCTTTATATATTGACCAAACAGTGTTATTATCTATTTTTTATTGTCATGCCTTATATATTGACCAAACAGTGTTATTATCTATTTTTTATTGTCATGCCTTATATATTGACCAAACAGTGTTATTATCTATTTTTTATTGTCATGCCTTATATATTGACCAAACAGTGTTATTATCTATTTTTTATTGTCCCGCCTTATATTTTGACCATAGTCATCATCATCATCAGGTGCCATGCCGACTGGCTTTGATTATTATGCTTCTCCAGAGTACCCGATCCTTCATGCAGGCCATCAGTTCAGTTGGTGATCTCCTCTCACACAATCTAGACAGACTGTCCAGTATCATTTCTCTTGGTCTTCCTCTTGATCTTCTTCCTTCTATTTTTCATGTTGTTATAATATTTTCAATGCCCCTTCTTCTCATTGCATGTCCTATGAAAGTACATTGTCTCTCTCTTATCTTTTTGACAAGATTTTTGTCTCTCCATCTCTTCTCATACTTTCTTCATTAGTTATTTTTGCTGTCCAGCAAAATAAACCACATTTCTGCTGCTTCCAATGATTTTTGTGCAGACTTGCCTATTGTCCATGATTCACTTCCATATAACAAAATAGATTTAATATAGCATATTAGGACTCGTTTTCTAACATTCATTGATAAAGATGTGTTAGCTATTATGCTTCTCATTCTCTGAAACGCAGTCTTTGCTTGACCTATTCTGTTCCTAATTTCTGTTCTGCATTTCCTATCTGCAGTTATTACTGCTGCAAGGTACTTGAATTTCTGCACCTGCTTTAGAATAGTTCCATTTAATTTTATATTGCATGCTGGTGGGTTCTCTTTCTTAGATATAACCATATTCTCTGTATTTTTGATGTTCAAAGTAAGGCCTTTCTGTTCACTTTATTTGGCAACTTTATCCAAGAGATTTTGCAGGTCTTGTTGGTTCTCAGCTATCAGTACTGTGTCGTCAGCATACCGAAGGTTGTTAATATTGCATCCTTCAATTTTTATGCCTGGTTCTGTGATGATTGTTCTAAGAATATTCTCGCTGTACAGAGACAAAATGTCTGGAGATAGTACACATACTTGTCGCAACCATTGTCTTACATTTTGATATTTTCCAGTTCTATTTTCAACTCGAATTGCTGCTTCTTTCTGCCAGTATAGATGTTTTACAATCCTCAGGTCTTTGCCATCTATGTTGATGTCTTCAAACATTTTACTAATTTCATTATGTTTCACCTTGTCGAATGCCTTGGTGTAATCAATGAAGCATAAATAGAGATCTTTCTGTACTTCTAAAACTCTTTCTGTTAGTGTTCGTAAAGCATAAATGGCATTGTGTGTTCTCTTTCTTTCAACAAATCCAAACTGTTCATCTGCTATTTCCATTTTTATCTTTTTCCTTGTTCTTCCCATAATGATTCTCAGAAGTAGCTTCGTTATGTGACATGACAGTTTTATAATCTGGTGGTCATCACATTCCTTTGCACCTTGTTTCTTTGATAGTGCTATATACGTGGATTTAATCAGATCACTGGAAATATAACCAGTGTTGTAAATGTTATCCAGTAACTTGGTTATTATTTTTATTTTTTATTCCCATCTCCTCTAGTGCCTCTATTTCTCGTATTGTTATATTTTCAGGTCCAGGTGCTTTTCATTTCTTCATGTGTTTGATGGCATCTATGATTTCATCTTAAAGTATTGATGGTCCATCACAGTTTTCAGTATCTGGTGTTAATTCTGGTCTTTCTCCTCCATATAGTCACCGATGTAATCTGTGCAACTGTCCACAATGTCTTCTTTTCCCATTAACATTTTACCTTCTTTCGATTTCAGGCATCCTGTGGTATATTTTGTTTTCCTGCCTGTGAGTTCATTAATTCGTTTGTGTATGGTTTTGTTGTCTTTATTATGAGAGTCCTCTATCTGTCTGCACTGATCATTTAACCACAATTCCTTTGCTTCTCTGCATTTGCGTCTTATTTCTTTATTTATCTTGTTATATTTTTCCTCGTTATTTTTACTCCTCCTCTTCTTGTCCATCAGTCAGAAGATGTCGTCTGTCATCCATTTATTTTTAGGGGCTTCTTTTTTTTTGGTGGTATTATCTCCTTAACAGTTTGGTGGATAGAATCTCTTTACATTTCCCATTGTTCATATATACTATTTATCTTTGCTATTGCAGTGCATCTATTTGTTATAATAACTTTGTACTGTTCTCGCAATTCTTGGTCATTTTTAAGGAGTTCTGTATTCAGTTTGATGTTTCTCACTTTTCTGCCTGCTTTCTTTAGCTTTATTCTAATTTTTCCACACAGTGGGTCATGGTCACTATTGCAGTCGGCTACTGGCATGGTTTTTGTTGTCAGTAATGCATTGCGGAATCGTATGTTGATTAATACGTAGTCTGTCTGGTTAAAAGTCTTTTTGTCTGTGCTGCACCACGTTGCCAATCTTCGGGGATGTTGTTTAAACCAGGTGTTTCCTACAACCATGCTGTGTATTCCTGCCCATTCAATTAATTTACTACCTCTGTCATTCCTCTCCCCCAGTCCATAGTCACCAACGATGTCTGAAGTTCTTTCTTTACCAACTTTGGCATTAAAATATCCCATGACTATGTTAACTTCATGTAACTTTGTGTGTTTTAGTGCTGTCTCTATGTCATTATAAAATAGCTGTACATCATCTTTAGAACTTTCAGATGTTAGAGCGTACACTTGTATAATATTTATGTTTATTGGTTGTCCTTTCAGTTGGGCTAGCAGGACTCGGTCCGAGATGTTCAAATATCCTACAGCTGTTCTTGCTGTTTATTCATTAAATATTGTTCCTACTCCTCGTTCATGTTTCTCACTCCCTGAATATATTATTGTATATTTATCAGAGTTTATCTTCCCTGCACTGTCCATCTAACCACAATTCCTTTGCTTCTCTGCATTTGCGTCTTATTTCTTTATTTATCTTGCTGTATTTTTCCTCGTTATTTTTACTCCTCCTCTTCTTGTCCATCAGTCCTAATATGTCGTCTGTTATCCATTTATTTTTAGGGGCTTCTTTTTTTTGGTGGTATTATCTCCTTAACGGTTTGGTGGATAGAATCTCTTAACATTTCCCATTGTTCATCTATACTATTTATCTTTGCTATTGCATTGTATCTGTTTGTTATAATAACTTTGTACTGTTCTCGCAATTCTTGGTCATTTTTAAGGAGTTCTGTATTCAGTTTGATGTTTCTCACTTTTCTGCCTGCTTTCTTTAGCTTTATTCTAATTTTTCCACACAGTGGGACATGGTCACTATTGCAGTCAGCTCCTGACATGGTTTTTGTTGTCAGTAATGCATTGCGGAATCGTATGTTGATTAATACGTAGTCTATCTGGTTAAAAGCCTTTTTGTCTGGGCTGCACCACGTTGCCAGTCTTCGATGATGTTGTTTAAACCAGGTGTTTCCTACAACCATGCTGTGTATTCCTGCCCATTCAATTAATTTACTACCTCTGTCATTCCTCTCCCCCAGTCCATAGTCACCAACGATGTCTGAAGTTCTTCCTTTACCAACTTTGGCATTAAAATATCCCATGACTATTGTAACTTCATGTGACTTTGTGTGTTTTAGTGCTGTCTCTATGTCATTATAAAATAACTGTACATCATCTTTAGAACTTTCAGATGTTAGAGCGTACACTTGTATAATATTTATGTTTATTGGTTGTCCTTTCAGTTGGGCTAGCAGGACTCGGTCCGAGATGTTCAAATATCCTACAATTATTCTTGCTGTTTGTTCATTAAATATTATTCCTACTCCTCGTTCATGTTTCTCACTTCCTGAATATATTATTGTATATTTATCAGAGTTTATCTTCCTTGCACTGTCCATCTAACTTCACTCATTCCTAATATATTGATCTTCATCCTTTCTATTTCAATCTTTTTATTTTGATCAAACGTTGTTATTATCTATTTTTTTATTGTCCTGCCTTATATTTTTACCAAACTGTGTTATTATCTACTTTTCTATTGTCCTGCCTACATTTTGACCATTTGGTTTTGTTATCTACTTTTGATTATACTGCATATATTTTACCAATTGATGTTTTTACCTACTTTTGATTGTCCTGCTTATATTTTTACCAGTTGGTGTTCTTATCTACTTTTGATTATATTGCATATATTTTTACCAATTAGTGTTCTTATCTACGTCTGATTATCCTGCATATTTTTTTACCAGTTGGTGTTGTTATCTACTTTTGATTATATTGCATATATTTTTACCAATTAGTGTTCTTATCTACGTCTGATTATCCTGCATATTTTTTTACCATTTGGTGTTGTTATGTACTTATGATTATGCTTCATATATTGTTAACAAATGGTTGTGCTATCTACTTTTGATTGTCCTGTATATATTTTACCAATTAGTGTTGTTATTGCCTTTGATTGTCCCCCACATATTTTAACCAATTGGTTTTGTTATCTACTTTTGAATGTCCTTCATATATTTTAACTAATTGGTGTTCTTATCTACTTTTGATTGTCCTGCATATATATTTATCAAATTGTGTTGTTATTTACTTATGATTGTCCTGCATGGAAAACTGTTCCTGTAGTTGTTGTACGCGTAAGTATAACTGATGAAGGACTTTATTAATGTATTTTCTTTCCTACACGATAACGTAGACAGAATTACAGGAACACGAGACGACATAGGAGAGGGACTTATGTGTATTCTCGTTTTGTTATAGAGTGAGAGACAGCCAGAGAAAGAGAGAGAGGGGAGAGAGAGAGAGAGAAGGAGAGAGAACGAATGAACAAACCTTATTTTCGAACAGATAAGAATTGGGCACACAGGCTGAATTACATCCTAACAATTTGTCCGAGCTGGAAAACTAACTCTTGGAAATGACTCTCTACATATCTGCCAAAATCTAACAAAAATTATCTGAAGATCAAACACGTCAAAAACTTACACTTTTAAACATCAAAAAACGGAAAAACCTTCAGACCGTGACAATCTTCCTCTTTTTCTTTACAAAACATCCGAGTTTAAACAGTCTAAGATTTGGCCTAACACTTCCCGGTTTGTTCTCACTGTTCATGCTCTCTGCATGCATTCCGAGCACAGGCTACTCTCCATGACATTTCCACAATCCTTGTTTTCCACAATCCTTGTTTTTCACAATCCTTGCTTTTCCCACAATCCTTGTTTTCCCACAATCCATTTTTCCACATTCTTTTGTTTTCCACAATCCTTGTTTTTTCACAATCCTTGTTTCCACAATCCTTGTTTCCACGCCCAGTTCTAGAATTTTCCTCACGCGTCTCCTGTGTTAACTGTGGCATGGATACTGATCATAAAGTGGAATTAATAAAAATGACTGCACTCGACTTTGTAAACGCCACGTGATAATGATGTTGGCTGACGAATTCATGTTAGTGAACATATGCGATGTTATATCTGAAAATGAATAGCATAGAATAACAAGAAAACCCAGACGTCTTACATCTCACAAAAAGATAGCCGCCACAGGATACTAAGTGCATTACACAATATTTCTAGCAAAACTTATTTAATCACAAACATTATAATTACGCTGACAATCACTAGTTTTATAGTTACATTACTAACCAAAACGATACATCCTAACTCGATAGAACATAACGCTCGACTGCCACAAACTTGTAATCACCTCCTTCCTATATCCACATACTAGACCTTCTAGACAAACATGAGGTGCACTCCTGGCACTTGCAGAATTTTCTCGACTAAATCATCAATAATATTCAAGGGAATTAATTAACAATAATAATTTCATTTCACTCAAAAGATTTACACGAGTCACCTCTCTTTGACCATAATCCATGTCCCTGCTTTTAGCCAAAGTTTTTTCTCTAGTAGAAACCTTCAAGCTAATCATTATGTCAAATCTGTGGTCTAATTTAACGTACACAGAAAATATGTGACCATGCGTCTCAAAATATTGCCAGAACAGTCTCTTGGACTTATGTCTCATATATTTGGACATATTCTTCTAAACTTGCTAAACTCACTTTCACTCTAACATATAATGTTATATCTGGCGGCTCATTTTTTAAATAGCTATTTATGGATAACTATGAGCACTTCCGTTTGACACAAGTCTTGTTCTTTTTTTTTCTTTTTAACGTTTAACTTTTCTTCTATTGTTATATCATTTACTATTCTACAATTCCCTGTATATTCCTTGTTCGGTGTTTAATATTACTTTCTAACTTCGACTCCTACTTTCAAAATGTCAAATGATAATGAAATTACGGAGGTTAATGTCACCTGAGACAGAAACAATCATCGAGTAAGGAAATAATTGAACGCAAGACGGTCAACTACATGTTAGGGTTAGAATTACATCTTATTATAGTTTAGTAGTTTTATGTTATGCATTATCATCATCACCATCATCATCATCATCATCATTTCACTCCCTTAAGAACTTAGGCCACGGATAAAGGCTCTCCAGACATCCCTGTTCTTGGAATTATTCTCTGCTTCCTTCCTTGTGTATCCCTTGTCTCTGAGCACTGTCATAATTTCTCTTATCTAAGTAAGTCTAGATCATGCTCCTTTATGTTATGCATGCTTAGCTAAAACTATCTAACATCATCTTAACTGTTGATAGATAAATACAGTTGTACAGAGACACCAAGAAAGGTTTTATAAGGCAAGAGAGAGGAAATAATACCAATCTTCATATGTAGATTTGGTGAGATTTACAACTCCAGATCTGAGAGATAGAAAATATGTGATACTTTCTGGATATATCTGGATCTCTTTCACAAATAACAGAAAAGCATAAGAATTAATCTGTTTAACAAACCATAGAAGACCATATATTACTTATGTAATATATCAAACAAATCAAAATGACCATAGTAAGTGATCTATTTAATAAATCATAGACGACAATAAGAAGTAATAATCCAAACATTGAATGATTATTAGACTGCGACATACTGAAATACATTTGGAATGTTTACATTTTGCTTCCCACGTGTTTAAAAATAATAAATATTATTAGAGAAACATTTTTTATTCAGTTTTATTGCATGGCGTTTTTAGAACAGCCAGCACTGAGTTTGACGAGGAGTTATAGACTATACAGAAATTAGTAAAAAAAACATTTTCGATGAGATAATTAACGAAAATGGTGGTGTTGAACTAGCTGATTACTTTAAAAGTTAAGCTGATCTAGATGATTACTTAAAGTGTTATGTTGGTCTAGCTTTATACTTAAAGTGTTATGTTGGTCTAGCTGATTACCTAGAATGGTATATTGAACTAGCTGATTACTTAAATGTTATCTTGGTATAGCTGCTAACCTAGAATTGATTGTTGAACTAGCTGATTACTTTAAATGTTATGTTGGTGTTATGTTCTCTAAACAGGGGAATGATATATACGTGTACACTAAACAGGGGAATGATATATACGTGTACTCTAAGGTACTCTAAACAGGGGATTGATATATACGTGTACTCTAAGGTACTCTAAACAGGGGATTGATATATACGTGTACTCTAAGGTATTCTAAACAGGCGATTGATATATACGTGTACTCTAAGGTACTTTAAACAGGGGATTGATATATACGTGTACACTAAACAGGGGATTGATATATACGTGTACTATAAGGTACTCTAAACAGGGGATTGATATATACGGGTACACTAAACAGGGGATTGATATATACGCGTACACTAAACAGGGGATTGATATATATATCTATATATATATATATGTACTCTAAACAGGGGATATATATATATGCTTATACTAAACAGGGGACTGATATATACGTGTACACTAAACAGGGGATTGATATATACATGTACTCTAAACAGTGGATTGATATATACATGTACTTTAAACAGGGGATTGATATATACGCGTATACTAAACAGGGGATTGATATATAGATGTACACTAAACAGGGGACTGATATATACATGTACTCTAAACAGGGGATTAATATATACGCGTACACTAAACTTGGGATTGATTATACGTGTACACTAAACAGGGGATTGATATATACATGTACCCTAAACACGGAATTGATTTATACATGTACTCCAAATTGGGAATGTCATAGAAATCTACTATAAACAGAAGTTGATGTATACATATAATATAAACAGTGGATTGATGTATACGAGCACTTTTGCAAAGGATTGATGTAAACATGTACACATGATAGGGATTGATGTATAAATGCATTATAAATAGGTGATTGATGTATATTTCTACTCTAAATAGCGGATTGTAGAATAAGTGTCCTCTATACAGGGGATGGATGTATATTTGTATTCTATACAAGGGTATTGATGTATACTTGTGCTCTATACAGGGGATTGATGTATATTTGTACTCTATATAGGGGATTGTTGTATATTTTTACTCTATACAGGTGACTGTTATATTTTTTTTACTCTATACAGGGAACTGATGTATATTTGTAATGAATACTGGAGATTGAATTATACTTGTATTCTATACTTGGGACTGATGTATATTGATACTGTATACAGGGGATATATGTATAATTTTGCTCTATATATGCGACTGATGTATATTTGTACTTTATAGAGGGGATTGATGTATACGTGATCTCTATATAGGGGATTGATGTATAATTGTAGTCTATACAGGTATTTAATGTATACATGTACTCTATATTCGGGGGATTACTGTATATTTTTACAAGGGTATTATTATATAAATGCACTCTATACTGGGAATTAATTTATACTTTCACTCTATACATGCTTTTTGATTTGTACTTGTATTATGTACAGCTGATTAATATATACATGTACTCTACACAGGAAACTGATCCATACTTGAACTCCATAACGAGAATTGATATATACATATATTCTATATAGAGGGCTGATGTATACATGTACCCTATATCAAGGAGTATGTATACATATACTCTATCCATGGTATTATTTTATACTTTAGCTTTATAACAATGATTGATGTATACATGTACTCTATACAGAGGATTGTTGTATCTTACATATTACATCCTTCCCATGCCGTTAAACATCACATAGGACTCGCATAGTTGTTTTCAGAGTTGCCCTGTTTTCTGCGAGTTTTTCAACTTCATCAAGGGATGTTATGCCCACTAAACTGGCCTTTCATAACAATGTCCCCTTTAGAGTTTCACGTGGTCGACCTCTTTTTCTTCGGCCTGTTGGGCTTCATTTGATAGCTTGTTTTGGTACTCTCTGATTGTTTCTTCTCATCACCTAACCTACATATGTCCATCTTCTTTTTCTGATCACCCATCAGACAGGTTGTTGTTTGCTCACCTGACTTATCTCTGTGTTGCACTGTTCCGAGATTTCATAACGACAGGGTTTTTCCCAATCTAGAGTCGCCTCAAGATGGGTCTCAAGATGAGGTTGTTGGTCTCACGCCAAACTCCCGTTTTACGATGTGTGGCGACACACAAGACTCATATGCAAGAATACTCGCAGGAGAGTTACAAAGCTCCAGCCATCATTTACGTCACTATAGCAGTATGCTCTTAGCTAGGGGTTATAACCATGGTTGGTATTTAGGAAATAATTAATATAGAGTGAGTACCCTTGTTTGAAAGGTAGGTTGGTTGAAACAATTGAGCGGGTGTCTTGGGAAAAGCGTGCAGCATGGAGAAAATTGAGTTGGTTGGGATAGTATAAATACCACTCACGATTAGTCTAAGGGGAGCCTTACTTACTTGTGTTGTAGGAAGAACCTTACTAGTTTGATGTAGATCGAAATTTTGTTTTGGAAGAGTTTCTTTTGTTAGTGGCAGGTTTTAGGTAGTTCAGATAGATGATTTAGTTTTTCTTGTGATGGCTGAGGTTTTTGGGTGGAACGTTGTAAGTATGATTTTATTTGTATGAGTACATTTGTAAGGTTTTCGCCCATATGGCGTAGAGGTTGCCCACGCCGGGCTTTCTCATTGTAACTTTTGTCTAGCCTGATGTCTACGTTCCATCCTCATAAATTCACTCCTCATTTGATCCCATCAATAAATTTGTGTGTCTGAATATATAAACTACACCACTGGCTTTGTTGGAACTCTCATTGTTTGATAAGTTTTGTTATGTTGGAAGACAGCCAAGTTCAGTTAAGATGTTGTATCTGTATTATTTTTGTGGAGTTTGAAGCCTGGGAATCTTGTTGTATTTTCTCAGTGTGTAATATAGAAAATTAGGTTGTTTTTGAACACCAACAACAAGAAGAAATTTATAAGATTAAAACTGTACTCCACAAGAAGATTTAATCAACCCAATAGAAAACAATTTCAGAGAGAAGAAAACCATTTTAGTTGGCGCCAGTACTATTATAGTGGTGCCTTCAATTCTAAATAGTAAATTCTGTTACATCACCTGGAAGCGAAAACGTATTGATATTTGTATCCTATACAGGAGTTTATGTATATGTGTAATCTATACAGAGGCTGATGTATATATGTACTCTATACCGGGGCTGATGTATATATGTACTCTATACATGGGCTTCTGTATATATGTACTCTATACAGGGGCTGATGTATATATGTACTCTATACATGGGCTTCTGTATATATGTACTCTATACAGGGGCTGATGTATATATGTACTCTATACAAGGTAGATGTTTATCATTATCTCAATATTTCCACAATGTCCATGCCTATTGTAATCTTATGATACTTACCAATGTTCTTTTAAAGTAATATACCAAAATTATATTGTCCTCTGTTATCTCATTATGTTATCGTGTCTTCTATATCTCTGGAAACGCCGACTGCTAGTCTATGTAGGCCATGCGGTGACAATGTCGGGCACAACATAGAGTCTGATTATAGGAACTGTTTTTCTTTCTGTCCCTGACTGGATGCTAAAAAGCAGGGTATGTATAGCACTGTCTCACCCGATTACACCACCTTGGAGACTATGATGATCCCTGTATCGTTCTTTTATGTAGGCTATGCCTGCTACTTTGAGTACCAACCAGTAGGTGAGACAGGATTTTGTCAGCTAAGACTAGTATGTCACCTATGGTTGGCCAGCTAAGACTCTAGTATGTCACCTATGGTTGGCCAACTAAAACTCTAGTATGTCACCTATGGTTGGCCAGCTAAGACTCTAGTATGTCACCTATGGTTGGCCAGCTAAGACTCTAGTATGTCACCTATGGTTGGCCAGCTAAGACTCTAGTATGTCACCTATGGTTGGCCAGCTAAGACTCTAGTATGTCACCTATGGTTGGCCAGCTAAGAATCTAGTATGTCAGCTATGGTTCGCCAGCACTGATGCTAGTATGTCAGCTATGGTTGGCCAGCTAAGACTCTAGTAGGTCAGCTATGCTTCGCCAGCACTGATGCTAAATTGTCAGCTGTGGTACGCCTGCACTGATGCTAATATGTCAGCTATGGTTCGCCAGCACTGATTCTAATATATCTGCTATTGTTCGCCAGCACTGATGCTAATATATCTGCTATTGTTCGCCAGCACTGATGCTAATATATCTGCTATTGTTCGCCAGCACTGATGCTAATATGTCAGCTATGGTTCGCCAGCACTGATGCTAATATGTCAGCTATGGTTTGCCAGCACTGATGCTAATATGTCAGCTATGGTGCGCCAGGACTGATGCTAATATGTCAGCTATGGTGCGCCAGGACTGATGCTAATATGTCAGCTATGGTTTGCCAGCACTGATGCTAATATGTCAGCTATGGTTCGCCAGCACTGATTCTAATATGTCAGCTATGGTACGCCAGCACTGATGCTAATATGTCAGTTATGGTACGCCGGCACTGATGCTAATATATCTGCTATTGTTCGCCAGCACTGATGCTAATATATCTGCTATTGTTCGCCAGGACTGATGCTAATATATCTGCTATTGTTCGCCAGGACTGATGCTAATATGTCAGCTATGGTTCGCCAGCACTGATGCTAATATATCTGCTATTGTTCGCCAGGACTGATGCTAATATATCTGCTATTGTTCGCCAGGACTGATGCTAATATGTCAGCTATGGTTCGCCAGCACTGATGCTAATATGTCAGCTATGGTGCGCCAGGACTGATGCTAGTATGTCATTTTTTCCTACTCCTGTTACCCTGATAAACAACAAAGACCTGGGGTTTGGACAGGCGTGCCCCACTTTACCGCTGTCCGCCATATTTGAGGAAGGAACACACAGAGAGGAAATCGTTCAACTGAAAAAAATGATGCAAAATAATTATGACGAGTTTATCATCATATTTATATTTGTCATGGAATATGACATTGCTATATGTTATAGGTTGTGATATTACCTTTTGTCATGCATCATTACATTGCTATTTGCCATGAACTATGGCATTGAACTTGTCATGAACTATGACATTGAACGTGTCATGAACTATGACATTGAACTTGTCATGAACTATGACAATGAACTTGTCATGAACTATGACATTGAACTTGTCATGAACTATGACACTGAACTTGTCATAATCTTCAAGTACTGTTACGAGAGCTACTTTATCCAGCGGCTAGGGACGCGCAACCTTCAAGCAAGTATGCCCAGCACTTAGGTTACATTTCACAGGAATCGACTTCCCTGTAAAGATTACAGACATCGACGAGTTCGAGCAGCTGAATCCTACCATCGCTGTGCATGTTTACATCTGGAAGGGAGGCCCATGGTTAAAACGCTACAGTCAAGAGAAGAACCGACTGCACAACGTCTATCTTCTTCTGCTGGAGAACGGCACAGACCATCATTATGTATGGCTCAAGGATCCAGAGGCTCTATGCTTCAAGAACAGTAGATATGAGCACGATAAGTATCCCTGCCGTCTATGTATGCACGTCTTCTCAAGCCAGGATCTGCTCCAGAAGCATGTACCGGTATACGAGGGCATCAGTGGGAAGCATCAGCAAACCAAGATGCCAGAGGAGCGTGAGAACATCCTAAGATACACCGGATATGGCAGGCAGATGCGGGTACCATACATCATCTATGCGGACTTTGAGTGTCTGAACATACTGCTAGAAGGCTGTGCTGGCAATCTGCGGAAGAGATATATAAGGCAGATAGCAAAACAGATCCCCTGTGGCTATTGCTATATAATAGTCCGCTGTGATGGGGTATCGAAACGCCCAGTCATTTATCGCAGCGAGGATGCAGTGGAGCACTTAATAGAGAGCCTTCAAGCTGAACTGGAGGACATCAACGAGGTCTTCCGTCACCCGGCTAAAATGATTATGAATGACGATGACTGGCGAGCGTACAACAAAGCCAAAGACTTGCACATCTGTGGTCAGGTGCTCAATCTGGAGATAGTCCGTGACCACTGCCATATAACAGACAAATATCTCGCGCGGCCCACAATGCATGCAACCTACAGCTTCGTATCTTCGCAGGCGGTACATATTTAACAAAGGATGGGAAAGAATGGAAGAAGCAAGGGACAATGGTGCCGGTGGTCATCCACAACCTTAGAGGGTATGATGGTCACCTGATTATGTCGGAACTAGGACATTGTACGACCTCTGAGAAGATCTCATGCATCCCAAACAACCAGGAGAAGTATATATCGCTTACCGTAGGACAGCTGCGCTTCATTGACTCTCTTCATTTCTTGAGTAGCTCACTAGACAAGCTGGCAGCCAACTTGCAGCAGAGTGATCTAAAAATGACCTCGCGGCACAGCGACGAATCAAAGCTTAAGCTGCTGTGTGTACCCGTACCAGTATGTGGGCAGCCTTGACCGATTTGATGAGCCACAACTGCCGCAGATAGACACCATCTATAGCAGACTACCGCGCGAAGGTATTAGTAAAGCAGACTACAAACACGCACAAAATGTATGGAACAGATTAGGCTGCCAGTCGCTGGGTGACTACCACGACCTATAATTAAGGACAGATGTGCTACTGCTGGCTGATGTCTTTGAGAAGTTCCGAGATGTGTCAGTGCAGAACTATGACCTTGACCCGGCACACTACTTCAGCGCACCAGGAATGTGGTGGGATGCTCTACTGAAAAAGACGCAGGCCCAGCTCGAGCTCTTAACCGACCTTGACATGCACTTCTTCGTGGAGAAAGACCTTCGTGGGGAAGTCTGCCTGGTGTGGAAGAGATTCGCCAAGGCTAACAACTTACGGTGCCTAGGATATGACCGTAGGAAGCGAAACCACTGGATCGTATATATAGATGCCAATAATCTGTACGGCTGTTCTATGATGCAGCGGCTGCCTACTGGCGGCTTTGAGTGGGTCGACTGCGACAGTGGATCACTACTAGACGAAGTACTGGCCACCCCGGGTGATGTTGCAGAATTCTACATCCTGGAGGTTGACCTTGAATACCCAGAGCATCTGCACGACAGTCACAACGACTCCCCGTTAGCGCCGGAAACGATGACTGTCCCATAGCCACGGTTAAGTGCCTGTCAGCCTACACTTGTGAATGAGTTGGGGGGGGGGACAAGTTCACAGAGTGCGCCAAGCTAGTCCCTAACCTATGCAAGAAAGAGCAACACGTCGTTCACTATCGCAACCTGAAGTTGTACCAGGAACTGGGCATGCAAGTAACAAAAGTCCATCGTGCTATCAAGTTCAGGCAAGAAACCTGGATGGAGCCTTATATTCAGCTGAATACCGATCTTTGAGCGAAAGCCTCATCGGAGTTTGAAAAGGACTCCTTCAAGCTCATGAACAATGCCATCTTTGGGAAAACGATGGAGAATCTCCGAAAGCGAATCCGCGTAGACCTTGTCCGGATCTCGGAGAGAGAGAGATGGGCTACCCCGATTACTCGAAGATCCATCATTTCAGTCATTCCAGATATTTGATGGTGGTCTGGTAGCCATTCACAGTACAAAGGCCGAACTGACACTGAATCGCCCGGTATATACCGGCCAGGCTGTGCTAGACCTATCAAAACTGGATATCTGGAGGCACCACGAGCAGCTCTTCGTGAACGAAACCTCGCGTCGGCCCATCAGCAAGATAATACAGCACAGAAGGCCAGCTTGCCGCACAGCGTTCCGCACAGAATGGGTAGTGACAGATCACACCGGGTCCGTTGCCCTGCGTCTGCCTTTTTTTCCAGTTCGTCTGCCAGGGCGATAGGATCAATCTGAGCGAGAATGTGAGCTGCCATGTTGCTTAGCATCTCTAAGACATACCGACCTACAATCCTGTTTGTGGCTGCTCCTACAACTGCCTCATAACACGCATATAGCGTCTCGACTTGGGAAGCGTTGAGTTTATCCACCTGCTCAAGAGAGATAGCCCGCCTGATATGATGCTCCTACAACTGCCTCATAACCCACATATAGCGTCTGGACTTGGGAAGCGTTGAGTTTATCCACCTGCTCAAGAGAGATAACCCGCCTGATATGATGCTCCGTCAGATCTCCTGCCACTATTGCCGCAGGTAGTTCCCTCTTCTGAGCGACATCGCTAGCCGCCGGCTGCCCGTTCTGGGCTGCTGCTTCGTCTGAAACGAGTTTATCGAGAAGTTCGTCGACCTCCAGCTTCATGCATCGCTGAATGGTAGCTCTAATTCTCAAGCTCCCAAGCACAATCCAGCCAATAAAGCATGCCCGCAGTAGGCTATGTAGAGCAACGTCGATCATTGTTAAGCACATGTTGAGCAATGTTAAGCACATGTTGAGAAATGTTAAGCACATGTTGAGCAATGTTGAGAAGATGCTAAGCAGATGTTGAGCAACACTGTCCCGTCATAAGCACTTTGTATGTAGTAGGTTGGTCTGTCTTTAGTACGAGCTTGGAATACTTTGCGGCTGCCAGAGCTGTTCTCACCTCGGCCCTCTCCTGGCAAGTATGGACCACGTCGTTCTCCCGAAGACATTCAGCAAAGCTATCTCCGTCTTTACAATGAAACAGAGCCACCCAGCGGGTCTGCTCTCTAAAGTCTGCACAAACTGCGTTGTACTTCTGATTCAGCACCCAGACGCTCTGGTTCGCATGGCGGCCTGAGAAGGTTAGCTCGGACAGCATGTCCTTCTTTGTAGTCAAGGCTTTGCTTGCAACCATATCATCCAATATAAACAAGGTAGGCTGGGCCTTGAACGGGTTGTAGAAATATGGCAACCACTCATGTAAGTGACTCCCAGGACTGACGATGAATATCCTACGGTGGCTCCAGATCCAGTTGCGGCTACGGTAGACCTTGTTATACTGCACCGTTGGGCACAGAATCACAATGTACCGGAAGATCCCTCGGTAGCGCCCCTCGAGGAGATAGAGAAGGACCTCCGTCTTGCCGCAGACCGTCTGACCACATATGAGAGCTGTATGTGCATCACGCGGATAGAGGTGCTCCATTAAAATACCGGAGGCTCGACTAGCTTACCCTCTGCTATGTTCAACTGCGCGTCGTGGACTAGGTATACATAACAATCTAGCAGCCGGCCGGCTCCTTCTCCCTTGTAGGCATAATGGATAGACCTGAGGTACCCTGCTCAAGCCTGAGGCCGCTATTGTAGAGCTGGTCATCATCAGTAGACCTGAGATCTAGACAAAGACAGTATTTGGTGGTTAGAAACTGGTTGAGACTTACATCAGCCAACCCGAGAAAATGGCTGAGACTTACATTGGCCAACACGAGAAACTGGCTGAGACTTACATCAGCCACTCCGAGAAACTGGCTGAGACTTACATTGGCCAACCCGAGAAACTGGCTGAGACTTACATCAGCAAACCGGAGAAACTGGCTGAGACTTACATTGGCCAACCCGAGAAACTGGCTGAGACTTACATTGGCCAACCCGAGAAACTGGCTGAGACTTACATCAGCAAACCGGAGAAACTGGCTGAGACTTACATTGGCCAACCCGAGAAACTGGCTGAGACTTACATTGGCCAACCGAAAAACTGGCTGAGACTAACATCAGCCAACCCGAGAAACTGGCTGAGACTTACATCAGCCAACCCGAGATCTTTTGAGACCGCAGCGACCTCCGGCTGCCTTTTGTATCTGCCGGCGAAGAATTTTCTCTTCTCCTCTCACTGCTGGTAGGGGTCCACCCCCCCCCCCGTCCATCATAAAGTTGGTTGGTAGCACCTTCCTTTCTGATCGATACCTTGGTAATCTTTGGGTTGTGAAAGAGTTCTGGGTCGCGTTTAAAGTCCTGGACGTCTCCGGGTTCACCCACAGCATGAGGATACCCCGCAAACTATTACAGGAAATGCTAACCCTCAAGGACCAATGGGTCTTTTCTCTTTGAACGGGTGTAGCGTGGGGGAATGTGATTCTGTCATAATAGATGACCATAGCACGGGCGTATCTATTACGAATGTCTTTGGCCAGCCGGCGTGGGTGAAATGGTCATAGTCCACAGATATATCCTCAATTTTGTAGCTTGAGTGTATATCGTCTGCGAGCACGACACGCTCGGCAACGTTGAAAGTGAGTATAAACTCCAGTCGGTCTGCATTAGCGTCCTGGTAGTATGGAGGATGCGTTTCCAAAAACTCTAAGACGAGAGACACAACAAAACTCTTCCCGTACGCGGCAGCGACGGCGGTGTCTCCCTCCATGTCTAACACTATATTTGTCGCATCAACGTCAAGTCAGGCAACGCTTCGGCCTCGGCTCGTGTCAGTGCCCTGAGCTGCACCATTCGCTCGGTCTTTGGGGGTCTTCCACAAGTCTAGGTAGCAGTAGAAGACATCACTGTACTCGAATTAGAGGAGATCGTGTGTGAGGAAACGAACCTCGAGCTTACGTATAACTGCTCGGCCGAGGTTTTGCAGGACGGTCCTGTTGGCGTCAGTAGAGCGTAGAACGATGCGGAAGCTCAGACCAGCCGACCCCGGAACGAGGACTTTATGGTTGTCTAAATTGGGGATGGGAACACGAAGCAACGTCCACGGCTTAGCTGTCGTCAGAGGGCAGTTAGGAATGCTGACCGACTTGCACTCGCCTTCGACCCCCACCCCACCCCCCCCCCAGTGGCTCCCGGAGGCGTCGGTCGGGATTGAGTTTGCGACCATAAGCGCTTGAAGACATGGTGTTAGAGCTTTGTGACCAACGCTCTAATTCGATGTCACATTTTAAGGGGGATGCGTTTGAGATGACCGATTTGGATGTCGACGGAGCTGGGAGAGACTTGGGTGTCGAGGGAGCTGGGAGAGATGCTGGGCGGGATATGGTCACCGATGTTGATGCTGCGCCTGATGCTGCGCTTATACAAGGGCGGAGGAGACAGATAAAGCATTTTACACAAGGCAGCGCCATGACATAAAATTAGGACAAGCTGTAGATTGCTACTATAACAATCTTGAAAAATGGGGATTGGTCTGGAGGGCGAAAAACCGTCTTACAAGGCCTTTGAGCTAAAAGGTGATCACCTATACATGAACAGTGTGAGGATCACAAACGAACGTGATGGGAAGCCTCTTTTTCCATCAATGCTCAGGTCAAAGCCTTCCTCCAAAAGTTGTTCATTCAAGGTGAGCTATCTCCTACAGCGTCCGCCAAGATACGCGAAGCCGCTAAGGGGGATATAGAATCGCTCATGGCAGACCAAGCAACCTTGGAAGAACTGGAAAAACGAGGCTACAGCCAGGTAGTTAGGGAGCTTAGAGGCACTCTCGGGGATATGCATCTTATTAATGAGGCGATCACTACAGCTCAAGTTAACTCGGTGGACAGTGAGTATAGCAGCAAAGTGGCCAAAATTACGGGAGAAATCGAGCGTCGCCGGGAAAAGGCACAGAATGCTCCTAATGAGAGTGCACGCAGGGTACAAGAGGACAAGATTAAAGCCCTACAGGCTGAAAGGCTGGAGCTCGGTGCGAAGATGGATAAGCAGGCGGCAGAGTTGGGGGCTATGTTGTCTGGGCTAGAAGCTGGCGAGAAAAACCAGGCCGCCCGACTCCGTGATAGCCTCTCACAGCTCCTAGATGGAGACAAGGATTTGCTAGAGAGGTTGCGGACTCTGTTTCCAGACCAGGGCATCACAATCACTTCCATCATCACAGCGTTTGGTTTCATTATCAGAACCGTGACCCTCGCTATCACAGGCGGAGGCAGTAGCACATCTGCACCCCCTCCACCCCCGATAGATAAGAGAGGTATTAATGATTAGGTAAAGAAACGTCTGCAGGACATCTGACGCCTCCTTGGAAAGCTCGCGGGAAAAGTTGCTGCCGCACTCCCCGGCATTATAGGTTCTACTGTGAGTTGGCTCCTCGCCACAGCCCAGAAAGCTGTGGGATGGCTCGCAGAAAACCTCTGGGCCCTTGTGGTTGCTATCGTTGGAATGGTCTAGCTTACCACACGGGACTACATGACTATGAAGCCAGCTATCTCACCACCAAAGAAAGACTAACCCTACAACAGCCAGGGCGATGGCTAGAGAAGCTTCCTCATCCTGGTGCTGGACCGCGGCTGCGACGTCTGCGGCTGATGTGGTCGCGACCGGCATCTCAGGGACAGTAGGCGGGGCCTGAGATTTCTGTATTTTAGCTCGGGCGGTGGCACAGGCGCCGCGTCCACATGGACGGTGGAACAGAGAGGCGTGACTGGGATGGCGATGACAATCTCGTTGTTGTAGCCCTGGTTCTGGCCAATATTGAGCTGCATATCGCTGAGAGCTGGATACAGACAACTCCCGATGACACTTTCCAGCTTGGAACCAGCGCTCTGTAATATGTCTTGGTATCGCTGAATCGATGAAGGTGTATCCACCGGGGATTCGATGGACTCATGGAGAAGAACCAAAAACTCTTTCTGAGGCAAAAAGCGGTCCAACTCCTTGTATGCGAGTTCTAGTTTGAACTTTGACCCACAGAATGGCATAGGCGTAGGTCCGAATGCTGTGGTTTATCCTTACCACACCAGCCTGCGTGAAACCCTCCCCCTTGTCCAGAATGAGTTGTGCCCAGGCTAACGACGCGTCTCTGTCATCCTGTGCTATGTAGTCTGCCTGCAGCGTCTGTGAAGATGTGCCCTCGGTGAATGACTCTTTCAGCCACCGAGTCTGTGCTATGTAGTCTGCCTGCACCGTCTGTGAAGATGTGCCCTCGGTGAATGACTCTTTCAGCCACCCAGGCGGTGCCATGGGTCGTGGATGATGTTGATCCACGCCGTAACAACGTGAAATGTGGACAGTACCACCCGTCACCGATGGGATGACCGTTCGTGTATACCTTTCCCAGGCCGTAGTTGGGTAGTCCCTTCCGCTTAAAATCAGTATTCGGGTCGACCACAAACTCGCGACATATGCTCTCATAAGCCTTGCGGTCATCTGTTCTCATAGGCATTCCAAGATGGGGCTTGTGGAAGAGCTGCCTGGAGCTCAGCCAGGATTCTACGCCCCTGGTAGTAGACGTGAAGTAGATAAATCGACCAGAGGAGCGGCCGGCCCCTGGGCCTCCCGCCAGTTGGGTAGCCGTGACTCCGACCCAGGTATGGCACACAACCGACGGAGACTGACCTGGTTTTGATAAAAGCCCATAGGCCGGGAGCTTCATGGTTGCTAGACAGGTTTGGCAGCTTATATTTTGACAAGATGTCTGGGACTCGTTCCGTGAATTTACTAGCCCCGGAGACGACTATTTCCAAGGGCTGGGAGATAGCAAGTTTTGCAGGTGTCGTAGCCTTGTACAAGGCACCAGCTTTTATACACGGCATCCTTGTTGAAGGCGTAAGCTTGTTGGGTCATCGATGTTTATCTCACTCACGAATCTTCAAGAGGGGAGAGGCATCCCTCTGAACCAGGTTATCGACAACAGAGACGCTGACTTGGAGATCGCCCTCTCTTAAATACTGTGCTACCCGGCTTGGATCAACATTGGAGCTAAGTTCGACAACCAGTGGTTTCACTACAAGGGGAAAAGACTCATCATCCCGGACGGATGGTAGGACGTGTGCACTCTAAGTGAACAGGTTTTGGAACCTCTAAAGCTTAAGCTGAGTATCAACCGAGCTACTGGTCAAGTGTGGATTCACGGCTTGGAGGAAGCTTTTGATCTTGGAGGAGTAGGAAACATATCAGGCTTTATCAATCTCGTTCCACCTGAGATAGGTGGGGTTGCTACAGGGGAGAACCCTCACCAGTTAAACAATATCAGAGATGTCCTTGTCCATCATGAGGGCCTTTCCACGTCGGGCAACCAGCACAACGGCCTTCCATCAAGGATCCTTCGCGCAATCCCCTTGAAAACGGAGAATTGCCATTCCAACCGTGCGGAAACTTTCCCTGTACTACACTGGAAGTGCCTTACACACGGGACACTCTCTCATATACGAATATCTGTTACCGATACGGATGCTAAACCCGTGAAGATGACGTATCTGAGCTGCCTTTTTGAGGTTAGACAGCGCGTGCGATAGCAGCTCAATATGTCAGACATTGAAGGACCTGGGAAGCACCGACCGTGAGTGCTAGTTTCACCGCCTCTCTAGCCGACCTATGTGATACCAGAGGGTTTTCTGATCCTGCTGTGCCAGGTCTATACGGGCTTGAGTTTACTCGAGATGGGTGGGACCGGAGAGCTCCAATAGAAACCAAATCCGTAGAGGAACCCGAATGGGTGCTATTCCTCCGATTCCGATTACCTAATGTGCACCTGGAGGGGTGTTGTTGTAGCTCTGGATCGGGCCAATGTTAAGCTGCATATCTCTGGGAGATAGATACAGACCACTCCCGATGACACATACCAGCTTGGAACCAGCCCTCTGTAACATTTCTTGGAAGCGGTGAATCGATGAAGGTATATCTACCGGGGATTCGATCGACTCATGGAGTTTAACCAAAAACTCTTTTTTGAAGTTGAAGCCGGAGAATTTGTCAATCACTGCGAAGGTCTGGCGCGTAACTGGGACCAGAAAATCACAAGGCTTCTCAACGAGGGTTGAATGGTGTGTATGTACACACATGCTGGTGGGGATTATGTCCATCTTACTAAATATGCTGGTGGGGATTATGTCCAGCTTACTAAACATGTTGGTGGGGATTATGTACACCTTACTATACATGCTGATGGGGATTATGTCCTACTTACTAAACATGCTGGTGGGGATTATGTCCTACTTACTAAACATGCTGGTGGGGATTATGTCCATCTTACTAAACATGCTGGTGGGGATTATGTCCATCTTACTAAACATGTTGGTGGGGATTATGTACACCTTACTATACATCCTGGTGGGGATTATGTCCTACTTACTAAACATGCTGGTGGGGATTATATCCAACTTACTAAGCATGTTGGTGGGGATTATATCCAACTTACTAAAAATGTTGGTCGGGATTATGTCCAACTTACTTAACATGTTGGAGGGGATTATGTCCACCTTACTAAACATGCTGATGGGGATTATGTCCACCTTACTAAACATGCTGGTGAGGATTATGACCACCTTACTAAACATGCTGATGGGGATTATGTCCACCTTACTAAACATGCTGATGGGGATTATGTCCACCTTACTAAACATGCTGATGGGGATTATGTCCACCTTACTAAACATGCTGGTAGGATTATGTCCACCTTACTAAACATGCTGATGGGGATTATGTCCACCTTACTAAACATGCTGGTGAGGATTATGTCCACCTTACTAAACATGCTGGTGGTGATTATGTCCACCTTAATAAACATGTTGATGGGGATTATGTCCACCTTACTAAACATGCTGATGCGGATTATGTCCACCTTACTAAACATGCTGATGCGGATTATGTCCACCTTACTAAACATGCTGGTGGGGATTATGTCCACCTTACTAAACATGCTGATGGGGATTATATCCACCTTACTAAACATGCTGATGGGGATTATGTCCACCTTACTAAACATGCTGGTGAGGATTATGTCCACCTTACTAAACATGCTGATGGGGATTATGTCCACCTTACTAAACATACTGATGGGGATTATGTCCACCGTACTAAACATGCTAGTGCGGGAGCTTCTATGCAGCTGGCGGGACAAGTAATAAGGATAAAGATAAAAGACTGGGGGCTACTACTACATTTCAGGTAGACAGAGAGACACTAGGAAAACCTCCCCAGGGGTGCACAATAATTCTAGAACTCGCTCTGGGACCGCCCCCTACTGACTGGGTAAGGTCATTCCAGGCTTTTCAATAAAGTGGACAGAGGATGGCGTTGTAGGGATTGTACTAACTCATTCCAAGGGAATCTTTGGGGTGAAAACAACTTATCCAAACCTTCCGACACTTATAGAGAGCTCAAAGCTTGCTTTAGATACCTTGTATTGCGGCCCGGGCTTTTATCTCGTGAGTCTCCACTACACGCTAGGTCCGGTCAGAGATTCTGTGGTTGACCGCCTCGCCTCGGAGATCGAGCAAGGAAACTCTGTGTGGAAGAGCTGAGGATTAGAGACTAGAGATGTTCCATCCTTGTCAGAAAGTGGAGTCCCGGACCAGGGCTTCCCTCGCGCGTATCAGCGAGCTCGATGCCTTTTTACTCAGAGAGGTTGAGGAACGTCGGCATATACAGAAGAGATACCTGCGCGCTATCAAGGCTTCCCATGGTATGAGCGCGGGGGTGGTGGTTGCCGGCCTCGGTATGGAGACTGCTGGGATAGCACTGATGGCCACCGGTATTGGGGCCATTCCCGGAATTGAGTTGTCTGCTCTAGGGGCCGGGGCCTTCGTTGTGGAGCCTGCATGTGGGGTTGTTATCCGCAAGTGCCCCGCTATGGTGACTAAGCTGCTGCTGTGGAAATGGTAGCAAGAAGCAAGCTAAATTCCATCTACCAACAGGTGTCAAAGACGTTAGTTGATGGTAAGATCTCGGATGATGAGTTCAAACTCATATCTGACGAAGTGGATCGGTACCAGGCCCTGAAAGAGGAGATCCGATTTAAAGCTCGAACTGCTCACTCCGAGATATCAAAAAGAATGGATGGAGGGAGGGCGGGAAGAGGTCCACGCTCAGTTCACCAAACACATGACCACATTCAGTGCTGGCTGAGCTGCTCGTGGCTATGCACATCGGCTCCTGAGGACTCATTACAGCCAACGGCGGCCCCTCCGTACAATGGGTCGCACTGAGCTAGGCCGTATCTGGGACAAGATAGAAATAGAAGAAGAGGCCAGAGATCGATCGATTGATTCTTTATTTCAAAAAGGTTAAGAGAGGTTAAGGTTTAAGGGTTAAGGGTTGAGAGAGAGAGAGAGAGAGAGAGAGAGAGAAAAGATGGAAGAAAGGGCCAGAGAGAGAAATAGAAGAAAAGAGGAGAGAGAAAGAGAAATAAAGAGAGAAATGGAAGAAAGGCCCACAGAGAAAGAATGAATGAATGAATGAATAATCTTTATTTTTCAAGGGTAAAGAATTGATCACGCAAGCCCGTCTTACATTCTGCCCTTCATCACTCCATCTTTCATTCTTCCCACACACTCGATTTAGTACAAAAATACAAATTAAATTAGTAAAAACATATCAAAAGAGTGTAAGATTTAACTACTACATTCAAGGTAAAAGAGAAGAAGTAATGAACCTAATAAAATAGCACTCACGCACACATACACACGCAGACATATACATAAATAAAAATGCATTGTAAATACAGATCTTCTAACATATTTTTTGTTAAACAAACATTAAAATAATTTCTAACAATATCTAACAAGTTGCTTTTCTAACTATGTCACTGAAGTACTTGATGGTTTACGAGCCATGTGTTGAGAGAGTGATGGTTATTTTATGGAGGCATATAATTACAAGCAAGTAAATAATGAAACAGGTTTGAGTTAAAGGATGAAGTATTACCAATGGATTTAAAATTGTAGGGGAGGGTGTTCCAGAGCTGTACTGCAGAGTATGCAAGGCTTTTCTTGTACATATCAATTCTGGGTTTAGGAAGAAGACAGTTTTTTAAACGCTGGCTATGTTTAGTGTTATACGTAAACAGTGACCACAAGTAAGGCGGAGCATTGTGCGACAGAATTCTGTGAACAAACTTAACTTTGTTAAAAATGATTCTATTTTTGAGGGGTAGAATTTTGAGTTGTTTATGTTGATCTACAATTTGTACTGGGTGTTTTTCACAAATAAGATTTAATGCTCGCTTGTGAAGTGAGTGGAGCCTTTTTGTGTTTGAGACTGAGCATCCAACCCAGATTGTGGAACAGTAATCTAAGTGTGTTTGTATGTGTGATATGTAGTATATTTGTCTTGTGTTTTTGTCGATAAAGTGTTTAATCTTGGCTAATTGGTAAACTTTCTGTGCAATCAAATTTGTTAGGTTATGTACGTGAGAATTCCAAGTTAAATGCTGATCAGTGATGAGTCCTAGGGTTTTATGTTCATGAACATTTTCTATTGACTTAGTCCCAGCACAAAGCTGTAGTGAAGCTTTAGTTGCATTTTGCAGTTTCTGTCTTGTAGTGATGAGCATGGATTTTGTTTTGTTGGTGTTTATCAACATACCATTTTTATTACTCCATTTAATCAAACTGTTTATATCATTTTGGAGCGTTGTCTGTAGGTTATTGATGTCATATTCACTATTGTAAACGGTACATTCGTCAGCGAAAAGATCACATGAAGAGTGCTTTAAACGTAGTGGTAGGTCGTTAATATAGGTAGCAAAGAGAAGAGGACCAAGAATGGAGCCTTGAGGAATACCAGTATCAACCACAGACGAGCCAGATATTTTGTTTCTAAAGCAAACTACTTGTTTTCTACCTGAGAGAAAAGATGTAATACATTTTGTTAGGTCAGGATGTAATCTATAGCCTTCCAGCTTTTTTTCCGAGAATTTCATGATCAATCATATCGAAGGCTTTCTTAAAATCAACAAAGACAGCACCACACAATTTGTCATCATTTATGTTAGACAGCTAGCTTTCTGTCATTTTAGTTAATGCTGTGTGGCAGGAGTAATTTGGTCTAAAACCTGACTGACTGTCTATTAGTAGATTGTTTTCTTGCATGTGGAGCAGAGTTAACTTTTGTATATGTTTTTCAAGAGGTTTAGATAGTGATGACAGAATGGATATGGGGCTATAGTGTGAGAGGTCACTAGTCTGTCCAGATTTAAAAAGAGGAAAAACTTTGGCGAGTTTAAAAGCGTCAGGGAAATATTTTTTGTCAATACACAAATTGTATATGTATGTTAGTGTGTCTGTGATAACTGGTGCAGCGTAGCGTAGTATCTTGTTACTAATGTCATCACATCCTGCTGAGTTAGTGTTCTTTAAGGACTGGATGTAGTTATAAACCTCACTGACTGTGAGGAAAGGAATATTAATTTGTTTTAGCTTTACACATTTACTGTCGCTGAAAGTTTTCAACACGCTCAGGGCGCAATTAGGGGTCGGTAATGAAGATTTTAGAATACTAATTTCTTCCCTAAAATGTTCACTGAAGTTAGTGCAAGTATGTTCACCATTAAGTGTTTGTGGGTCAGTTTGCTTCCTTTTATTTACAAGAGTATTAATCGCTTTCCAGATTGATTTACTATCAGTTTTGTCTTTCACTAAATTTCTGAAGTAATTTTTCTTTACCTGCCTAATTAAATACTGCACCTTATTCCTAAGTGAACGATAGCTACTGAAATTTCTGCTTTTGTGAGCTTCATCCCGTTTCCTCATGAGTTGCAATATATCGGGAGTTATCCACAGGGAGAGTGTTTTACTCTCATTTCTTTGATGGGGACATGCTTGTCAAAAATATTTCGAAATATCTTGATCCAATATTCGATAGCCTCATCTGGATTTGTTAACTGGAAACCGTATGTAAGAGGCGAAGCTTTTAGATCAGTTAAAAATAATTCCAAGTTAAAGTTTTTAAAGTTTCTATATTTGATGCTGGTATGTTTGTGTTTCGGTATTTTATACCCCTTATGTGACCACGTACAGAAGACCGGGTAGTGATCACTCAGCGACACATGAGGGACAGTACATTCAGTAATGTCTCCTGGATCAGCTACATAAATATGATCTATTAGTGTTGATGATGATTCAGCAACTCTAGTAGGTTTGTAAACAATTTGGGAGAAGTTGTAAGATGTTAAAATGTTCTTCCATGTAGGATTTGGCTGATTAAGATCTATATTGAAGTCGCCTAGAATGATTATGTCCTTGAATTTATGAGTTACAGCATCATCCTTCATGGTCGCAAAGTGATCATACCACTCGGCTGAAGCATTTGGATTTCGGTATATAAAACTAATTAGAATTGGACTAAGATTTGATATTTTGATTTCTAGCATAATACATTCAACCTCTGATGTTTCCAGGTCTTCTCTTCTACAAAATTTAATTGTGTTAGAAATGTAAACGACTAAACCTGTCTCTAGCTTTCTAGTTGGGTCACGTATGATCAAATTAAAACCATCTATTCTTAGCAGGATTTCGAAAAGGGAGAAGCTGTCTCGACCAGATCTTTACTCTCGGAATAATACTTGAAGAACATATTGAAAAGAAGAAACCATTAATACTGAACTTCATAGATTTTAAAAAGGCATTTGATAGCATACACAGAGATTCATTATGGAGAATTTTATGTCTATATGGAATACCATCTAAAATTGTCAACATCATTAAGGACTTATACAATGGATATGGTTGTGCAGTCAAGACAGAAGAAGGGATGAGTGAATTGTTCCAGATTGAAACAGGCGTGAAACAAGGATGTATACTGTCTCCCTTACTTTTTGGGATTACAATAGACTTCATAATGAAAAGATGCTGCACAGGTAACACAGGTATTGACTGGATACATGGGACCCAACTAGAAGATCTTGAATTTGCTGATGACATAACTCTTATCAGTAATAATGTCAATTCCATGCAAGAAAAACCAGAGAGCCTGTCTTCACTGGCTAGCAAAATAGGACTTGAAATTAACAAGGACAAAACAAAAATAATGAAAATTCCCATCAATCAAAATGGAAAATACACATAAAAGGGACAGATATTGAAGAAGTCAATCAATTTGCATACTTTGGCAGCTACATAGACCAGGATGGTGACACTAGAAAGGAAGTTAGGATCAGAATTGCAAAAGCAGCATTAATCTTCAAGAATCTTGAGAACATATGGAATTCAAAAGTTATAAGCACAAAAACCAAGTTAAGACTATTCAATTCAAATGTAATATCCGCCCTCATTTATGCATGCGAAAGCTGGAAAACAACTAAAGAAATAGACAAGAAATTAGACTCTTTTGAAAACAAATGCCTAAGGAAAATACTCGGCATCAAGTGGAATGAATTCAAGAACAATGCAGAGATAAGACAGATGACTGAACAACAACCAGTCTCATGGGTGATCAGGAAAAGGAGATGGACATATGTTGGTCACTTGATGAGAAGAAATGATCAGAGAATCCCAAAACAAGTTATCAAGTGGAACACAACAGGCAGAAGAAAAAGGGGCAGACCGCGTGAAACTCTGAAGAGGACATTATTAAGAGAGTCCAAGCTAACAGGCATACAATCCTTTGATGAGGTTGAAAGACTCGCCGAAGACAGGAAAAATTGGCGAACTACTTTGCGAGCCCTATGTGACGTTTAACGGCACGGGAAGGATATAAGATATAAGATAAGATTCTTATATCATTGTCTGTGATGTTTTTATGTAATCTGCTTTCAGAGAAACCAAAAATATGAAAATGTTGTTGAAGTATATGTGTAACCTCAGGGAGTTTGCCTAACAAATGATAAACATTTAAGTGGCCAACACGTAGGCCATCGTGTCGCAGCGACTCCTCCATTTTCTGAGTCACTATAACAATGTTAGAAATATTATATTTCAGTAAAAATAAAATAACTGGTCAGACTTCAATCATACAATTATAGGTATACGTTTAAGCTAGTAGAAATAATGAATCTAACTAAGTTTATAATATACTGACAAATAATGAGAAAAAGTACAAACATCAACAATGCAATGAACGTTATGTAAGTGTAAATTGTAAAAGACTTGATAACAATATTAGCTCTAAGCTAGCACTAAGAAATGTCTGTTTTGCTGTAAGAACTTCTGTGGTTTTTTGTTTTTGTTCAGTTAAATTTATCTACAGAAGTTAAAGAGTGCTGGAAGTTTCAAGCTATCTAGTATCTGTATGTGGGTGTTGAGTGTTGACTGTGTAGTAGGGACATAATATAAGAGTGGCTCAGAGCTGCAGGACTAAACTGCATTAGATATTGTAGCTGAAGTTCCACGGATAATGATTCGAGGTTCTTGTGTTTGTGTCCTGTACAGTTGTTGTTGAGAGAGAGAGTGAGAGAGAGAGAAGACAGAGAGAAAGAAATGGAAGAAGTTTCCAGAGAGAGAGAGAGAGAGAAATGGAAGAAGGAGCCAGAAAAAGAGAGAAATAGAAGAAAGCGCAAGAGAGAGAGAGAGAGAGAGAGAGAGAGAGAGAGAGAGAGAGAAATGCAAGAAGGAGCCAGAAAAAGAGAGAGAAATAGAAGAAGAAGCCAGAGAAAGAAAGAGAGAGAAATACAAGAAGGGGCCAGAGAAAAAGAGGGATTTTCGGGACTATTCAGAAAACAATTAATTTATTCGGTATCTGTAAGAGCAGTTTAAGATAACATTTAAGTTTTATAATTCACGGAGGCATGCAGTCGATATCAAATAGATATTGTTAAAGCTTGTAGTTGTAGGAAGGAGTATAATTTATATTTTTTATATAGGATGTGAGGGTATTCCAAAGATGAGCAGCAGAATAACTAAAGCTTTTCTTGTAAAGATCAAGTCTAGGTTTTGGAAGACATATGTTGTTCAAGCGTTGATGTACTAACTTGGCTTTGTTGAAGAGGAACCTGTTCTTAAGAGGCAGTATTTTGATACGTTTGTGCTTGATCTTTGTCACTAATAAGCTTTACTGCTCGCTTTTGGAGTGAGCAAAGCCTCTTTGTATTTGACACTGAGCAACCATCCCAAACTGTTGAGCAATAGTCTAAATGTGTTTGTATATGAGATATGTAGTATGTCTTCCTAGTGTCTTGATCGATGAAGTGCTAAATTTTGCCTAATTGGTATACTTTTTGTGCGATGAGTTTTGTTAGACATTGCACATGAGAGTTCCAGGTCAGAGAGAGAAATAGAAGGAGCCAAATAAAGTATGGGAGAGAAAAATAGAAGAATGAGAACGAGAAAGAGAGAGAGAGAGAGTGAAAAGAGAGAAATGGAAGAAGGAAGTGTGGTGTGTATGTGAGTGTGTGTGTCTCTTTTTTAGCATGTTATGTTAATCTGTAAAGTTTATGACTGAAGAAGGTTGCTGTTTTGTTGTCAGTTTATGACTGGAGATGGCTGCTGTTTTGTTAGCCAGTTTATATGTGGAGATTGTTGCTGGTTTGCTAGCCAGTAAATGACTGGAGATGGTTGCTGGTTTGCTAGCCACTTTATGACTGGAGATGGTTGCTAGTTTGCTAGAAAGTTTATGACTGGAGATGGTTGCTGGTTTGCTAGCCAGTTTATGACTCGAGTGGCTGCTGCTTTTTCCATCTTCATGATGGATGTATTTGTGGCGAGACTTCGGGTTCTCTGTCGCTGAGGGGTCCTTTGCGATAAACCTCGAGTTCCCATCCTCCTCTTTATCCGGCCGGCACCGACCCATCTGTGTGTATTACATGGTCATCTGAGCTGGACTGTCTGATGATTTGATCTTTGATTTCTCATTCTACTCGGCATTCTCGATCTAACTATATGTGGACTCTGGTAAGTTGTAGATATTTTCTGCCATGCACACAGATGTCAGCGATGTGGATTATCTCAAGATTACATATCTGCCCTATGGTTTTTTCAGCCTCCGACATCCGTGATTGACCTCTTTTCTCCAGTGTGTCTTTGTGTGTATGGATCTCTTTCTTCAGTGGGAGGTCTTTCATACTCTTGATTCGTATAGACTCTTTGACTTTTGTTGTGATATGTCCAGGATGTCAAGACGCTGTCATTGTCCAGAGTTTTTTGTTGTGATATTTCCAAGAGGTGAATACGCTGTCCGATAAGGCAATCAGCGACCCATATCTGACAGGCTAGCGTCAGGGTTAGCAAACCATAGCTAGCATATAAAATTATTATATGACAATGATTTTTCCGAACCTGTGAGTTATTACCGACATACATAATAATTATACGATATTATATTTTCCAAAGCACAGTGGTATTACCCACATGTATAATAGTTATATGACATGATGTTTCCACAGTACATAGTTATTACCGACATACATAATGATTATATTACGTGATGTTTCACAGCACAGAGTTATTACCGACGTATAAAATGATTATATGACATGATGTTTCCCCTAGTTCAGAGTTATTACGGACATCTGTAATGATTATAGAACATGATGTTTCCCACGTCAGAGTTATTACAGACATCTGTAATGATTATATGACATGATGTTTCCCCAAGCACAGAGTTATTAGCGACAAATATAATGATTATATGACACGATGTTTCCCCTACATCATCATCATGTGCTGTGCCGACTGGCGTTGGCTATTATGCTTCTCCAGAGTATACGATCCTTCATGCAGGCCATCAACTCAGTTGGTGATCTCCTCTCACACCATCCCGTCAGACTGTCCAGTATCATTTCTCTTGGTCTTCCTCTTGATCTTCTTCCTTCTATTTTTCCTGTTGTTATAATATTTTCAATGCCCCCTCTTCTCATTGCATGTCCTATGAAAGTACATTGTCTCTATCTTATCTTTTTGACAAGGTTTTTTGTCTCTCCAGCTCTTCTCATACATTCTTCATTAGTTATTTTTGCTGTCCAGGGGATTCGCAACATTCTTCTAATAAACCACATTTCTGCTGCTTCCAATGATTTTTGTGCAGACTTTCCTATTGTCCATGATTCACTTCCATATAACAAGATAGGTTCAATATAGCATTTTAGGACTCATTTTCTAACATTCATTGATAAGGATGTGTTGGTTAATATGTTTCTCATTCTTTGAAATGCAGTATTTCCTTGGCCTGTTCTGTTCCTAATTTCTGTTGTGCATTTCCCATCTGAAGTTATTACTGCTCCAAGGTATTTGAATTTCTGAACCTGCTTTAGAATGGCTCCCTTTAATTTTATACTGCATGCTGGTGGATTCTGTTTCTTAGATATAACCATAGTCTCTGTCTTTTTGATGTTCAAAGTAAGGCCTTTTTGTTCACTTTCTTTGGCGACTTTATCCATGAGATTTTGCAGGTCTTGTTGGTTCTCAGCTATCAGTACTGTGTCGTCAGCATACCGAAGGTTGTTAATATTGTATCCTCCAATTTTTATGCCTGGTTCTGTGATGATTGTTCTTTGAATATTCTCGCTATACAGAGAAAAAAGGTCTGGAGATAGTACACATCCTTGTGGCACCCCTTGTTTTATAGGTTGATATTTTCCAATTCTATTTTCAACTCGAACCCTATATCAGAGTTATTAATATTAGTGTAGTATACGTGATAGATAACTGTAGTGAACAGTCCAAATAGTGTATAGAAATAAAAGTATAATTTCTCTTCTAGAGAGAGGAGAGAAAAGATTTAATTGGAAGTGGAGAGAGTGAGAACGAGAGATCGAGAAAGAGGGAGATGGAGATAGAGAGAGAGAGAGAATAGCTATCCTGAGGAAGGACATAAACATAAAAACCAGTAGGCACACACAATAGAAAGAAGAGAACAAAGACTAGTAGACACACACAATAGAAAGAAGAGAACAAAGACTAGTAGACACACACAATAGAAAGAGAGAACAAAGACTAGTAGACACACACAATAGAAAGAAGAGAACAAAGACTAGTAGACACACACAATAGAAAGAAGAGAACAAAGACTAGTAGACACACACAATAGAAAGAAGAGAACAAAGACTAGAAGACACACACAATAGAAAGAAGAGAACAAAGACTAGTAGACACACACAATAGAAAGAAGACAAGAAAGACTAGAAAAGAGAAAAAGTCTCACACGATAACGCCATGTTAAACACAAGCTACACTAAGTCAGAAGATTAGAAAGACTAGAAAAAGAGAAAACAGACTCACACGATAACGCCAATTAAACACAAGCTACACTAAGTCAGAAGATTAGAAAGACTAGAAAAAGAGAAAACAGACTCACATGATAACGTCAATTAAACACAAGCCACATTAAGTCAGAAGATTATTAACATCAATCCCAGCATGCTCTTAGTAAGAGACCACACAGAACAATAATAAAAGAAAAGCTGACATGACGGGCCGTGTTCTATTTGTATGAAAGAAAGAGATAGAAAGAGTGAGGAAAGTGGACAGACAAAAGAATGACGGAAAACAAAATGAGCACAGACAACCGAAGAACATACAATAATTCAATATTTCAGCAAAAGCGTTTTTCAAGGATCACATAGAGAAACAACATAACAGAGAAACACGAAAAATAGGTTTTAAAATATAGACTTTTCATTCTGGCCTCTCATAGATTGAAAGAGGGAAACACATTTGTTGTTTCTGTATGTAACCCTTGAAAAGGGCTTTTACCGAACTATTGGACTGGTGTAAGTTCCTCATTTGTATGTGGTCATCTTGCTTTCCTTCCTTCTTGTTTCTACCTACTCTTTCCATCTCTTAGCAAATCAGAACCTTACACCTTCATCTATATTTATCACTAAAACTAGTTTTACCGCAGCTATCATTTCTCTTTTCTATGAAAGAGGATCAGTGGCTGAAAGATGACATAGGAGCTGAAAAATAGCGTGAGCCCACCGAGGAAGGTTGTAAGACCCGACTCTGGGATTGATATCTACTTTATTGCTCAATGACATTCTTGTAAATACCAGAAAGAGCAGAGAATACATTTTTCTTTCACTTTCATTCTCGGAAGAATGTACTAATATACGCCGTTCAGTTGTTTCTAAACATAAGGAAAGAGTGAAATCTACAAGACAAAAGTACGTTATGTTGATATGTATGATAGTTATCTTCATGAGAGAAGAGAACTGAAAATATGTATCCTGAAACTTGTAGGTATAAAGTGGAGAGAACCGAAAGTATTTATCATGAAACTCGTCTTTCAAGTCTCAAAATGAGTTATATTTACTAGATTTTATTGATTTATTTTTAACATTTGAAAACTCTTTTTTTTCAGCTCTTTTAAACCTGAATGCACACCAACTACCACAGCCAAAATATTCAATACTTCAGTGATTTTAAATAGAGAAAAACAAATAAGAACTGCTGAAAAGTATTTACAAAGCTTTTGTCAGCCCAAAACATATGTTTTCTTACACTGTCGAGAAATTTGAAAGAAATGATTCCACGGACAAAGAAAGCAAGTTTTTTCCCCGTTTGGTTTTTACAAGATCAAAATAAACACCAGGATCAGTGAAAAAAAAATCTGAATAAAAGCAGTCACGTGACTTCTGACTCAGTATAGACCAGTAATACTTAGATTCTGACTAACTTACTTCCCCTTGCTGGGTTATATATAAGATCTTGTATCGTAGCAGGCACTAGACTTTGCTGCTGTAAGTACAACAGTAAATATATGAGTTTGTTTGTTTGTTTTTTTTTGTCATTTTAACTCTAAAAGTCAGATCCAGTTTAGGTCATATCGAAAAGCTCATACACTGGTTTAAAATTGATTGTTTTTTTTTTTTGTCATTTAACTCTAAAAATCAGATCCAGTTTAGGTCATATCGAAAAGCTCATACACTGGTTTAAAATTGATAACGCTAGAAGAATTGTCAGTGCAAAGTTAAACCCCGATTTGTTTGTTAGAAAGAGCTGAATACCTCAGAAAGTCTCTAAAATTATAATTGTATAATATGTGATTTATCAAGTAATATAAATGTCACAGACATCTTTTATCGCATGCTTTCATAATACTTGAGCAGTTATTAGCCACGCCGTTATAATATATATATATATATATATAAACTTTAAACGACTACTTAAATTTCATATGCGTAGCTCAGTATAGTAAAATGTCCTTGAACTTTAACAGTCAATTCAAATGTGAGAAACAGAAAAATTATAACAAGATAATTGAGATTAGAAACTCTAACTCTAGTGGGGCACGCAACTGCCTAGCTAAAACAAGACAACACAATAACTGGATGATTATTTGGTAGTCTCCTTGTTCCCTAAATTTATCGTTTATTTTGTTCCCCTACTGTGCTATGTTAATATTGAAGAAGGCTGGCTAGTAAAGAGGATTAAAGAGAGAAAACTTAAATATTTTGGACACATTAAACGTCATGATAATTTAGAGAAGACCGTATTGGAAGGATACATAATGGGAAAAAGAAAGAGAGGAAGACCGAAACGAAGATGGCTGCAAGACATCGTTGATGATCTGGAAATGGATGCAGCAGCAGCAGACCATCTTGCTCACAACCGAGAGGCCTACAGGAGTGCTGTTTGGGAGGCAAAGTTCCGCAAGGGACATGCAAAGGAATGAAAATGAACTGTGCTATGTACAAGTCTCACTGCTTCCCAGATGTTCTAAACTTGTACCTGTATCTGTGGTTGCCAACTCTGAAACTAAATTCCCCGACTTTACCTGTATCTGTGGTTGCCAACTCTGAAACTAAATTCCCCGACTTTACCTGTATCTGTGGTTTCCGACTCTGAAACAAAAGTCCCCGTTTTTATCTGTATAGCTACATTCTACATAATTCAGTTTTCATTATGTAAAACTAAACTAGATATGTGGATATGAAACTGGAAGATTTCATAAGATGAATCAAGACTGTAATGAACGATCAGAATTGTAGCCTGACAGAAATTAGGAAACAAGTATGAAGCACTGATACAGCATATTTTTTTAAGTCGAAAGAGGGCTCAGAATGAACATTGCCAACACGTGGTACAGAGATGTTATGATATAAAAAATACAAATAGACGGCAGGCAGGAACTAAAAGCTCTTGAACTGAAGAAAGACATACAACTGTATACAACTGACAATATATATATATATATATATATATATAATATATATATAATGTCCTGTTTATCAAGAGCCTAAACTTGAAGAATAATGGCCTGGCTCTGGTGCTGGCCTAGAGATGGGCCTCTTTACAGTCAGGACACATCCATATGTGCTCACCCTTTATCCTCAGTGTTGTCCGTAGTGTATGTTGGGAGATGGTTCCAAGGGCACATTGGTTGTATACAGTTCGATCTTTTCCACAAAGTTCTGATTGTCTGCCGCTGCCCTTCTCTCTGCCTCTTTCTCATACTCTTTAGTGATAGCTGCTACATTCACACATTTGTTTGCTTGTCTCCTTGTAATGTTAATATAATGTCTGTTATGAAGTCCTATTTGTCTATATGTAGGTTGTCCAAGCTGGTTCCTTTGGTTTTCAGTTAATCTGACATCTCATTGCCCTTGATGCTGGAATGTCATGGGCAATAAATCCATGAGGGGGGAGGAGTGGAAGGTAGGGAGGAAGGAGGGGAGATTTGAGGTTCTTTTAGTTTGGCTAACAACTGGCCACGCGTGAACTTTTTTTTACCATGTTATGTTAATCTGTTAACTGTATGACCGGAGACGGTTGCTGGTTTGTTAGTCAGTTTATGACTGGAGATGATTGCTGGTTAGTTAGTCAGTTTATAACTGGAGATGATTGCTGGTTTGTTGGCCAGTTTATGACTGGACATGATTGCTGGTTTGTTAGATAGTTTATGATTGGAGATGATTGTCGGTTTGTTAGCCAGTTTATGAGTAGAGACAGTTGCTTGTTTGTTAGCCATTTTATGACTGGAGATGATAGTTGGTTTGTTAGCCAGTTTATGACTGGAGATGTTTGTTGGTTTGTTAGCCAGTTTATGACTGGAGATGTTTGTTGGTTTGTTAGCCAGTTTATGACTGGAGATGATTGTTGGTTTGTTAGCCAGTTTATGACTAGAGATGTTTGTTAGCCAGTTTATGACTGGAGATGTTTGTTGGTTTGTTAGCCAGTTTATGACTGGAGATGATTGTTGGTTTGTTAGCCAGTTTATGACTGGAGATGATTGTTGGTTTGCTAGCCAGTTTATGAGTCTAGTGGCTTCTGCTTTTTCCATCCTCATGCTGGATGTAGTTGTGGCGAGGACTTCAGGTTCTCTGTCGTTGAGGGGTCCATTGCGATAAACCTCGAATTCCCATCCTCTTCTTTGTCCGGCCGTGACCGATCCATCTGTGTGTATTACATGGTCATCTGTGTGTATTACATGGTCATCTGTGTGTATTACATGGTCATCTGTGTGTATTACATGGTCATCTGTGTGTATTACATGGTCATCTGTGTGTATTACATGCTCATCTGTGTGTATTACATGCTCATCTGTGTGTATTACATGCTCATCTGTGTGTATTACATGCTCATCTGAGCTGGACTGTCTTGTCACCTTTCTATTTTTCAAGCCCACCGACAACCACACCTATTTGCTTTACACCTCATCTCATCCTTAAGCCTGTAAGAACTGCATCCCATACTCCCAACTCCTCCATCTTCGCTTCATATATCAGGATAATTTGGACTTTATAGATCAGTCCAACAAGTTATTAGAATTTTTCCGTCATAGCCACTACCCAAAAAATGTCCTTTGTGAAGCAGTCAACCGTATCGACATAGTGAGCTCCAAAAAGTATTCAGGAAAAAGCCTGTTACCCCATCTAACAGATTTAAGTTAGTACTGCCTTAACACCCGCATGGTCAGATGGTTAAGAACATTCTTTATCATCATCTGCCGCTAATCCAACTCGACCCTGACACTCGCAACATTTTCTATGATCCACCCCTATAACATACACACGTGAGCCAAACCTTAAGGACATTCTCGTCCACAGCCACTTGAAGCAGAGCCTTACATATGTTTGCAACAATGATGCTGGATGAGATATTGAACCCAAAGTTCAACTGTTTCTGTGACCCCTGAATGTAAGTATAATTTGTTGGCTTAGGTCAGTCCTGTATCCTTAAGGTGGAATGCCAAATAAGGACAAACAAAGCGCCAAGTGTCAAGAAATCGTTTAAGAGACTTTCAGATTTTCACTCTTTATTGCAAACTTTCACACAACCAAATAAAAACCAGCTTTAATTTATTACATACAGATTAAGTGTAACATAACTGATCGTAACATTACAGTACATTCATTCGTCAGTAGAAGGATAAGTAAACAAGGATAAAGATATTTTCAAAATGGCGCCGCTCAATAGTTTCAGTACATCAGAATGTCAGACCGAAAAACGAGTGAGAAACTTTGTATTTATTGTATTTAATCAGAGAAAAGTATCTTGTAGATTAGTATATATTAAGAAATGGAGCGGAAAATTATTTTGAAGTGCACATTACCTTAGAAATAAAATATAGGATAGGAAATTCCCGCAACTACCAGACTTGTAATGTGCTCACTAACTTCTGGTTTATATACAGCCTGACCTGCTGGCGTAATACATAACTGTTTGAAACAAATTCATCAACATGTTACAGTCAGATAAGTATCAAAACACAGGAACAGATTTAATCAATACAAAAATGCAGCTTAAAATGTCAAGACAAGAATATACAAGACTATTAATAAATAAAATTATAGGAAAAATAATTTATATAGGACCAATTTATAAAGAATAGATATATGCTGTGTTTGTAACAGAAAATATATTACATAATATAATCTTGATTCGGCCAAAGATATGTTAATAACATCAGCTAAAGACATTGTTCCAGTAAATAAAACACAAAAGAATGGATGAATTACAGCAGACAAACTAGAGCAGATAAAAACAACGTACAGAAATGAAGATGCAATGTGAAGTGACAAACAACAGCAAAGAGAAATATAAATCTTTTACAAAAGAAGTACGAAGAAACATAAGAAAAGGCAAAAAATCAATATATACAAGATTGTTGTGAAAGAATATTTCAGAGGAATGTATGAAACGAATGATGTGAAAGCAGAAATCAACAGTGTGAATTATTATTGGAGGAGAAAGAACCCGAAACAAAAATAGAAGACGTTTTATGGGCAATAGAGAATCTGAAAAATGGTAAATCACCAGGATGGGCGAGATAAAAGCTGAATTTATTAAAGCAGGAGGAAAGGAATATGCAACAATCTATCATGCACTATGTAAAAAGATGTTTCCAACACATTTCATACAATTTCCATCACTGCTGTATCTAGACCAAAAGCAGCAATAATAATAATAATAATAATAATAATAAATGGTGAAACAACAACTTGGTTTGACATAAAACAGGGGGTCCGTCAGGAGTGCATATTGTCGCCTTACATATTAAACTTCCTGGAATTCTGATCAGTTCCAGACACAAAGATAAAAGATTAACCTCAACAAACTTTCTCAGCTTTCAGTGGATGATCTTTATCTCAATTTATGTCATAAACTGTAAAGACCTGTGGATATGTTTTGTTGGTAACCAAGCAAACATTGCAGTGAAAACTGACGCACATACAAACTATGAAAAGAGATCAAGGATTCAAGTACAGTCAAATGACGTCCATGTCTGTATATAATTATACTCCATGCATGAACAATCTCGAAGATTCATAAACATTCTCTTGTAATATATCATAAGTGTTTATCTCCCCCTCTGTAGAAGGAAGTAAGGAACCCGTAATCAACATGAGACAAGTAAAATCACAGTGTAAACACAGCTTTCAAGTAGTATTCCTTTCTTTCAATGCTACACTGTACTATTTTAAGAGGTTATGGCTTAACTGTAACACTAAGTCTCACAAACGTTACATAGATATACACCTTGTAACTGTTATACTAACATAGACATACACCATGTAACTGTTATATTAACATAGACATACACCATGTAACTGTATACTAATATAGATATACATCGTGTAAATCTATACTAACATAGATTTACACCGTGTAACTGTATACTAACATAGATATACACCGTTTAACTGTATACTAACATAGATTTACACCGTGTAACTGTATACTAACATAGATATACACCATGTAACTGTGACTAACTACAACCCAGGTCAACATTAACAAGACCACTACATTGCCAGCAACACGAACATGACCAGTTTAACATGAGTGTCAACTCAAACATGATAAATGACAGATGGCACACTTAACATTGAGTCCAATTATCACAGAAGTAGAATTTGTAATAACATCGAAATGTTTTAATGGAAAACCAAGCGTGTGTATGAATGGTTGAAAAATGAAAGTAAGAGAATGGAAACTGAGATGAAGACATCAACAAATGTACACACAAACCATCCCCGATAGTTGCCTCGCCATAGGAATCTAACTAACACTGAGACAGTGAAAAGCATACTGACCTGGATCATTATGAAAAATCCATGCACAACTTTCTAACAAGAATCACGTGTATCCTAAAAAGACAACCAAATTACAAAAACACTACATGATGATACAACCACCACGAACAACCATCCCAGCCCAAAAACCAAGATGTCTTCTCGTTCTAACATCTTAAGTAGAAGTCCTGTCATGTGCACCCCGTGATCAAGTAGCCAATGGGAACACGGAGATATATTTTGCTCCATACTTGCAAAATCTCCTAAACAGTGATCAACAACTTTGACCACAAATAACTGAGTTACATCCCCTATTCTGTCATAACTTACCCTGGGTCCTAGAACTGATGGAGGAGTATATGTGAGAAGGGCCTGACTACAGGTGCGCTACCTGCCGAAAACAATAGGTCACGTGAGGATATAAAATACTTTTATGAAGTAGGTTAAGTTCACAAAAAAAATTAGACAAACTTGGGGAATACAAACGTAGATAATAAATGCTTTAATATCTTGAGAGAAAAATTACAACACTAGATCTGGACAAACAAAATCTTGAAGGAACCATTTATTTTTATTTTTATAACATTAATTTATGTACTCCGTGTTATCTCGGACCAGATAATGTCTACATTATAATAAGAAAACTGCAGGATAAAGTTGGGAAATAATCACTGACAAAGATCACAGACAAAATTATGCTTAATGTAATCTTCTTCTTCTTCAAACAAACAGTGATAAAATTAAAGAAAACTGGCAAATGACTTTGCTTCAGGAACAACACAGAAACGCCATTATGTCATCGACAGGAACACAAACAATAACCGACCGTTGTTACCTAAGCAAATTAGTTAACATAGAATCGTATAGCTCATAAAAAAAATAGTTAACATAGAATTGTTGAACTCCTTAAACAAAATAGTTAAAATAGAATCGTATAACTCATCAAACAATATAGTTAACATAGAATCGTATACCTCATCAAACAGAATAGTTAACAGAGAATCGTAGAACTCTCTAAACAAAATAGTTAACACAGAATCGTAGAACGCTCTAAACAAAATAGTTAACATAGAATCGTATAACTCATCAAACAATATAGTTAACATAGAATCGTATACCTCATCAAACAGAATAGTTAACAGAGAATCATAGAACTCTCTAAACAAAATAGTTAACACAGAATCGTAGAACGCTCTAAACAAAATAGTTAACATAGAATCGTATAACTCATCAAACAAAATAGTTAACATAAAAGGAAGTAGTTATTAATATTAGTCTGTGAGACGTGATAAAAAAACTGTGATGACAGTCCAAACAGAGTATACAAATAACAGTATAATTTTTCTTCTAAAGAGAGGAGACAAAAAAAACGAAAGAAAGGAGTAGAGAGAGAGAGACAGAAAGAGAGAGAGAAAAGAGAGAAATGGAAGAAAGGAGTAGAGAGACAGAGAGAAAGGGAGAGAGAAAGAGAGAAATGCAAGAAAGGGCCAGAGAGAGAAAAGAGAGAAATGGAATAAGAGGATAGAGAGAGAGAGAGAGAGAGAGGGGGGGGGAAGAGAGAAATAGAAGAAGAAGCCAGAGAGAAAAGAGAGAAAGAAAGAAAGGGAAGAAGGGACCAGAGAAAGAGACAGAGATGAAGACATCAACAAATGTGCACACAAACCATCCCAGCGAGTTGCCTCGCCATAGGAATCTAACTGACACTGAGACAGTGAAAAGCATACTGACCTCGGTCATTCTGAAAAATCTACGCACAACCTTCTAACAAGAATCACGTGTATCCTAAAAAGACAACCAAATTACAAAAACACTACGTGATGATACAACCACCACGAACAACCATCCCAGCCCAAACACCAAGATGTCTTCTCGTTCTAACGTCTTAAGTAGAAGACCTGTCATGTGCACCCCGTGATCAAGTAGCCAATGGGAACACGGAGATATATTTTGCTCCATACCTGCAAAATCTCCTAAACAACAACTCTGACCACAAATAACTGAGTTACATCCCCTATTCTGTTATAACTTCCCCTTGTTCCTAGAACTGATGGAGGAGTATATGTGGGAAGGGCCTGACTACAGGTGCGCTACCTGCTGAAAACAATAGGTCACGTGATGATATAAAATAATTTTATGAAGTAGGTTAAGTTCACAAAAAAAATTAGACAAACTTGGGGAATACAAACGTAGATAATAAATGCTTTAATATCTTGAGAGAAAAATTACAACACTAGATCTGGACAAACACAATCTTGAAGGAACCATTTATTTTTATTTTTATAACATTCATTTGTGTACTCCTTGTTATCTCGGACCAGATAATGTCTACACCAATAAGAAAACTGCAGCATAAAGGTGGGAAATAATCACTGACAAAGATCACAGACAAAATTATGCTTAATGTAATCTTCTTCTTCTTCAAACAAACAATGATAAAATTAAAGAAAACTGGCAAATGACTTTGCTTCAGGAACAACACAGAAACGATATTATGTCATCGACAGGAACACAAACAATAACCGACCGTTGTTACCTAAGCAAATTAGTTAACATAGAATCGTATAGCTCATAAAAAAAATAGTTAACATAGAATTGTTGAACTCCTTAAACAAAATAGTTAAAATAGAATCGTATAACTCATCAAACAATATAGTTAACATAGAATCGTATACCTCATCAAACAGAATAGTTAACAGAGAATCGTAGAACTCTCTAAACAAAATAGTTAACACAGAATCGTAGAACGCTCTAAACAAAATAGTTAACATAGAATCGTATAACTCATCAAACAAAATAGTTAACATAAAAGGAAGTAGTTATTAATATTAGTCTGTGAGACGTGATAAAAAAACTGTGATGACAGTCCAAACATAGTATACAAATAACAGTATAATTTTTCTTCTAAAGAGAGGAGACCAAAAAAAAACGAAAGAAAGGAGTAGAGAGAGTGAGAGACAGAAAGAGAGAGAGAAAAGAGAGAAATGGAAGAAAGGAGTAGAGAGAAAGGGAGAGAGAAAAGAGAAAGGGCCAGAGAGAGAAAGAGAGAAATGGAATAAGAGGATAGAGAGAGAGAGAGGGGGGGGGAAGAGAGAAATAGAAGAAGAAGCCAGAGAGAAAAAAGAGAGAAAGAAAGAAAGGGAAGAAGGGACCAGAGAAAGAGACAGAGAGTGAAAACAGAGAAATGGAAGAAGGAGCCAGAGAAAGAGACAGAGAGTGAACACAGAGAAATGGAAGAATGATATATATATATATATATAAATTGTTTTTAAAAAAAACACAAAAATGCGATGCTGCGATTCAAACTGAAGTTTGCTATACAGACAAGAGCAAATTTCCTGACAAGTTCACTTGGACATCAACTTCACGTGCTGGCCTGAACTGTACTCAGCATACGATTCATGAGCACAGAAAAGCGACAAAACATTTTTGACAATAACTCATGACAGGTTCACGAGAATCCCTTGAACACAAAACTCACTGACCATGTTATTGAATGCCTATAAAAGATTGACGCTCCTCGAATCAATTCATTTGATAATTCAATGCGCAAGTATGGCTCATCTCACTACAGAACAACTACTCATCATCATTAGATGTTTACAGACTGGACAGTCACAAAGTATAGTGACCAAACAATTTAATGTGGTTAGAAGCACTATTAGTTGCCCTTGGAAACGATTTCAAGAAACTGGCTGAGTTTGCAGACCGGCCGCGCAGTGGAAGACACATAGTCACAACTCCTGCCGAATCAGCTTCATACAGCTGCGTCAGCTCAGGAATAGATTTGCACCTGCGTCCTCAAAAGTCCAGTCAATGACAGCAGCTCGTCGAATTTCAGATCAAATGGTCAGGAACCGGCTGCACGACGCTGGTCTTTGGGCTAGAAGATCCTACAGAAGTTCTGTTCTTACGGACCGGCATCGCCAGAACCGACTGCAGTGGGCGAACCGGCATCATCAATGGACCATTGCGAATGATTGGAGAAGGGTTTGGTTTAGTGACGAATCATTCTTTTTGCTGCAGCGACACGATAGACTTTCATCACTGGAATCAGTTTTACGATAATTTTCATTTCTCTTTTCTAAGGAAGAAAGAAAATCAATGTCGGACATAGGAACTGAAAAATATCGTGAGCCCACCCAGGCCAGCTGTAAGATCCGACTCTGGGATTGATGTCTACTTTATTGCTCAATGACTTTCTTGTAAATACCAGAAAGAGCAGAGAACACACTTTTTCTTTCACTTTTATTCTCTGAAGATTGTACTAATATACGCCGTTCAAATCTATAAGACAAAAGTATGTTATGTTGATGTGTTTGAAAGTTGCTTGCAAGGAGGGGAGAGAACCGAAGTATTTATCATGAAAGTTGTCTTTCAAGTCTCAAAATAATTTCTGTTTTCTAGATTGTATTGATTTATTTTAACATTTCAAAACATTTTAAAATGTTCTATTATGCGTGAATTCATACCAACAAACACAGTCAAGATATGCCATACTTCAGTGATTGTAAAAGAGAGGAAAATGTATAAGAAATGTTAAAAAGTATGTCGAAGGCTTATGTCAGCCTAAAACGTGTATGTATCCGTACACTCTCAAGAACTCTGGAAAAAAGTCTACATGGACAAGGGAAAACAGTCAACACCTGCATCATACCACAGCTTATATACACCGCAAACATATTCCCCCTGCCTAAACAGTCACTTAAGGAAATAAATTCAATGATTAGAGACTTTATTTTCCGACGCACAGTACGCAGCATCCAATGGAAAACCTTGATGCAAGACAAAAAAAGAGGAGACATCTCCCTACAAGACATAGCAACAAAGATCCAGGCACTCAGAATTAAATATGTGGGACAAATCATCCAACAGCCACACAAACACACTCTAGCCCACTACTACGTAGGGCTAAGGCTAATCAAACTTTGTAAATTAAACAATGCATATCCCCATCACTTTGGCACTATACCGCTCTTCTACAGACAATGCATACAAAGTGTCACTGGACATGAACATTTAATACACATGAAAACATCAGGCATATACAAATATCTGGTCAGAAAACAGGAGCCACCATTACAGGACAGAATAAATAGAGGATACAAATACTTCATCACTGACTACACACAACCATTTCAAAACCTACACCAGAAAAGAATCACGCCAAGTGCACGAGAGATAACATACAGACTATTGTTCAGCATAACACGGACCACACAAGGAGTCGCCCGCAGATCCAACAGACTGATCAGATGTAGACTATGTAGAACAAAAACACAGGAAACAGAAGAGCACATCTTCTTTGAGTGCAAACCTGTTTCTTTAGCTTTTAAACTGTTGACTCACGAGATAACAACAAGAACAACACAGACAGTAGACATGTATAGAGCAGTCATGTTGAACACCATCCCTCGAACAGTAGCAGACAGCCATGAACAGTCCATCATCCTCCTAGCAGAATTTAGATCTATTATCTGGTCATGTAGGAATAAGGCCATGTTTGATAACAAAGTTTTTACACCAGAAATTTTTCTGACCATCTTCCAAAATAAGGCTTTCCGGTAGTTTTTAACAACTACTTGGAATATTGAAGTCCTTTTTGTTTGTTTTTGTTTTTTTGTGTGTGTATGTAGGTTTTAACAACGACACAGTTTTAGTTTCAAAACGTTGGGTATTATATAACCATGTTTTATATAAACATGCACTCAGATGTACCTATCATCCAAATCACTATCATCTCATGTTTTGTTAAAGCCCACCATTTCATTATTTCACGTCACGGGCATTCATTCTCACCGCACGTCATTTGCACACGATTTGTATTTGTAACTATCAGACAAATAAACTTCATTTAAAAAAAAAGACCAGGACTAATTCAGCCAGACTCTGAAAGTACAGACTTACAGACGCCAGGAAGTGACCTCAAGTTGGAGCTGTAAAAACCAAGTTCACTGTTTCCAGTTTATATTCAGGCAAGATTCTTTCTTCACATAAGACTCTCTGTATTTGCTTGTCAGACATTCCTCATTATTAAAGTTCATTTGTTCCTGGGCTACTTCGTAGTCCTTGGTCAGTTCTTCATTCTGATGTCATGTGACCCGTGCTTGAATTAACAGTTACTTCATCTTACGACATGTTACTTCGTGTTACTTTCTGATAAGACATGTCACGGCATGATACGTTATGTTTCTTCGTGTTACGACATGTTACTTCATGTTAAAAATGTGTTTCTTTATTTTACTTCTTGTTACGACATGTTACTTTGTATTACTTCATGTTACAATAAGATACGTTATATTACTTCATGTTACAACATGTTACTTTGTGTTACATCATGTTACACCATGCTACTCTATGTTACTTCAGATTACAACATTGACATTGTGTTATTTCATGTTATGACTCAAGAAACTGGATAACTGTTATTTATCTAGAAAGAAGCTGCACGTATATCTGAAGTGAGCACAAACCAGCGGGTCCATCTCCTGTGAGTAGCTGGAGTCTACACTGAAAGAACAATTCTTTATGTTGATTTAGCGGTACAAGAAGTTTGAAGTTGACACAAGAAGTATAAAAGCAGATACTATTTGTGGTTTTGCGAAATTTGATCTGAAGATTCCAATGTAAACCTTTTATCTTTACATAGATCTCAGGGTAACCAAGTCAACTGGTGTTATAGATGTAGCTAACCAAGCCACATTGTGTTATAGATGTTGCTACCCAAGCGATCTGGTGTTATAGATGTAGCTAAATAAGCCATTTGATGGTATACATGTAGATAACCTAACCACCTGGTGTTATAAATGTATCTAAAGCAGGTTATCTCTTCTACTCTTCTGCTTATGTGTAGATGTGACTTGTTACTCATTGTATTGCATCTTCCTGTAAATTTCCACTATTGCCAACTGCTATAATGTTATTTCTTATATTACCGTTAGCTTTTATCCCATTTTAATTCAAGACTGTTCTATATCTGTGTATATCTTTTTTGGCGTCTGTTTTGTTATTCACTTCAAAGACCTACTTGTTCTAAGGAACGGTCATTCTCTGTCAGTGGAAATAGTGATACAGAAGCAGCAACTTTACAGTGGAAATGACTTTAATGATGTTCGAGGTGACGATGAGTCGATGAGCGATATGACGAGAACGACAAAAGGTATCAACAAATCCATGGACACAAGACTGGACATAATGTCCATCTCTACGACATAATATAAAAATGTATAAACTAGGAAAAAAGTAGAAACAGCTTTATCACTTAACATTTACAACAATGTGACGTTCCTGAGATAGCCTTCTTCATACAAACATAAACAAGTCAAAGAATCAGACAGAGGAGACAGAGTATAGATTCAAACGAAAGTTTCATTCATTCATTTGCATGTCCCTTGCGGAACTTTGCCTCCCAAACAGCACTCCTGTAGGCCTCTCGGTTGTGAGCAAGACGGCCTGCTGCTGTTGCATCCATTTCCAGATCGTCAACGATGTCTTGCAGCCATCTTCGTCTTGGTCTTCCTCTTTTTCTTTTTCCCATTATGTATCCTTCCAATACGGTCTTCTCTAAATTATCATGACGTTTAATGTGTCCAAAATATTTCAGTTTTCTCTCTTTAATCCTCTTCACTAGTCAGCCTTCTTCAATATTAAGCTCTTGTAGTATATATATATATATATATATATATATATATATATATATATATATATTTGTTCTTTTTTGTGTCCACGATATTTGGAGAACTCTTCTGTAGCATTTACATTCAAAGGCATTTATGTGTTTCTCAGCTGTTTTGTTAAGTGTCCAGGTCTCACAGGCATATGTTGCTATGGGAAAGATGCATGCCCTTAAAAATCTTATTTTTGTGGTTCTGTCTGCTCCTCTCCACAGATTCTTTATTTGTTTTACTTTCTGAATCCCCTGGGAACAACTGTGTTAAGAGCACACTTATCTTAACACAGTGTTTGTGAGACAGGGAACATAGATCTGTTTGCTTAAAAACTCTGACCTACCTCTGTAGCCCAGAAACTTGTAGCAATCAACACTAATTGTAATTGTTATTTTTGCAAAATGTAATGTCAGGTTGGTGGACGGATGGGGACATGGAGATCTCTGGCGGGGATGAGGGAAGTCTGGTGTGAAACCAATGAATCCAGGACGTGACAAGCCTATGGGTCTTTACAACAATGGCTATCAGAATGATGTGAACAAAACAGAGCCAGTAGACTATAGGTGGCGGGGAATGGATATCGTTGAAGCACTCATCAGTTTCCTCATCTCAGAGTCAGAGTGTCTTTGTGGAACTGTCTCAAACCATCTGACGTGGAGAAGGGGTTTAAGTACAGCCACCAGAGGCTGGAAAACAAAGTTTTGGCCAGGCCAGCCACACTGTCTTCATGGCAGTCCGAGCAAGACCACAGTCTGCCCTAGCAAGGAAAGGTGCTGAAGTCGGAGTTACCCAGCCAAAAGGCGCATCGCAAAAATCAGGGTAACACGCATTATCGCTAATGAAATGTCTATATCTACAGTTTTCAAACATGGTGCTCGCCCTGTGAAGACTAACCAGGCAGGTGCAGTGCCGGGCCCCCTGCCTCGAAAGGGTCCACCCAATGCTACTGGAGGTCCTCTCAGTTCGTCTTGTGGAGTCAGGAGACATGAGAGTAGAGCTACTGGCCAAAAAATACAACAGAAGAAAACAGCCAAAAGCAAGAACTTAAAATAATGCAGTGGAATGCTGAGGGTGTCAGCAGTGTTAGAGATGGCTATAGCAAAAAGGTTGAACTAGAGAACATACTTTTTGCAGAGCAGGTAAGTATATGCTGCATACAGGAGACACACCTAACCAAAGATGCCGCCTTTAAAATCAGAGGCTACCAGTGCTTTAGATCAGACCGACAGGACAGAAGAAAAGGAGGAGTACTCACACTTGTTAAGAATAACATCAGCGCATGTCAGGTGGGAGTGTACATGGAAGGAGCCGAGTACCAGATGATCCATCTAAAAAGTAGTAATACAGATTTCCACCTCCTTAACTATTACTGTCCTAATGACCGCCCACTTGCTTTAGGAACAATCCCACACAAAGAGAGACTGATGGTCTGTGGTGATTTTAACAGTCATTCCCAGAGCTGGGGCTATGACCACATAGACAAGAGAGGAGAGGAAGTTGAGAGCTGGCAGGATGATAATGGACTTCTCCTGATCAACCAGCCAATGGATGCCCCAACATTTTACTCAAGGGCTTGGCATACAAAATCAACACCAGATCTGGCATTCCACTCTCCAGATCTGAAGTGGAACATTACACGTAAAGTTGGAAAACAACTTGGAGGTAGCGACCATCGACCAGTCTTCCTGACAATAGAAAATGAACTCCTTAACACCAGTAACCCTCTCCCCAGATGGAACTATAAAAAGCAAACTGGACAATGTACAGACATCGTACAGGTATCCTGGTGGGACAGCTGTCCATAGAAGGTAAGGATATTAACAGCATAGTGAAGGAGTTCAATGCTTGTATCCTTCAGGCCGCTCGTGAAACCATTCCCAGAGGAGCTCGCAGGGACTATAAACCATACTGGTCTAGTGAGCTGGGAAAACTCCATGATGACGTGGAAGCAGCTCGAAAGCAAGCAGAAAATAGACCATGCCAAGAACACCACAATAATTACCAACATTCTAAAGCCAAATTTCAGAGAGCAAAGCTGCAAGCCAGACGGGAAAGTTGGAGAGAGAAAACAGAGTCCCTAAACTTTGAAAAGGATGGAAGGAAACTGTGGAAACTAATCAAACAGTTAAATGATGAGAGTACTGGAAGAAGTACAAAGATTACACTAATAGAGGATGAGAAAACTCTTACAGGTAAGCAGGTAGCAGATCACTTTGCTCGCATGTTTGCACAGGACTGCAACATTGATATCCATCCAGAGAAGGAGCGTACAGTGCGCATCGAGCCACAGAAAGAGGAGGAACAAGTCAGAAAAGTGGAGGTCATGGATGCACCAATCACACGCAGTGAGTTAGACCTAGCAGTTAGTAAACTGAAACCAAGGAAATCACCAGGACCAGATGGAGTGTCCAATGAAATGATCAAGAACCTGGGAGTGGCAGCAATGGGAAAGCTGTTGGATATTTTCAATATGTGCTGGAGCACAGGTAAGTTACCTCAAATCTGGAAGGAAGCAAGCATGGTACCACTGCTAAAACCAGGGAAAAACAGTGATACTGCCTCCAGCTACAGGCCAATCAGTCTCACTAGCTGCCTATGCAAAACGATGGAACGCATCATTGACCTGAGGCTAAAATGGTACCTAGAAAGTGAAAACCTTCTCGTTCCACAACAAGCAGGATTTAGGCAGTACTACAGTACGGAAGATCAAGTGACCTATCTCTCTCAAGAGATTGAGGATGCATTCCAAGAGAAAAACCTTGTACTAGCAGCGTGGATAGACCTGAAGAAAGCCTTTGATAAAGTATGGAAAAAAGGTCTGTTGTGGAAACTAAGAAACTGCAATGTGAATGGAAGACTTACAACTGGATAAAGTCCTATTTACACAATAGAAGAGCTAGAGTAGTAATGGATGGACACAAAAGCCAGAAAGTACTTCTGCGACACGGTGTACCACAAGGAGGAGTCCTTTCGCCTACACTATTCCTTGTATTCATTAATGACCTGGTCAAGGAACTTCCCTATGGAATCAAAGCAGCACTGTATGCAGATGATCTGGTCATGTGGTGTACAGATGAATATGCGACAGTTGCTACACAGAGACTCCAAAGAGCAGCAGACATCTTGACATCATGGACAAACAAATGGTGTGTAAGTATCAACACAGAAAAATCAAGTACCACTCTGTTCACCCTCATCTAAACAGAAAGCAGGTAAGATCTTTGTAAATGAAATACCCTTAAGGATGGACAACCAACCCACTTACTTAGGAGTGACTCTTGACTCAAAACTGACTTGGAAGCAACACATCAACAGTGCAGAAGCAAAAGCCAGAAGAAAACTAGCCATATTAAGAAAATTAAGTGGGACTACATGGGGAGCTAGTGAAAGAATCCTCAAGAACGTATATCAGCAAAGTATTCTACCACATTTAGAATATGGCTCAACATCTTGGTGCACAGCATCAAACACTACGCTGCATAATCTAGACAAGGTTCAAAATCAGTCACTACGGATTATCACAGGTGCCATGAGGTCCACACCAATAGTAGAAATGCAGAAAATAGTTGGTGTTCAACCGCTAAAGGAACGTAGAGACACAAAGGTCATGACCATGGGAGAAAAATTCCTTAGCTCTGTAAGCCATCCCCTGAAGGAGAGATTCAATAACTTGGCATTAGGACGGCTTAAAAGAAGCAGCTTCATTCATCAGGCCAAGCGTATGCGTAAGCCGATACCTGACCTTCCAACTGTAGTCACTCCATTATCATCTGTACCAGAGCATACACCATGGAAAGAAGCAGATTATACACAAATAACTATTCAGACTGAAGTGAAAGGTGTGCAGAATGGTGAGATGCAGAGCAGTCTTGTAAGATCAGTAGCCACACTTAGTGTTCTAGATGACAAATATCCATGTGACACCTGGATACGTGTGTATACAGATGGATCTGCACATAATGCCATAAAAATGGTGGGGCAGGAGCATATATTGAATATCCAAACAACACCATTGACAAGATTTCCATACCCACTGGTAAATACTGCAACAACTTTGATGCAGAAGTTAGGGCAATTATTGCTGCAGTTGAAAAACTATCAGACTCCAGAATTGATACATGTCCTGTAGTAATTCTCACAGATGCAAGATCAGTACTGGAGGCTCTTCAGTGCAACAAACTACCAGACCTTAAGGATGCCTTGTCAAAAATTGGCTTACAACATGGAGTCACTTTGCAGTGGATTCCCTCCCACTGTGGGATACCAGGCAATGAGAAAGCTGACCATCTGGCCAAAGAGGGCACTGAAATGGAGCAACCAGACATACCAGTCACCTATAATCAGAAGAAAAGCATGATAAAAACCTACAGGAAGCCACAAACACCACCACATGATGACTATCACATGCTAAACAGAAAGGAACAAGTCACCATCTTCCGTCTCCGAACAGGACACAGCCGACTCCGAAGTCATATGTATACAAAGTTTAAGGTTGGTACTACTAATCTATGTACATGTGCCCAGGTGCCCCAAACCGTGGAACATATCCTCCAGAACTGCATCAACTACGAGACACTGAGAAATAATTACTGGCCCAGTGAAACCACTAAAGAAGATAAGCTCTACGGTTCCATACATGAGTTACAAAAAACAGTGAAATTTATCCAAGAGACAGGACTGCAGATATAGACAGACAGTGCGAACGAAGAAGAAGAAGACTTTCTGAAGAGCAATAGATGTCCTTTTAATTTCCCTCATTGTATCTCCATTATTAGTTAGTAGCGATCCAAGATATTCAAAACTCTCCACTTCTTCCAGTTTTTCCTCATTGATACATATTTCAGTTGCCTTGTTTGTTTTGTCAGTTGTCATCAATTTAGTTTTCTTTGCATTAAGATAGAGGTTCTGCTCTTCGCTGTTCTTGCGGACTGACATAAATAGTTTTTCCATTCCTTTTTGTGTTGTGGACAGCAATACTGTGTCATCAGCATATCTAATCTCTGGTTTTTCATAACCTCCAACTGTTATGGCATCGTAATATTCTTTGTCTACATCTTCTCTAACATTCCTCATTATATTTTCAGTATACAAGTTAAATAAGTAGGGTGACAATATGCACCACCGACGGACCCCTTGTTTTATGTCAAACCAAGTTGTTGTTTCACCATTTATTCTTACTGCTGCTTGTTGGTCTAGATACGGCAGTGATGTTAATTGTATCAAATGTGTTGGAAATCCCATTTTTTTCCATTATTTCCCAAAGTTTCTGGTGTTGTACACAATCAAATGCCTTTGAGTAGTCTATAAAGGATAAATATAGATTCACATTAACTCTCTGCATTTCTCTATTATTAATCTTAGATTGAATGTATGATCTCTTGATCCTCCTCCTTGCCTGAAACCAGCTTGGACCATATTGACTTCTTCTTCTATTTTCTTTCGAAGTCTACCCATTATGATTTGTAACAGAATTTTACTGGCATGACTAATCAGGGCAACAGTTCTGTAGTTGGTGCATAATTTCAGGTTACCCTTATTTGGCAGTGGTATGAATACAGTTCTTTTCTATTAAATGAAAGTTATGTAAAAGAAATTTTTTAAAAATGAAAACACCTAATGAAACTAGAACTTATCTGAAGTCTTGGAAGAACGTACGTTAGAAATCATAAAAATTGAACTTATCTTAACTCTTGGAAGAACGTACGAAAGAACACGTAAAACAAGAACTTATCTTATGTCTTGGAAGAACTTACGCTAGAACTCGTAAAACTAGAACTTATCTTATGTCTTGGAAGAACGTACACTAGAACTCATAAAACTAGAACTTATGTCCTGGTAGAAAGTACGGTAGAACTCATAAAACTAGAACTTATCTTAAATCTTGGAAGAACGTACACTAGAACTCGTAAAACTAGAACTTATGTCCTGGTAGAAAGTACGGTAGAACTCGTAAAACTAGAACTTATCTTAAATCTTGGAAGAACGTACAGTAGATCTCGTAAAACTAAAACGTATCTTAAGTCTTGGAAAAACGTACGGTAGAACTCGTAAAACCACTTTTCAGAAAGCCATTGTAAACCGTAAGTAATAAAGTTGTTCCTAGTTTTTTCCTAGTTTATACTATTGGGTATCAAAGTTTTACTGCAGTGCCTCGGTATAGTTGTATACTTAGACACTAATTATTGTGTGTCACGTCATAATGTATGTTCCCTTGTCGCCAACAGAATATCATCACACACTCTATTCTACATCTATTTCACTAAATAACTACATTTCTAAAAGATTAATCTGCATCTATTCCAGACGATAAACAAAACACAACAGTTCCTCAGTACTATGATTTCTCTCTCTCCTGACCTTTTTCAGGTCATACCTTTACCGTGATTTCGTGGAAAATGAGACAAAGCAGATAAACTCTACTCATAAACATCTGGTTACTTTAGAAGATAACTCATTTTATATTATTTTCTCAATTTTCAGATGAGTTATATATCTTACATTCAAATATTGCATATAGTATACCATCTGGTGTTATAGATGTAAGAGGTAGCTAATCAAACTGCCTGATGTTAGAGATGTAAGAGGTAGGTAACCAAACAACCTGGGGTTATAGAAGTAATAGGTAACTAAGCAAACCAATTGGTGTTATAGATGTAAGAGGTAGGTAACCAAACAACCTGGGGTTATAGAAGTAAGAGGTAACTAACCAAACCACCTAACGGTATAGATGTTGGAGGTACCTAACCAAACCACTTGGTGTTAAAGATGTAAGAGGTAGCTAACCAAACCATCTGGTGTTATATAGGTAAGAGGTAGCTAAGCAAAACACCTGGCGTTATAGATATAAGAGGTAACCAACCACACCACTTGGTATAATAGATGTAAGAAGTAACTAACAAAACCACCGTGTGTTAAAGATGTAAGAGGTAGCTAATCAAACCATCTGGTGTAATAGATGTAAGAGCTAGATAACCAAACAAACAGGTGTTATAGATGTACGACGTAGCTAACCAAACCACCTAGTTTTATAGATGTAAGAGGTAGCTAAAACCACCTATTGTTATAGATGTAAGATTTAGATAACCAAACCACCTGGTTTTATAGATGTAGCTAACCAAGCAACCTGCTGTTATAGACGTTAGAGGTAGCTAACTAAACCACTTGCTGTTATAGATGTAGCTAAGCAAACCACCTGTTGTTATATATGTAGCTAACCAAGCCACCTGCTGTGATAGATGTAGCTAACCAAGACACCTGCTGTTATAGATGTAGCTAAACAAGCCACCTGGTGTTACAGATGTAGCTAAACAAGCCACTTGGTGTTATAGATGTAGCTAACCAAGCCACCTGCTGTTATAGATGTAGCTAACCAAGCTACCTGCTGTTATAGAAGTAGCTAACCAAGCCATCTGGTGTTTTAGATGTAGCTAAACAAGTCACATGGTGTTATAGATGTAGCTAACCAAGCCGCCTGCTGTTATAGATAGAGCTAACCAAGCCACCTGGTTTTATAGATGTAGCTAACCAACCAACAGTCCATTGTTTTGTATAGCATTCTTGCAAATAAAAAGAGATGGATATTTTATGATTTCTGTATTTCTGTGTTGTTTTCTTTTTGTCTGATGAATGTCCTCCGTAAATTATTAATATTTTTTAATCATTGTTATTTTAGTGCATAAGACACTAAGACAGTTGCTGGTTTGGGGGGGGGGGGGGGGGGGGAAGGGGGATATTTCTTGTTTAATGAACTGGGTCACTTATCACTGTTGGCATGAAAAGGGAAACAAAATGACTTTAAAAATAACTAAACTAATATCATAGTTGTTTCCCTTGTATTGTTTGTACGAGACTGACGCTTTTATTGTTTGCATTTGTTTGACTGGATATCAGACCTATTTTTCCAATATTCATGTTCTTTCATAATGAATGTTGATAGGGAACTGTTCATTCATATTATTATTTTTTCTTCTTCATGTTATGAAACATATACACTTCAATAATTAGGTCGTCAACTACATGATTGTCTTTCTATAAACTTTTCACAGTCTACGAAGATGGCTTTCCAGAATGTGATGTTCTATGGGAAACAGTCGGAAGATTAAGCCCAACTTGGAACTTTGAACTTAAGAAGAAAATGTTCAAGTCAACCTCCAACAATCAGTCTGAGGCAAAGAAAATCTGAATCAGACATGGACACTTTAGTGATTTCTTTTTTAGTTTTCGTGGATGATTCTGCCATGGAAGTTCTATGATCTATACAAGAATGAGAGAGAAGAAGCAGTGCTCATATATCAGGATATAGCACGTCAAAATGTTCCGAAAGAACTAATGCATTTCTTTTTGTCACAAAATTTAGAAATCGGAAGAAAATGTTCTAAAATCTTTCGGCAAAATAAGTCGGTAATACATTCTACAACAACGTGACTGGAGTAGGACATTTTCAGGTTGAAAAGAGTAGAAGAGTAAATCACTCTCAGCTTCTTGTAATGGTGCAGACAAGAGACATGAAGATTCAAAAAATTGTACCAAGACAGCATTGCCCGGTCTGTAATGGGGGACAACCGAAAGGAATATCCCAAATGGTGCATGAAGATTTAATTCGCCAGTGTGTAAAGCCAGATAACGGACTGAAAGATTCCAGAAGCTGTATCAAGATTGCAATTGTCGAGACAGATAATAAATTACTTAACCTGCTGAGAATATTGGAATATGTATCAGAACACACTGGATTCTTTACGGCGGACAAAGATGTGACAATACAACTATTCTTTATGTCGGACAAAGATGTGGCAACACAACTATTCTTTACGCCCGACCAAGATGTAACAACAGAACTATTCTTTACGCTGGACAAAGATGTGACAACACAACTATTCTTTACGTCGGACAAAGATGTGACAACACAAGTATTTATTACGCTGGACAAAGATGTGACAACACAAGTATTTATTACGCTGGACAAAGATGTGACAACACAAGTATTCTTTAAGTCGGACAAAGATGTGACAACGCAGGTATTCTTTACGCTGGACAAAGATGTGACAACACAACTATTCTTTACGTCGTACAAAGATGTGACAACACAAGTATTTATTACGCTGGACAAAGATGTGACAACACAAGTATTCTTTACGCTGGACAAAGATGTGACAATACAACTATTCTTTACGTCGGACAAAGATGTAACAACAGAACTATTCTTTACGCTGGACAAAGATATGTGACAACACAACTATTCTTTACGTCGGACAAAGATGTGACAACACAACTATTCTTTACGTCGGACAAAGATGTGACAACACAAGTATTCTTTACGCTGGACAAAGATGTGACAACACATCTACGTATTCAAAATAAAAAGAAGGATCTGAAAGCCCTTGAAATTGAGAGTGAAGGAAAGTGTCATCTCCAACAAAGCAGATACTTCAAGGATCTATGGCGTGGGGAAACTGATGTCCTGGCTGCTGTAGGTTCAGAGAGTGTTTTCTGGAAGGTATGAGCATTTCTCTGGTTTGTTTTATGGAAGGTATGACCATTTCTGTGGTTTGTTTTATGAAATGTATGAGCATTTCTGTGGTTTGTAGAATTTGTTGAACGCCTATTTTTATGTTTGAAATTTCAGTTATCCTGTCTGAGTTCTTCTTGTGAAATTGTTTCAGCACATTCCTGCTGCAACATTCTTTTCTTACTTGTATTCTTTTTTTTGCGTTTGTCCTTCTGTGTTTTATTTATTTACTATTATTTTATTTTAAAAAAATATACTCAACTTTCAGTTTAATTTAAATTCCCATTCCTGCGTTTTCTGTATCAACGTTTGTTGTCCAGTAAATGAAAAGAATTAAATAATTTCTTCCATGGAATACATTCCTGGATGAAATATTTTCGCGATATATAATGCACAGATCCCACATGTCTATAGAAAAGCAAGAACGCATGGCAACTGATGATATCGAAATTCTAAGATAAAATAAATTCCAGAGTAAAATACAGTTTAGAGATGAAATATTAGTTGAAATAATATTTTTATGAAATAAATTTAATGACATAAATTCTCACATGAAATCAAATCACAACAAAAGCCTTACTATATATACAATCGAACCCACTTAATATCACATCGCTTATGTCACAACCTGGATAGTGTCACATAAATTACCGGACAAAGTCCTATAAGTAACTAATGGGCATTACTCCTATTAATATCACCCCGCTTATTCCCACAAATCGGTTACTGTCACAAATGTTTGCACCCGGAGGAGCTAAAGACCCCGCCGTGTATCACAAACTGAGCGAGTACAAGGTATAAACATATCAGAAAGCGTTATCATCTTCGCGACTCATCAAATAAAGGGGCCGGCAGTTTAATCACCGAGTACTTGCCGCATCAACCTTTTGAACACGTGGGCATCAAATCTCAGGTTGTGTGAATGAAAGGCTTACCACGGCCGCCCTTTCGTGATTAAAATATGGCTTCTTTCGGGTAATTACATGTCTCTTATAAAGATGTGGGCGGCGGTAAGTTGGCAACGCGAGTTGATAAATGGTCAGTCTCGAATCGTATAACGGAAATTCTCTCTGGTTCTCACTGTGATAGACAATGGCTACAAAAGCAAACGTGATGGTCTTTATTTTAGCACTAAAATGGATATTCTGAAGCAAGTTGATCAAAAAGTTACAAGAAGGGACACAGATAACTTTGAAACTGACGTTTCAACAGTAAGGACATTTGTTAAAAACCGACACAAAATTGAACGAAACTTTCACTCGTCTTTAGTTAGCTCAAACTGTAAGTGAAGCCGCGTGAGTTCTTACATAGAAACTGAGTATACTCTGCACAGTTGTCTGTGTTCTGTCCAACGTTGCTGGAAATCGCAGAACGTTGTGAGAAAGAAATGGATACGCCTGACTGGAAGTGTTGGAACTGATTTCTTGAGCGCTTTAAGAAATGACACGATAGAACATTTAAGGTCGCTTCAGTTGAAGCGGCCCAAGTTAACGCCGATGTCGTTAATGATTGGACTACTAGCCTGCCAAAAAGTTTGGATGCGTACAGGCCAGATGACATTTTTAACATGGATGGAACAGGCGCGTTTTATAAACTGCTACCGAACAGAATTTCGTGGTTAGAAATGTCACGGTGGTAAACGAATGATTATTGTTGTTGTTATTATTATTATTAATGAACATGATTATGGAAATATACCGTAAAGAAAATATTAACATTGAATAGATACATAGAAAGGTAGGTAGGAAAGAAAGAGAAAGGTATAAAACTTACATGACGCTAGAACAAGACGTGGACAAAAGTAAACTTTTGAAACAGTGAATATAAAAAGTAGAGACTCAGTGACGCTCAGGACTGAGCTTTTGACCAGAAGGACGAATCTTTGCCACTAGTGACTTCCATCCCTGGGTTGAGCCAGTTTAGTCATTTTATCCCATTATGGGCGTATTTAGGACGTGACCGATCTCTACAGCGGAGGTACCGTGATGTGCGTAGCCATCACGTTTCACCACTGGTGTAACCCGGTTTAGGTATATTTCACCAATATGGGTGTATATCGGACGTGGCCGGCCTCTAGGGCAGAGGCGCCGTGGTATAAGTAGCTCTCGCGGCGATACTACTGGACATATCGATTAAGCTTAACTTTATCCTTTCCATCACCTTTTCAAATCGGCGCCACACAACACCCCTAATTGCTTTTCTGCATTTTCTTCCTTGGCCGGAAGGAGCTTCAATCCACGCCTGGCATCCGAAGAATCTTACCAGCAGTGTCTTAACCTCTGGGTTAAACCGGTTCAGGCATTTCGCCCGATATGATTGCACTTTGGATCTGGCCGACCTCCCGACTAGACGTGTCGTGATTTGGCTACTGCTTACTTCGCTTAGTCCTTTCTTTCATCTTTTCCACAGTGGTTCCGCGAGGCAACCCCATTCGCACTTTTCTTCACTGGCCGGGAGGAGTCTCACTCCACGCACAGAAGGTGATTTATCTCGCCAGCAGCGATAGATGAGCTACCAAACATGACTCTCTTCTACCCGATGCGTCTGGTTTTCAGGCGCCAAATATTCGCCTTAGCCCCTTCTCCTGTCAGTTTCAACAGTTCTGCCACGAGAAGGCCAGGAGCTGGACTTGACTGTCAGAGGCTGTTTGAGACGTACTCCGTTGGAGTGGAGAGCTTTTCCTCCACCTCACCTCCGGCAATAATAGACCTTAAAATCAGAAGACAGACAAGAGAAGAAAGAGGACGAGACGATATAAAATCAGAAGTAGTATTAGACGAAAGATGGTTTTCAAGTGATTCAAGTGATTAAGAAGAATTGACACTTTTGAAACTTTGAGTACAGTGATTTTAGACGAGAAACTAGTTGACCACGTGTTGCAGATGAGATAGGAAATGTTCTCGTATCAAGTGTAGAATATTGTGAAGTGGAGAAATTGAGAAATCCTGCGTGTAGAATAGACTAGAGTTATTGATATTGTGAACAAATGATTACGTGTTCAATCCAAGTGACGTAGTCGACAGATACATCTTGAACTTAATTGTCGGAAATAAATAAATAATATAGAGAACATTTTCATCGGACTTGCTCTAGATTTAGTGAAATGGCCGGTTTGTGAAACCTATGATGTGTAATCAAAGAACATCAATAAGCTTCAATAATATAGAACGATTCTATAATATGGAAGTATTCAACAATAATATGATAATTCACAACTTGAAAATGTTAAACTGGGTCAGGTGACTTTTTACCGACATTTGAGAAGAGACGTTGAAGGTATGTCAGCAGCCGCAATGTGAAGTACTAACCATCACGTGCTGATGTTATAACCAAACATTTTGTGATTTAGACAGACATAGAACATTTGATCTTTCTAACAGTGGTAATACTCAGAACTCTGGCATTATCAATATTAACAAGGAAATCAACGAGGATAGGACAAGGCGAAGTACAGACAGTCACGGGCTAGAATGAACTGATGTGATTTAGGCAAAGGACATTTCTTTCTGTAATAGTTGTGTTATTTAGAAAACATTAATTACAAATTCACAACAAACGACAACATCAAAGAGCAGACAACGAAGTAGAAGATCTTACCTCATCCCGAAAGAGGAACACTAGCGAGATAAGTTATATTTAGAGATTTAGCAATTAATTATTCCTTTTTTTTGTTTATTACGTGTTGTTATTTGTAAACAAGCAGTTTTTTTATAGAAAGAGATATAGAGATTATTGTGACAAATGATAACAAAATAAGACGTTGAGCAGAGACATGGCAAAACATACGGACAAGCTGACACATATGTTATCACATATGAATACAACAACCGCTGACTTAAAATCCTCATAAACAGATCAGGCCGTAAGACACGACACAGAAATCTTTGACGGTCAGTCACACAGACTGAAAGGCTGAATCAAGAATATTGAACAACAGGCATTCTTAACCAGATTAAGCGACAATGAGTAAAAAAATTATTCAGATCAAGTAGAGGGAGGGTCTCAGATCACATACACAGGAGACTCATCTCCCACCCAGCAGAGACATGGGATGACTTGAAACAGGATCTCTCTCTCTCTCTCTCTCTCTGAACCTTAAGTGCCCAGGGCACATGGGGCTTCTGCAAGGGTTTTCCACAAATGCCTGTCCTTTGCCTTTTTTTCTGCTCTTGCCCAGGTGAGCCCTCTGTTGCTCAACATCCTCTCTGTTGTTCTTCTCCATGTCTCTTTTGGTCTACCCTTACTTCTGTTCCCCTGTGGTATCCATCTTAGTGTTGTTTTGGTAATGAGTTATCAGTCATTCGGAGCACATGTCCCAACCATCTCCAGCGTCTTTCCTTAATAATTGCTGTCAGTGGCTTCATCTGCATCTCTGCCAACAAGATGTTATTTCTTATGGTGTTTGGCCAAAATATTTTTCTAATTCTTCGTAAACATTTAGTCTGGAAAGAATTCAACTTGGTTTCTATGGTTTTGGTGATTTTCCAGCATTCACTTCCATAAAGTAATACACTTAGAACATTACTCCTAAATATCCTGATTTTCGTATTCATGCTTCGTTTTTTAGCTTTCCATATAGTCTGCAGCATTACAAAAGCCTCTTTTGCTCTAGTAAGTCTACTGTTAATGTCCTCTGTGCTGTCTCCATTTTCTACTACTCCTCAACCAAGATATACAAATTCATGCTAGACATTATGGGGAGATCACTGACACACAACATGCACTCGCCCTACTAACAAACATAAAACAACTACAACAATAACATGTGCGGGCCTACGCTGACAGATGCTTAGATTTAGTAGCAGACGCTTTCCCAGACACATGGACGAAATAACCATGAACTGCCAGCTAGTAGGGATTTTTGTAGAGGGTCTACGCCACAGTTCTCATTCATTCATTTGCATGTCCCTTTTGGAACTTTGCCTCTCTAACAACACTCCTGTAGGCTTCTCGGTTGTGAGCAAGATGGCCTGCTGCTGATGCATCCATATGCAGATTATCAACGATGTCTTGCAGCCATCTTCGTCTTGGTCTCCCTCTCTTTCCTTTTCCCATTATGTACCCTTCCAAGACGGTTTTCTCTAGATTATCATGACGTTTAATATGTCCAAAATATTTAAGTTTTCTCTCTTTAGTCCTCTTTACTAGCCAGCCTTTTTCAATATAAAGTTCTTGTAGTATGGATATATTTGTTCATTTTTGTGTCCATGATATTTGAAGAACTCTTCTGTAGCATTTACGTTCAAAGGCATTTATGTGTTTGTCAGCTATCTTGTTAAGTGTCCAGGTCTCACAGGCATATGTTGCGATGGGAAAAATGTATGCCTTCAAAAAATCTTACTTTTGTAGCTCTATCTGTTCTTCTCCACAGATTCTTTAATTGTTTTACTTTCTGAAGAGCAATAGATGTCCTACTTTTAATTTCCCTCATTGTATCTCCGTTATTAGTTAGTAGTGAAACTCAAATTGATGAGAGATAATCCGGACAAATTGACCGCGGCAGTAAACATAGCAGTGGAGGAAGATAATCTGATGCGACGGCTCAGTGCACGCACAGGAAAACATAGCAGTGGAGGAAGATAATCTGATGCGACGGTTCAGTGCACGCGCAGGGAAACAGACAGGACAGCCCACTAATACACAAAGAGAACAGGACGGGATAAACCCCACAGTGACGAACAGATCTACAATAGCACGGTATACCAGAGCAGTCGAAGATATGGGACAGTTACAGCATAATCATAGGGCCACCACGAGAAGGTCCATATGATTTGCATGTTTTAGATATAGACAGAGGGGGCATAAACAGGCAAACTGCAGACCACACCAAACCACACAGAATGATACATGGACACAACGGAGATATCACCAGGGAAACTAGAACACTTCACACAGAATGATACATGGACACAACGGAGATATCACCAGGGAAACTAGACCACACCACAGGACACATAATGATAGATGGACACAACGGAGATATCACCAGGGAAACTAGAACACTTCACACAGAATGATACATGGACACAACGGAGATATCACCAGGGAAACTAGACCACACCACAGGACACATAATGATACATGGACACAACGGAGATATCACCAGGGAAACTAGACCACACCACAGGACACATAATGATAGATGGACACAACGGAGATATCACCAGGGAAACTAGACCACACCACAGGACACATAATGATAGATGGACACAACGGAGATATCACCAGGGAAACTAGACCATACCACAGCACAGAATGATAGATGGACACAACGGAGATATCACCAGGGAAACTAGACCACACCACAGGACACATAATGATAGATGGACACAACGGAGATATCACCAGGGAAACTAGACCATACCACAGCACAGAATGATAGATGGACACAACGGAGATATCACCAGGGAAACTAGAACACTTCACACATAATGATACATGGACACAACGGAGAAATCACCAGGGAAACTAGACCACAGAACACAGAATGATAGATGGACGCAACGGAAATATCACCATGGAAACTAGACCATACCACAGCACACAGAATGATAGATGGACACAACGGAGATATCACCAGGGAAACTAGACCATACCACAGCACAGAATGATAGATGGACACAACGGAGATACCACAAGGGAAACTAGACACCTGTTCCCGTTTTGAAACCGGCTAGGACAGGTCAGAACATCCAAGAGTAACACGTGACGACATAAACGTAGCAAGGTCACACCTAATTCTTGTGTCATAAGAATAGGTAAACAGAAACTCAGAGCCTTAGTAGATACAGGCGCAGAAGTTAGTCTAATAAAGGAATACACGATCAATTGAAAGAGAAGGGAGAATTAACCTTGGACAAAGTCGCCTTACAGTCAGTGATGAAAACTTGACAGTACACGCAGGGACCAAACTACCATTTGTTTTAGGAGGTGTAGTGTTAACACACATATTCTACATCGTGTCCAACATGAACAGAAACATTATACTGGGGAACTACTGGCTGGGGACAAATGGCGTCACAACATGTCATGATTGGAGAAAATAAAAGTAAGAAATGTGTATGTCAACTTAGAAGAAGATATCCAGATGATATCTGTTATCAGAGCAAACCAGACCACGATACTACAACCAAATACCGTCAACACAGTCATGGCAAAAGTGAAAGGAACGGCATATTTTAAGAAACAGGAAACATTACAGATATCAGCTGTTGACAAAGTAGCCATTGCAGAGGAACCTGGTTTATTTGTACCAGAAAAATTATAAAAATGCAAAACAGTAAGATAATACCACATACAATGCTTAATCAGACCAAGAAAATAATAAAAGTGAAGAAAGGTTATGTAATAGGCAGGGTAGAAAAGTTTTACGAAGCAAACTTGGTAACTCTAGACGACAGGTGTAAGAGTTGGGAAATAGTAATTTAGAAGAGCTACTAATAGATGAGAGGTGTAAGGAGTTGGGAAATAATAATTTAGAAGAGCTACTAATAGATGAGAGGTGTAAGGAGTTGGGAAATAATAATTTAGAAGAGCTGCTAAAAGATGAGAGGTGTAAGAGTTGGGAAATAGTAATTTAGAAGAGCTACTGAAAGAAATAAACACGCCAAACCAGTATCACCAAACAGTAGAGGAGTTAGTAGCTAGAAATAAACACGCCAGACCATTATCACCAAACAGTAGAGGAGTTAGTAGCTAGAAATAAACACGCCAGACCAGTATCACCAAACAGTAGAGGAGTTAGTAGCTAGAAATAAACTCGCCAGACCATTATCACCAAACAGTAGAGGAGTTAGTAGCTAGAAATAAACACGCCATACCAGTATCACCAAACAGTAGAGGAGTTAGTAGCTAGAAATAAACACGCCATACCAGTATCACCAAACAGTAGAGGAGTTAGTAGCTAGATATAAACACGCCAGACCAGTATCACCAAACAGTAGAGGAGTTAGTAGCTAGAAATAAACACGCCATACCAGTATCACCAAACAGTAGAGGAGTTGGAAGCTAGAAATAAACACGCCATACCAGTATCACCAAACAGTAGAGGAGTTGGTAGCTAGAAATAAACACGCCAGACCAGTATCACCAAACAGTAGAGGAGTTGGTAGCTAGAAATCAGGATGTGTTCGCTCTAAATGACTTCCAGCTAGGTAGAACAACGACGATGACGATGGACATTGATACTGAAGATCATAGACCCATAAAACTAAGACCATACAGAACACTCGGTTATAGATGATATATAGGGAGTGTTAGACAAGGCTAACTATTACCGGTTATAGATGATATACTGGGAGTTCTAGACAAGGCTAACTATTACCGGTTATAGATGATATACTGGGAGTTCTAGACAAGGCTAACTATTACCGGTTATAGATGATATATAGGGAGTGTTAGACAAGGCTAACTATTACCGGTTATAGATGATATACTGCGAGTTCTAGACAAGGCTAACTATTACCGGTGATAGATGACATACTGGGAGTTCTAGACAAGGCTAACTATTACCGGTGATAGATGATATATTGGGAGTGTTAGATAAGGCTAACTATTACCTGTGATAGATGATATATTGGGAGTTTTAGATAAGGCTAAATTATTTAACGACCTTGGACGCTGGGTTAGGATTTTGGTCGATCCCTCTATCAGAGGTGGCGCAGAAGAAGAGCGCATTTTCTTGTACTTTTGGCAGCTATTCCTGGCAGGTTATGCCGCTTGGTTTACGTAACTCTCCAGCCACCTACATGGCGTTAATTTTTATAGTGCTCCAAGGTATGAATAGCTTCGCATTGGCACATATTGATGATACACTAATTTTCACGAAGGGAAACTTGCAAGCGCATCTCTATCACATCCAGCAAGTGTTCAATTGATTAAAACAGGACAATCTAAAACTACAAATGAGCAAATATCAGTTCATACGAACAGAAACCAAATATCTAGGATTTGTAATTTCACGGGAAGGAATCAAAGCAGACCAGGACAAAATAACCGGCTATTCAAGCATTGAAACCACCCTAGAACGTTAAGCAGACAAGACGGTTCATAAGCCTATGCTCCTATTATAGAAGGTTTATTCCAAATTTTTTCAAACATCGCAGAACCAGTCATAGCACTATCTAGAAAATATGCCAAGTTTCAGTGGACACATGAGTGCCAGAGAGCATTCCAGTATCTCAAGGAAAGCCTCAGCACAATACTGGTTCTGACACACCCAGACATGAATAAGGAATTTATCCTATACACGGATGCGTCTGATACTGCAGTCGGGGCTTGCTTGGTACAGATCTGTGAAGAAGAGGTGGCAGAACCTATCCCGTGCATAAATAACGAAACAGCGATCTATTTTCTGTCTCACAAACTTAGTAGGAGTCAATGTAAGTGGTCCACGGTAGAAAAAGAATTATGCAATTTATTACGATGTACAGAAACTTGATTATTACGTGCATAATGCCTCGTTTGTTATTAAAACAGATCACTTGCCACTGAAACATCTCCCAGAAGCGCCTATGCATAACAGGAAGGTGTAAACATAGGCCCTTAGTATCACCGGATAAACTTTAGAATAGAGAACGTGCGAGGATGTGAAAACACATGTGCCAACTCACTAAGTCGTTCTCCACCAGAAGGGGGACAAGTAAACGGCGAGGAGAACATTCCTGAAGTTAATGATCACGCGCTTCAGATAAACACATTTAACTCTAGCAAGCTTCAGATAAACACATTTAACTCTAACAAGCTTCAGATAAACACATTTAACTCTAACAAGCTTCAGATAAACACATTTAACTCTAACAAGCTTCACATAAACACACTTAACTCTAACAAGTTCCAGCCAAAAGAGTATGCCAGATACCAAACCCCAGCTAAGGATTCGCAAGAGATACCCAAGTGGGAGGAGATCAATGTAATAACAGAACAGGAAAAACACGCTACTATTAAGAAGATAAAGGACGACTTAGAGGCAAACAAAGCCGACAGGAAGACACACAGCACATTTATGGTAGTTGAGCAGGTGGTGTACTTCATCTCAGATGTAGACAATGATCCCCATCTCAGACTTTATGTACCAACTCACCTTCAACTACAGGTACTACAAAAGTACCAACTCACCTACAACTACAGGTCCTACAACAGTACCATGACGAAGCAGGTCATTGGGTATAGACAAAGTGTTCTATGCTACCAGAAACAAATATTATTGGCCGAATCTCTGGAAGGCGGTGTACGCACATGTCGATGGCTGCCTGATATGTAAGACCCGAAATCTGAAGTTAAAACACTCGCCACTTCAAGAAACGGATTTTCCCCCAGAAGCATGGCAAAAGTAACTGTAGACGTGTCGGGACCAAACCATCCTAGTGCGTCCGGAAATAAATATAGTTCATTATAGCCTTTGACCAGATTGTTTCCGGTGCCAGATAGGACAAGTGAGACAGTGGCGAAGCTGCTGATCGAAGAATTAATCCCACGCCATGGATGTCCATTAGAACTGGTATCTGACAACAGACCAGAGAACATAGGGCAAGCATTGAAACAAACGCTGGAGAGAATGAATATTCATCACGTGACCACCTCTCTTTACAGACCTGAGAACACTGCTAGAAACGAAAGACAGCATAGAACGTTGCACGACATATTGTCAAAGAAGGCAGCAGATAACACTTGGGACATGCGTTTAAACTCGACTCTAGCAGCAATTAGAATGAATCGTAATAAAAGTACAAAGCTTTCCCCTTTAACTTACTATACACCAGACACCTAGTACTGCCACTAGACGCAGACAATCAGTACTGCTACTAGACACAGACAATCAGTACTGCCACTAGACACAGACAATCAGTACTGCTACTAGACACAGACAATCAGTACTGCCACTAGACGCTGACACCCAGTACTGCCACTAGACACAGAAACCCAGTACTGCCACTAGACGCAGACAATCAGTACTGCCACTAGACGCAGACAACCAGTACTGCCACTAGACGCAGACAATCAGTACTGCCAATAGACGCAGACAATCAGTACTGCCACTAGACGCAGACAATCAGTACTGCCACTAGACGCAGACAATCAGTACTGACACTAGACACAGACACCCAGTACTGCCACTAGACGCAGACAACCAGTACTGCCACTAGACACAGACACCCAGTACTGCCACTAGACTCAGACACCCAGTACTGCCACTAGACGCAGACAATCAGTACTGCCACTAGACGCAGAAACCCAGTACTGTCACTAGACGCAGAAACCCAGTACTGCCACTAGACGCAGACACCCAGTACTGCCACTAGACGCAGACAATCAGTACTGCAACTAGACACAGACAACCAGTACTGCCACAAGACACAGACAACCAGTACTGCCACTAGACACAGAGAGCCAGTACTGCCACAAGACACAGACAACCAGTACTGCTACTAGACACAGACAGCCAGTACTGCCACAAGACGCAGACGCCCAGTACTGCCACTAGACTCAAACAACCAGTACTGCCACTAGACACAGACAACCAGTACTGCTACTAGACACAGACACCTAGTACTACTACTAGACACAGCCACCCAGTACTGCTACTAGACACACACACCCAGTACTGGCACTAGACAATCTTCTTAAACCGAGACGTAATTACACAGGAGAACGGGCTCACGAAACCGCGATACAGGAACAACACAAGGCGTGTCTCACGGTATCTCTCTCTCTGGACCTTAAGTGCTAAGGGCACATGGGGCTTCCGCGGATAAAGGAGCCAAGCTTACTGAGTTCAAGGTAGTGGATAACGTATTTTATAGAAATCACAACAGAACATCGAAACTGGATAGCAAATTTAAACTATACCATACAGTGTTGGAGAAGCTAACGCCAGTTACCTACGTAATAAAGAACCAGTTAACCGGGCTCACGCTGAAAACACAAGTGAAATTCTTAAGTTTAGCAGACATAGATTGGGTCATCCAACCACCGCTTCAAAATGAAGGAACTGAACTTATGAGGTAGCTCCAGAAGAAGAGGATGAGGTAGCTTCAGAAGAAGAGGATGAGGAGAGTAGCAGTGTTGGTTTCTACACAAGAAATCAACTTATGTAGTAGGTCCAGAAGGAGAGGATGAGGTAGCTCCAGAGGAAGATGATGAGGTAGCTCCAGAAGAAGATGATGAGGTAGCTTCAGAAGAAGAGGATGAGGTAGCTCCAGAAGAAGAGGATGAGGTAGGTCCAGAAGAAGAGGATGAGGTAGCTCCAGAAGAAGAGGATGAGGTAGGTCCAGAAGAAGAGGATGAGGTAGCTCCAGAAGAAGAGGATGAGGTAGCTCCAGAAGAAGAGGATGAGGTAGCTCCAGAAGACGAGGATGAGGTAGCTCTAGAAGAAGAGTATAAGGTAGCTCCAGAAAAAGCGGATGAGGTAGCTCCAGAAGAAGAGGATGAGGGGAGTAGCAGTGTTAAGTCTCTACCCAAGAAATCAACTTATGTAGTAGCTCCAGAAGAAGAGGATGAGGTAGCTCCAGAAGAAGAGGGTGAGGTAGCTCCAGAAGAAGAAGATGAGGTAGCTCCAGAAGAAGAGGATTGGGGGAATAGCAGTGTTAGAGTCTCTTCCCCAGATACAGATACTGAAACGGACCCCGTGTACGACAATAAGAGCAGCTACAAAAGAAGGAAGAGGAGAGACTACACAACCGGGCAGTCCACTTCGAGGAACGAAACACTCGGAGGACAAAACAGAACGGCCTCTACAAATAATCCGAGTAGTCGCGGGGGTGGGGCAGCAGACCCAGCAAATAAGATAAAAAAACAGATTCAAAAGTAACAATCAGTTACAATATTTTAACTCGACGTCGTCATCAGATAAGCGACACCGTTTCATACCACTGTGAGACTGAGTCGTATGAATCAGATAGTAGAACTATAATTATACGAGTGATATAAGCACACCTACCAGTGATAGTAGCAATATACGTTATATGTGTGATATAAGCACACCTACCAGTGATAGTAGCAATATACGTTATATGAGTGATATAAGCACACCTACCAGTGATAGTAGCAATATACGTTATATGAGAGATATAAGCACATCTACCAGTGATAGTAGCAATATACGTTATATGAGTGATATAAGCACATCTACCAGTGATAGTAGCAATATACGTTATATGAGTGATATAAGCACACCTACCAGTGATAGTAGCAATATACGTTATATGAGTGATATAAGCACACCTACCAGTAATAGTAGCAATATACGTTATATGAGTGATATAAGCACACCTACAAGTGATAGTAGCACTATAAGTTAGATGGGTGATATAAGCACATCTAACATTGACAATTGCACTATAAGTTAAGTTATATAAATGATATCAATACACCTACCAGTAACAGACGGACAAACAACGTTATTATGTTAAGTTTGTTAGAGCGCAGAAATGAGCTTAGCAAACATACTGCAAATTGTGGGCCTATAGAAGGATTAGACTGGACGGGCAAGGTGAAGTACTTAATTAAACGATTCAATAATTGGACTTCATAAGTAAATTCGGCAAGATAAGGACAAATTACTGATATTTATTGATGTAAACCCAGTCAAGAAATGAAAAAAAACTCTTGGATTCACAGGTTTCATATTAATGTGTGTGAGTGTGTGTGCGTGTGTGTGTGTGGGGGGGGTTCACACTGATGATGTATTTTTTTATTATTTCTACTGTATTGCCATAAAACTGTGAATGTCAGTGTTATACCATATATTTGCTAGGTATTTCTGATGATGAATTACATGACACCAGTTATTTGACATATTGAGACAGACTCTGGCGTAAAATAGACACATTAGAATGGCATACTTGGGTTTTGCCATAGTGGTTAGTGTAACCGACAAGGTTGTACTGGGATTAACAATATGAGGGCATCTTCAGCACTAGCAAGATTGGCATAGAGGGATGGAGACCCCAGAATTATCATGAGGGGGGGGGGGGGTTAGAATAATTGATGTCAGTGTAAGAATTTCATTGAGAGTATGATTGGAGTATTATGGTTTTCAATGAGCCAGTAAATCCATTTTTTCACACTGAGTATGTGTCAGGGAATATGTGTGATATATCCTATTGTTGCAATGAAGATGAGAATCGGGAGGTTAGCCAATGTAAATTCATCACAAGGTCAATGAGGTTACTTGTAATGAGGTTGGGTCTCAAATGTTATGACATTACTTTTTTGTCATTTGAAAGAATGTATGTTTATTTTTCTTGAGTGTGTATGGGAAAATACAGAATATGTATCATGACAAGAACAAAAATGAATTAATGTTTTATGGGCATTTTTTAAAACAAGATGTAAATATTATCTTACATGTTTTTTTTTCTTTGATGATTATAAAGTATCGAAAGAATTTAATTGCCACGTATCTAGACAAAGCAGTCGATATAGCTGACGCTTAACATTCTGACTAAAACAAGAGGAGGTGACTGCAAAGTGATTGTTTTCTTGTGTGTGTTGTTCAGATGGAAACATAAGTGGGTAGTCTATTACTTACAAGGGACTTTGCTAGTTTTTTGGGTTTTTTTGTTATAGTCAGAATTTGAACTATATGACTAAAAACAAGGGGAGGTTTGTAGCATGGCCTTGTAAGTAATGATTATTGTTGTTGTTATTATTATTATTAATGAATATGATTATGAACATATACTGTAAAGAAAATATTAACATCGAATAGCGAAAGAGAAAAGTAGGTAGGAAAGGAAGAGAAAGGCATAAAACTTCCAGGACACTAGAACAAGACTTCCAGAACAAAAGTAAATAGTGGAAACAGTGAACAGAAAAAGACGAGACTCAGTGACGCTAAGATATAAGGAGTACAAAGGAAGGACGCCGGAATGTAGGATGGTACAGTAATAACAAAGCGGTGAATGGACGTTGACACGTGTAAATAAAATAGAAATGAGAAATAGAAAAGGCAGCACAATGAAACGCGCGGACACACTAAAACCTCCGACATGAAAAAGCAAGATAATTTCTTAGGTAAATGACAGTTGTATAGACGGAGTTAACACTTTGACACCAGTTAGCGTTAGGACGCTATTGCACACGGTTTTCAAATAAAAGAGTGACCACCTCGGACAGCTGAGCAATGAAATATTTAGTGGAGTGGCCTATTGGGCAACTGATAGTGAAAGATAAGTCTTGGGGCAGTTTGAATGACGGAAATCAGAACGCTCATGGGGACCAGTGGACATCTGAACGGTGAAGCCAAAATACTTATCGGTTAATCCATCAAGCTGAACCTGAAGATAAAAAAGGCTAGCGGAGAGAGAGGAGAGAAGCAAGAAGTACGGAAGTAGAAGACAGAGAAGGGAGATCGTCAGAACACCGTCGGTCCGGCAAGTAGCGACTGCCCAGAACTACAAGAAGGATGGTCAGTGCACATAGACAGTCAAAAGTGAAGAAAGAAGATCCAACCAGAACAGGCGAGATGCCATCAGATGAGAGATAAGAACAGAAGTCCAGAGAATAGGCAAGTAGACTTTGCTCGTTGGTACACTGCGATTGAGAGACGGCAGAGGAAGACCATCAGAAGAAATCAGAAGACAGACAAGAGAAGAAAGAAGACGAGACGATATAAAATCAGAAGTAGTGTTAGACGGAATATAGTTTCAAGTTATTCAAGTGATTAAGAAGAATTGACACTTTTGAAACTTTGAGTACATTGATTTTAGACGAGAAACTAGTTGACCACGTGTTGCAGATGTGATATAATACTGAGATGGGAAATTTTCTTGTATCATATGTATAATACTGTGAATATGAGAAAGTGAAAAATGCTGCGTGTAGAATATGATAGAGTTTGATATTGTGAATAAATGATTAAGTGTTTCAATCCAAGTGACGTAGTCGACAATACATCTTGAACTTAATTGTCAGAATTAAATAAATAATGTAGAGAACACTTTTATCGGACTTGCTCTGATCTAGTGAAGTGGTAATGTTTTGTGAAACCTGTGATGTGTTAATCAAAGAGCATTTTTAAGCTTCAATACAATAGAACATTTCTATAATATGGAAGTATTCAGTAATATATGATTCACAATCTTTCAATATTATAGAACTGAAGATCGCTTAACAGATGTCGTGTGCTGTAGCATGTCTGATTAATATACCAGTCATCAATACACAATGCAAAACCACGCATTTTTTACTACTACTGCTGGCAAGTCAGCTGCTGCTTGATTTTAGTGCTGTCTATACTGTAAAATAATACTGTAAGAGTAAGACTATATTATAAGATGATTAGAATATGATAATTTACTACATTTTGCGATTAATGTATTTTGTAATTAGTACATTTTGTGTCCGATGATGATAACTTTGGCTGTTTGTTATGTATTAAATGTAGAAAATGTGGGACGGACTGACGGACACACATGCTTAATGTAAATTCCGTTTAATGTCATCATATTTTGACAGTCCCGACGATGTGACATTAAGCGGTCCGACTATATATATATATATATATATATCCATGCAGGAAACTCTACTATAGAGAAAAACAACACAACTCCTTCGGATCATAAGAAGTAGTATCCCCCCCCTACAGACAAGTGTTTCGGCCCTATTAAACTCCTGACACTCTAAGGGGGGGGGGTGGGCCCTCTGGGTCATGACTCCCAGAGGTCTTGTGAGTTGTTGCTTCTTTGTTTGTCCCGGGATTGAACCCGTGATCTTCCAATTGGCACTTTGAAGTGCGACTTTAGCGATTTAGCTACGGAGGACCGGTATCGGTTGTGACAAACGAAATTATTTTGTTCTCAATGCTTGGTTCGCATACTCCACAGCCAGCATGAAGCTTTTTCTGCTGTTTCTGAAAGGCTTCTCAATGCCCTTGCTCTTGCTTGTCCCTTTATGCCCAGTTGCTTACATAGGTCATATGCTGATGTTACTACGAATCCTCTTGCTCCCACTTCTACAGCTATCACTTTTGCCCTGATTCCTGCCCCCTGCCTCAGTTGCTTGACCAGATCATTGTAATTCTCACATTTGAACAAATGCTGTTCCTCTATTCTTGTTTCGTATGGAACGGTGACCTCGATCATTACTAATTCCTGTTTTTCTGTGGAGTACACTACAATGTCCGGTCGCATTCCTGTGTTCTTGATGGCAGTCGGATATTCTCTTCTTCCTGGAAGGTCCGCTATCACATCCCAGTCATTTGTACCATTTAGCAGTGATGGTAAGGGAATGTTCCTGATTTCAATATTCGACATAAATGGTTTACATGTCTACGGTCCGACTAAACAAACCGCATTAAACTAATAAACTAATATATTAATTTAAATCATTTCACAAAGGAAGATTCACAGTGGAAAAACATAACAGCCATCGAGACATTATAATTAAAATAATCCGCTGCTATCTGTACAGAACAGAACTTTATGTTTGCTAGACGAGGACATTAAACTTACAGAGGAGCTATAACGTGGAAGAAACAGAGATAATGTTCCACAGACATATGAAACATGAATCCTAGACTGTCAGAAAAACAAAATTACATATTAAAAGCCATCAGAAAAGACAGAGGAGAAAGCAGAAGTTGGTAAACCTGGTACTCACTTGAAAACTTAATGGTAAAAGAGAAGCTCTGGAGGGAAAAGAAAATACGAATAAGCTGAGCAAACATCAAAGATAATTTAAGCATCTAAACAATATAAATAATAATAGTGACAAGAAATAAAGAAATCTTTCTCCACCGGTAATTTTAAACTTAACTGACGTGATGATGAATCCATTAGAGATGATTATTTTAATTTAAATAGGATAATAATGTATATCTCATCATAAACAGGATTTGTTGGTAGAAATTTGAGAAATGTTCTTGTTCCCACCTTGAAAGCACTAAATAAAATACACTTTTTTTTATTTTAGACTCTTTTTACAGCCATATCAGGAATATGTCACCTGAGCTTCAGACACAGCAGGATATGCCTAGTCTGTTTTCTGGCTACAGTCAGTGCTTCTCAGTCCCTGCCTTATCCACGTCACGTGTGTCATCCAGGTACACACCTGGTCACAGCAAGAAATGACCTAGATTTCTGCCTACCTTGTACTGATGGTGTCAACTTCATGCCAGACTCGTGGCACACTAACAGAAACTGCTACAACTGTACACAGATACGGGACCAGGACTTGGAGATTCTCGTCACAGAATGTACCAGAACTCACGATGCTCAGATCTTGTGTACACCTGGGTACTATAGAAGAAGACTCAGGAACGGGCGTGAGCAAGACAGATGTGAGAAGTGTTTTGAGTGTGAGCAGCCAACTCGAGAATGTCAGGGTTACCATGACACAGTCTGTTGTGAGGCCCCGAACTATGACGCTGTCAAAGACAAGGACGGAGTTTATGTCTCTCAGGAGCGTCCAGTTTTCTGTGACCCTGGATATTTTCTAAATCTAAACACGCGAGAGTGTAGTCAATGTCCTCCAGGTACATTTATGACAGAAGACAAACATGACAACACGGCCTGTAGACCATATCTAGAAGACTCAGATCTTGGACCAGATCAGGTGGTTGTTGAGATCTGCAACGTCACCCATCAGACAGTGGTTGGATGTAGACAGGGATACTTCATAGATTCTTCAGGAGAGTTTTCTGTGGGCAGAGTCAAATGTTTACCATGTCAGAAGTGTAAACATCAGATACGAGAATGTGATATGTATCACAATACAGTCTCTTGTGATGACCCAGGCATGCAAATTGTGAATGTAGGTTCTGTAACTGAGTGTAACCCACGTGACCACAGCCATAACAGTTCAAACATTTTAGCAGGTGAGAACACATTACTTTCACTATTTCTAATACTACGAAGTAATGTTATCCTAATAATTATTAATACACAACATTATTTGTTTATTTTCTGAATATTGCATCGTGAAAGTTTCATATCACTTGTATCTGTCATAACAGATATCAATTTGGTGAGTGTAGAGAAGAGATTATGTGGAGAAGATCAATACCTCTATACCAACCAAAGTAACAACTTGATCATGTGCCTACCTTGTGAGAAAGGAACCTACATGAAAGAAAGGAATCATACCATGACTTTCTGTAAGGACTGTTCAGATGTCCAGGGTGTACGTGTTCTAGAATCTTGTTACAATGTGACTGAAAGCACGTACAGGGATGAACATCTCCGGCAGATCGGGTTGTCTCTTGGTATAATTATACCAGCACTAGTTCTAATGGCTCTTATCTTTGTCGTAATGAGACACTATCAAACCAAACGTCAACACAGAGAGCTTACACACAGGTAATAGTTAGAGAATAATAAGTGAATAAATTTATATAGAATAGTAAGTGAATTAATTACCCACTTTATAAAAGAACCTACACAAAAGAATGTATGTGAAGTACATCAGAGTATGGGAACTTTGGTAGTAAGTAAAGTCTGTAATAGATAGGTTATGTTATAGACGTGTACTAGTTATACATGTATCGTGCATCTGTTATTCTGTGACTGCTAGTTAAAGACACGGTAATACTTATAAAGATTGTATTACTTTCAGGAAACTTCTGCTATAGAAATACTAACAAGAACAACACACAACGAACAGTGAGAAGAATACGTCCCGTATGAACAACATAAACTCACACTTTATTAATGGAAAAAATGAGTGATGGTAGGTGAGGGTGAGAGGCAGCTGATATCGTTATACAAAGTTTCTGGCTAATCCAGTTTCCGGCAAGAACCAGTTTGCCAAATGGAAAAGGAGAAAAACCCAACCCTCACACTGCAAAAAAGCAACAAGCATACAAAACATGTAGTACAACATACACGTTCACACTTACTACATCAAAAAGGATCATAGAAAAACTGTATACAAAAGGTCTATACAAAGATCTAAAAAGGAACTAATTTCATATTCTTTAGTTCAGCAAAGTTATGACAGAGAACAAAATGCTTGACATTATGACACTAATAACTACCTGACTCTTTACTGAAATCGTAAATGAGAAATAATATCATAATGTCTCCAAAAGGAGCATTCTATACACAAGACAGCTGAATGACAAACATCACTAACACAGTGCACTGAAATCACATTCTCAACTAACCATGCCTAACCACGATCCTAACACATTCACAACCGATACTTAATACAAACTCATTCTAATATCATAATCCCATCCCGTCCCATCCCCTCCCATCCCATCCCTTAAATATGAGCTAACTATTTCTCTACATCTTCCCGAAGTTTCAATCCCGAGAATCACTCAGCCCGTGATTCTACCTGTTTACTACCTTCCCACGAACACCCACTGGACATTGCGAAAATAACTTTTACATTACTAACATGTCAAGGATAAGTTCATAAAAATCTCGTGGAACTTAGTGTCTCTACCCTGCCCTTTCAACTGAACTCTTGTACAACAAAAATACCAAGGGCTTTAAATCAAATGGTCAAAATATTAAAATACCCTGGATTATATCCCTTTTATGAGAATCTAGAAATCGTAACAGTAAATTCTCAAATATACTGTTATAATGTGAAAGTCCCGTCCTGTCTAATTCATGGAGTCTCTGTCTTGTTAGTTAATGTGTCAATTATTAAGAAGCTACATGCGTTAATGATCTGGCTTTCTTTTCTTTGTTTGCCATTTGTTAACTCTTGGCACTTTAAGAAAAGTAGTTTAAAGGTGAAAAGAATAGAACAGACAGTTTTTAATCAGCAGTCAATCATTTATTTTCATGTTTTTTGCGGAACTTTGCGTCCCTAACAGCTCTCCTGTAGGCCTCTCGATTGTAAGCAAGATGGCCTGCTGCTGATGCACCCATTTGGAGATTATCAACGATATCTTGCAGCTATCTTCGCCGTGGTCTTCCTCTCTTTCTTTTTTTCCGTTAGGTACCCTTCCATGACTCTCTTCTCTAAATACTCATAACGTTTAATGTGTCCAAAATAGTTAAATTGTCTCTGCTTATTCTTCTTTCCTAGCTGCTTTTCTTCATTATTAAGTTCTTGTAGTATGGATATATGTGTTCTTTCTTGTGTCCAGGGCAGCAGAAAAACTCTTCTGTAGCATTTATGTTCAAGGACGTTCATGTGTTTCTCAGCTGTTTTCTTTTCTTCACCAGCGAAAAAGAAATGCACGTTCATGTTTGAGTAAAACAATTTATCAGATAAAGACAATAAAGACAGAGAAGATAAAGACAATAAAGAAAGATAAGATAAAGACAATAAAGACAGAGAAGATAAAGGTTGAATAGATGATACGATTTTGGATACACTTAAAAAAGAAAATTTATAAAGAGAGAAATATAAAATTTTTTCCTGTCATCATAATTGCAAGCTTATCATTTAGAAAGCAAATTAGATTTATGAGTATATTTTGAAATGACATTTTCATTTGATGTTAATACTTGTTAATTGTTGCACAATTTTGTGTCTGTGTTTGTGTGTCAGTCTTTATTTATATGTATTCATATTTACATGATTTCTAAACTCTTTGATTTAAACAGCTGGCATCAAAGTGTTTCTTTAGTATAATTTTAACAATTTTTCGTTGCTCAGAAACTTGTCTGAGTGTGTAGTTGAGTAATATATCTGTGATAGTAAAGTCATCGAACAAAATATGAATATAAATTAAAAGAAAGAACATACATTCAAAGTTTTCGTGGAATCTTCGTATCAGTCATCCCCCCTCAACATCTCGTATAATACGGGTAACTGAATCGAGTGCTCTAACCTTTACGTCCCTTCCTCTAGATGCCCAGGGCACTTGCTGCATCTCTCTCATCTCTGTTGCTTCAGATATTATGTTTTTTTACTAGCCCAAGTTACATTACAATGCAGAAATATTGACTGTTATTGTACTCTAATACTATTTTCCTCACTTTTAAAGACTATCTTGTATTTGTTTGTATATTATTTGTATTACATTGCGAAATATATTCCTTATATGATTCATACACTGTCACATTATTGAGATAAGGCAAATTAAGTTATATCTACAATTTATTGTCATGCATTCTTCATTGTTTGTTGCATTTATAAGATTAGGACTTTGCTAGTCTGCATCTAAGAAAACTGGTAAGAAAAACAGTTTTCCTGTAAGACTGGAAGCTGTCGTGTTAAAAGTTAAAAAACAATGTTATTTATTTGAGATATTCTCTGGTGTCTAGGTCTGTAGATTTATTAATATGCGCTAGGTCAAGGATGGAGACATGTTTGTAGACTATGCACCAGTTTTTTTATACAGTACAGCATTTAATGAGTTTTATGAATATTGAATGAAGACAATGAGAAGCGACTACATAATGAAGTCACGGACTGTGTCACGTCTACAGGTCATGCATATTAATGAGGTCACTTATTTCTACATATAATACATTAATCATGCTTTGAAATGATTTTTGTAGCATTTTTATTTTTTTAGTGAAATCACATAATTTATCGCACCCGAAAGTCACAAATAAAATCTAACGAAGTCACTGACTCCTGACGCCAGTTATAAACTTAGAAAAGACTTTAGTCCTTTACTTTCAGATAAATAAGTCTAAATATCACATTAGTTTCTCCGTTTGAATTTGCTTCATTCACGTGAGTCTTTATTATTATGTCTTATTCTGTCACATAAGAAATAATAATGTCATTCATAACAGAGCCTCAGTGGCCCAGTGACTCAAAATTCAGACTCCGGCTTCACTGTATCCGGGACAAGCCCATATATGCCCCGCCGCATGCCGCAGAATCCATCCAAGAATTTGTTTGCTAATAGTCCCTGTCAAATGTTGGTTGTTTACGATGAGTTTTCTGCCACACAGTTCAGATTTCCTACCAGCTCTTTTAGTTTGTCCTAGCTCCAGCAATCTCTTCACAGCTACGTTGTTCTTCCACTCCCACTCTGTATTCTCCCGCAGTTTTTCCAATACAGCCTTAGCAATGTCCCCATTGTCCATTGTCAGTCTGCCATTTATTTTTACCTGTTGATCAAGTCTGGCTGTCACTTCACTGCCATTTACTCCAGTATGCCCTGGACAGTAAAAGCCACTTTTAGCGTGTTGTCACAGTTGACTGGATTAACAGATGAACACGTTATTTTCGAAGAAATGTATTCTCAATCTAAGAAGCGGACTGAAGCAGTAAACATTTTGCAGTAAAACTGTAGCAGTAAACATTTAGCAGTAAAACTATAGCAGTAAACCTGTAGCAGAAAAACATTCTCAGTAAACATGTAGTAGTAAAACATTCTCAGTAAATCTGTAGCAGTAAACCTGTAGTAGTAAACCTGTAGCAGTAAACCTGTAGTAGTAAACCTGTAGCAGTAAAACTGTAGTAGTAAACCTGTGGCAGTAAAACTGTAGTAGTAAACCTGTAGCAGTAAACATGTAGCAGTAAACCGGTGGCACTAAAACTGTAGCAGTAAACCTGTAGAAGTTAAACTGTGGCAGAAAACCTGTGGCAGTAAACCTGTAGCAGTAACACTGTGGCAGTAAACCTGTAGCAGTAAACCTGTGGCAGTAATCCTGTGGCAGTAAACCTGAAGCAGTAAAACTGTAGCAGTAAATCTGTAGCAGTAAATCTGTGGAAGTAAACCTGTAGTAGTAAAACTGTGGCAGTAAACCAGTAGTAGTAAAACTGTGGCAGTAAAACTCTGGCAGTAAAATTGTGGCAGTAATTCTGTACTAGTAAAACTGTGGCAGTAAACCTGTAGCAGTAAAATTGTGGCAGTAAACATATAGCAGTAAAACTGTGGCAGTAAAACAATGGCAGTAAACCTGTGGCAGTAAACCTGTGGCGGTAAATCTGTGGCATTAAACATGTACCAGTAAAACTGTGGCAGTAAAACTGTGGCAGTAAACCTGTACCAGTAAAACTGTGGCAGTAAAACTGTGGCAGTAAAAGTGTAGCAGTAAAACTGTGGCAGTAAAACTGTAGCAGTAAATCTGTCGTAGTAAAACTGTGGCAGTAAAAATGTGGCAGTAAAAATGTGGCAGTAAATGTGTAGTAGTAAAACTGTGGCAGTAAAAATGTGGCAGTAAAAATGTGGCAGTAAACCTTTAGTAGTAAAAGTGTGTCAGTAAACCTGTGGCAATAAAACTGTGTCAGGAAACCTGTAGCAGTAAAACTGTGGCAGTAAACCTGTAGCAATAAAACTGCGGCAGTAAAACTGAAGCAGTAAAACTGTGGCAGTAAACCTGTAGCAATAAAACTGCGGCAGTAAAACTGAAGCAATAAAACTGCGGCAGTAAAACTGAAGCAGTGAAACTGTGGCAGTAAAACTGTAGCAGTAAAACTGTAGCAATAAAACTGCGGCAGTAAACCTGTAGCAGTAAAACTGTGGCAGTAAAACTGTAGCAATAAAACTGCGGCAGTAAACCTGTAGCAGTAAAACTGTGGCAGTAAAACCGTAGCAGTAAAACTGTAGCAATAAAACTGCGGCAGTAAACCTGTAGCAGTAAAACTGTGGCAGTAAAACTGTAGCAGTAAAACTAGCAATAAAACTGCGGCAGTAAAACTGTAGCAATAAAACTGTGGCAGTAAAACTGTGGCAGTAAAACTGTAGCAGTAAAACTGTAGCAATAAAACTGCGGCAGTAAACCTGTAGTAGTAAAGCTGTCGCAGTAAAACTGTAGTAATAAAACTGTAGTAGTAAAACCGTAGCAGTAAACCTGTGGCAGTAAAATTGGGGAAGTAAAACTGTGATGGAATACTGTAGCATTAACACTGTGGTAGTAAAACTATAGTATTTAAACTGTGACAGTAAAATTGTGACAGTAAACCTGAACCATTAATCCTGCAGTAGTAAAACTGTAGCAGTAAAACTGGCAGTAAAACTCTGGTACAGGTTTACTCCTGTAGTAAAATAAAATTCTTTTAATAAAACTCTGGTAGAAAACCCTTGTAGTAAAACCCTGGTAGTAAAATTCTGGTAGTAATACTATGGTAGTAAAACTATGGTAGTAAAACTCTGGTAGTAAAACTATGGTAGTAAAACTCTGGTAGTAAAACTGTGGTAGTAAAACTGTGGTAGTAAAACTATGGTAGTAAAACTCTGGTAGTAAAACTATGGTAGTAAAACTCTGGTAGTAAAACTATGGTAGTAAAACTCTGGTAGTAAAACTATGGTAGTAAAACTCTGGTAGTAAAACTCTGGTAGTAAAACTCTGGTAGTAAAACACTGGTAGTAAAATTCATGTAGTAAAATTCATGTAGTAAAATTCTGATAGTAAAATTCATGTATTAAAATCTGGTAGTAAAATTCATGTAGTAAAATTCATGTAGTAAAACTCTGGTAGTAAAATTCATGTAGTAAAACTCTGGTAGTAAAATTCATGTAGTAAAACTCTGGTAGTAAAATTCATGTAGTAAAATTCATGTAGTAAAACTCTGGTAGTAAAATTCATGTAGTAAAACTCTGGTAGTAAAATTCATGTAGTAAAACTCTGGTAGTAAAATTCATGTAGTAAAATTCATGTAGTAAAACTCTGGTAGTAAAATTCATGTAGTAAAACTCTGGTAGTAAAATTCATGTAGTAAAACTCTGGTAGTAAAATTCATGTAGTAAAACTCTGGTAGTAAAATTCATTTAGTAAAACTCTGGTAGTAAAATTCATGTAGTAAAACTCTGGTAGTAAAATTCATGTAGTAAAACTCTGGTAGTAAAATTCATGTAGTAAAACTCTGGTAGTAAAATTCATGTAGTAAAATTCATGTAGTAAAACTCTGATAGTAAAATTCATGTAGTAAAACTCTGGTAGTAAAATTCATGTAGTAAAACTCTGTTAGTAAAATTCATGTAGAAAAACTCTGGTAGTAAAATTCATGTAGTAAAACTCTGGTAGTAAAATTCATGTAGTAAAACTCTGGTAGTAAAATTCATGTAGAAAAACTCTGTTAGTAAAATTCATGTAGTAAAACTCTGGTAGTAAAATTCATGTAGTAAAACTCTGATAGTAAAATTCATGTAGTAAAACTCTGGTAGTAAAATTCATGTAGTAAAACTCTGGTAGTAAAATTCATGTAGTAAAACTCTGGTAGTAAAATTCAAGTAGTAAAATTCATGTAGTAAAACTCTGGTAGTAAAATTCATGTAGTAAAACTCTGGTAGTAAAATTCATGTAGTAAAACACTGGTAGTAAATTTCTGGTAGTAAAACTCTGGTAGTAAAATTCATGTAGTAAAATTCATGTAGTAAAACTCTGGTAGTAAAATTCATGTAGTAAAATTCATGTAGTAAAATTCATGTAGTAAAATTCATGTAATAAATATCTGGTAGTAAAATTCATGTAGTAAAACTCTGGTAGTAAAATTCATGTAGTAAAACTCTGGTAGTAAAATTCATTTAGTAAAACTCTGGTAGTAAAATTCATGTAGTAAAACTCTGGTAGTAAAATTCATGTAGTAAAACTCTGGTAGTAAAATTCATATAGTAAAACTCTGGTAGTAAAATTCATATAGTAAAACTCTGGTAGTAAATTCATGTAGTAAAATTCATGTAGTAAAACTCTGATAGTAAAATTCATGTAGTAAAACTCTGGTAGTAAAATTCATGTAGTAAAACTCTGTTAGTAAAATTCATGTAGAAAAACTCTGGTAGTAAAATTCATGTAGTAAAACTCTGGTAGTAAAATTCATGTAGTAAAACTCTGGTAGTAAAATTCATGTAGAAAAACTCTGTTAGTAAAATTCATGTAGTAAAACTCTGGTAGTAAAATTCATGTAGTAAAACTCTGATAGTAAAATTCATGTAGTAAAACTCTGGTAGTAAAATTCATGTAGTAAAACTCTGGTAGAAAAATTCATGTAGTAAAACTCTGGTAGTAAAATTCAAGTAGTAAAATTCATGTAGTAAAACTCTGGTAGTAAAATTCATGTAGTAAAACTCTGGTAGTAAAATTCATGTAGTAAAACACTGGTAGTAAATTTCTGGTAGTAAAACTCTGGTAGTAAAATTCATGTAGTAAAATTCATGTAGTAAAACTCTGGTAGTAAAATTCATGTAGTAAAATTCATGTAGTAAAATTCATGTAGTAAAATTCATGTAATAAATATCTGGTAGTAAAATTCATGTAGTAAAACTCTGGTAGTAAAATTCATGTAGTAAAACTCTGGTAGTAAAATTCATTTAGTAAAACTCTGGTAGTAAAATTCATGTAGTAAAACTCTGGTAGTAAAATTCATGTAGTAAAACTCTGGTAGTAAAATTCATATAGTAAAACTCTGGTAGTAAAATTCATATAGTAAAACTCTGGTAGTAAAATTCATGTAGTAAAACTCTGGTAATAAAATTAATGTAGTAAAACTCTGGTAGTAAAATTCATGTAGTAAAACTCTGGTAGTAAAATTCATGTAGTAAAACTCTGGTAGTAAAATTCATGTAGTAAAACTCTGGTAGTAAAATTCATGTAGTAAAACTCTGGTAGTAAAATTCATGTAGTAAAACTCTGGTAGTAAAATTCATGTAGTAAAACTCTGGTAGTAAAATTCATGTAGTAAAATTCACGTGGTAAAACTCTGGTAGTAAAATTCATGTAGTAAATCTCTGGTAGTAAAATTCATGTAGTAAAACACTGGTAGTAAATTTCTGGTAGTAAAACTCTGGTAGTAAAATTCATGTAGTAAAATTCATGTAGTAAAACTCTGGTAGTAAAATTCATGTAGTAAAATTCATGTATTAAAATTCATGTAGTAAAATTCATGCAGTAAAATTCATGTAGTAAAATTCTTCTAGTAAAATTCATGTAGTAAAACTCTGGTAGTAAAATTCATGTAGTAAAACTCTGGTAGAAAAATTCATGTAGTAAAACTCTGGTAGTAAAATTCATGTATTAAAACTCTGTTATTAAAATTCATGTAGTAAAACTCTGGTAGTAAAATTCATGTAGTAAAACTCTGGTAGTAAAATTCATGTAGTAAAACTCTGGTAGTAAAATTCATATAGTAAAACTCTGGTAGTAAAATTAATGTAGTAAAACTCTGGTAGTAAAATTCATGTAGTAAAACTCTGGTAGTAAAATTAATGTAGTAAAACTCTGGTAGTAAAATTCATGTAGTAAAACTCTGGTAGTAAAATTCATATAGTAAAACTCTGGTAGTAAAATTCATGTAGTAAAACTCTGGTAATAAAATTAATGTAGTAAAACTCTGGTAGTAAAATTCATGTAGTAAAACTCTGGTAGTAAAATTCATGTAGTAAAACTCTGGTAGTAAAATTCATGTAGTAAAACTCTGGTAGTAAAATTCATGTAGTAAAACTCTGGTAGTAAAATTCATGTAGTAAAACTCTGGTAGTAAAATTCATGTAGTAAAACTCTGGTAGTAAAATTCATGTAGTAAAATTCATGTGGTAAAACTCTGGTAGTAAAATTCATGTAGTAAATCTCTGGTAGTAAAATTCATGTAGTAAAACACTGGTAGTAAATTTCTGGTAGTAAAACTCTGGTAGTAAAATTCATGTAGTAAAATTCATGTATTAAAATTCATGTAGTAAAATTCATGTAGTAAAATTCATGTAGTAAAATTCATGTAGTAAATTTCTTCTAGTAAAATTCATGTAGTAAAACTCTGGTAGTAAAATTCATGTAGTAAAACTCTGGTAGAAAAATTCATGTAGTAAAACTCTGGTAGTAAAATTCATGTAGTAAAACTCTGTTATTAAAATTCATGTAGTAAAACTCTGGTAGTAAAATTTATGTAGTAAAACTCTGGTAGTAAAACTGTGGTAGTAATATACTGGTATTAAATCTCTGGTAGTTAATCTGTGGTAGTAAAACTTCTGCAGAAAAATTATGGTAGTAAAATTCTGGTAGTAAAACTGTGGTAGTAAAACTGTGGTAGTAAAACTGTGGCTGTAAAATTGTGGTAGTAAAACTGTGGCTGTAAAACTGTGGTAGTAAAACTGTGGCTGTAAAACTGTGGTAGTAAAACTGTGGCTGTAAAACTGTGGTAGTAAAACTGTGGTAGTAAAACTGTGGTAGTAAAACTGTGGTAGTAAAACTGTGGCAGTAAAACTGTGGTAGTAAAACTGTGGTAGTAAAACTGTGGTAGTAAAACTGTGGCAGTAAAACTGTGGTAGTAAAACTGTGGTAGTAAAACTGTGGCTGTAAAACTGTGGTGGTAAAACTGTGGTGGTAAAACTGTTGTGGTAAAACTGTGGTTGTAAATCTCTCGTAGTTAAACTTTGGTAGTAAAATTGTGGTAGTAAAACTGTGGTAGTAAAACTCTGGTTGGAAATCTCTGGTAGTAAAACTGTGGTAGTAAAACTCTGGTTGGAAATCTCTGGTAGTAAAACTGTGGTAGTAAAACTCTGGTTGGAAATCTCTGGTAGTAAAACTGTGGTAGTAAAACTCTGGTTGGAAATCTCTGGTAGTAAAACTGTGGTACTAAAACTCTGGTTGGAAATCTCTGGTAGTAAAACTGTGGTAATAAAACTCTGGTTGGAAATCTCTGGTAGTAAAACTGTGGTAATAAAACTCTGGTTGGAAATCTCTGGTAGTAAAACTGTGGTAGTAAAACTCTGGTTGGAAATCTCTGGTAGTAAAACTGTGGTAATAAAACTCTGGTTGGAAATCTCTGGTAGTAAAACTGTGGTAATAAAACTCTGGTTGGAAATCTCTGGTAGTAAAACTGTGGTAGTAAAACTCTGGTTGGAAATCTCTGGTAGTAAAACTGTGGTAATAAAACTCTGGTTGGAAATCTCTGGTAGTAAAACTGTGGTAGTAAAACTCTGGTTGGAAATCTCTGGTAGTAAAACTGTGGTAGTAAAACTCTGGTTGGAAATCTCTGGTAGTAAAACTGTGGTAGTAAAACTCTGGTTGGAAATCTCTGGTAGTAAAACTGTGGTAATAAAACTCTGGTTGGAAATCTCTGGTAGTAAAACTGTGGTAATAAAACTCTGGTTGGAAATCTCTGGTAGTAAAACTGTGGTAGTAAAACTCTGGTTGGAAATCTCTGGTAGTAAAACTGTGGTAATAAAACTCTGGTTGGAAATCTCTGGTAGTAAAACTGTGGCTGTAAAACTGTGGTAGTAAAACTGTGGTAGTAAAACTGTGGTAGTAAAACTGTGGTAATAAAACTGTGGCTGTAAAACTGTGGTAGTAAAACTGTGGTAGTAAAACTGTGGTAGTAAAACTGTGGCAGTAAAACTGTGGTAGTAAAACTGTGGTAGTAAAACTGTGGCTGTAAAACTGTGGTGGTAAAACTGTGGTGGTAAAACTGTTGTGGTAAAACTGTGGTTGTAAATCTCTCGTAGTTAAACTTTGGTAGTAAAATTGTGGTAGTAAAACTGTGGTAGTAAAACTCTGGTTGGAAATCTCTGGTAGTAAAACTGTGGTAGTAAAACTCTGGTTGGAAATCTCTGGTAGTAAAACTGTGGTAGTAAAACTCTGGTTGGAAATCTCTGGTAGTAAAACTGTGGTAGTAAAACTCTGGTTGGAAATCTTGGTAGTAAAACTGTGGTACTAAAACTCTGGTTGGAAATCTCTGGTAGTAAAACTGTGGTAATAAAACTCTGGTTGGAAATCTCTGGTAGTAAAACTGTGGTAATAAAACTCTGGTTGGAAATCTCTGGTAGTAAAACTGTGGTAGTAAAACTCTGGTTGGAAATCTCTGGTAGTAAAACTGTGGTAAAAAACTCTGGTTGGAAATCTCTGGTAGTAAAACTGTGGTAATAAAACTCTGGTTGGAAATCTCTGGTAGTAAAACTGTGGTAGTAAAACTCTGGTTGGAAATCTCTGGTAGTAAAACTGTGGTAATAAAACTCTGGTTGGAAATCTCTGGTAGTAAAACTGTGGTAGTAAAACTCTGGTTGGAAATCTCTGGTAGTAAAACTGTGGTAGTAAAACTCTGGTTGGAAATCTCTGGTAGTAAAACTGTGGTAGTAAAACTCTGGTTGGAAATCTCTGGTAGTAAAACTGTGGTAATAAAACTCTGGTTGGAAATCTCTGGTAGTAAAACTGTGGTAATAAAACTCTGGTTGGAAATCTCTGGTAGTAAAACTGTGGTAGTAAAACTCTGGTTGGAAATCTCTGGTAGTAAAACTGTGGTAATAAAACTCTGGTTGGAAATCTCTGGTAGTAAAACTGTGGTAGTAAAACTCTGGTTGGAAATCTCTGGTAGTAAAACTGTGGTAATAAAACTGTTGTAGGAAAACTGTAGCAGTAAAACTGTTGAGCTCCTCAAAGAAGAAGGTTATAGTCTAAAGACGGACAAAGCATGGATGGGTAGTACAGAAGATGTTATCAAGCAGGTCTATGAACCCAACAACATCAACCTAGGCGAGGAACCTGTGCCTCCAGCGTTCAGTGGCAGCTTCTCTTGCTCTGTCAGGTTTGACAAGATGAGCAGGGAGCAGAATCCACTTTCTCTGTCAGGTGTGACAAGATGAGCAGGGAGCAGAATCCACTTTCTCTGTCAGGTGTGACAAGATGAGCAGGGAGCAGAATCCACTTTCTCTGTCAGGTGTGACAAGATGAGCAGGGAGCAGAATCTACTTTCTCTGTCAGGTGTGACAAGATGAGCAGGGAGCAGAATCCACTTTCTCTGTCAGGTGTGACAAGATGAGCAGGGAGCAGAATCTACTTTCTCTGTCAGGTGTGACAAGATGAGCAGGGAGCAGAATCCACTTTCTCTGTCAGGTGTGACAAGATGAGCAGGGAGCAGAATCTACTTTCTCTGTCTGGTTTGACAAGATGAGCAGGGAGCAGAATCTACTTTCTCTGTCAGGTTTGACAAGATGAGCAGGGAGCAGAATCTACTTTCTCTGTCAGGTTTGACAAGATGAGCAGGGAGCAGAATCTACTTTCTCTGTCTGGTTTGACAAGATGAGCAGGGAGCAGAATCTACTTTCTCTGTCAGGTTTGACAAGATGAGCAGGGAGCAGAATCTACTTTCTCTGTCAGGTGTGACAAGATGAGCAGGGAGCAGAATCCACTTTCTCTGCCAGGTGTGACAAGATGAGCAGGGAGCAGAATCCACTTTCTCTGTCAGGTTTGACAAGATGAGCAGTGAGCAGAATCCACTTTCTCTGTCAGGTTTGACAAGATGAGCAGTGAGCAGAATCCACTTTCTCTGAATACAGAGATCAACGGTCACGTCAGTGAAGTCTGTAGTGAGGCAGATGTTATTTACACAGATGGGTCCCTTGTCTGTAGTGAGGCAGATGTTATTTACACAGATGGGTCCCTTGTCTGTAGTGAGGCAGATGTTATTTACACAGATGGGTCCCTTGTACGACATCAAAGGAGAGCATGGACATTCACAGCACACTCAGAGGACAGAACAATCCAGGAAGCCGGCGGTGCCTTCGCTATGCCCACAAGCAGCAAGACGATGAAGATGATGATAGCAGTGAGGAAAGTATTTGTCTGACTTGAGTCACAGGACTATTCTGTGGTCTGCATACTAAGTGATTCAGAGAGTATGATCCGGAAGGTTGAGGCAGGTTCTGTACGCAGGCAGTGGCTTGAGTCTTTGCAGAAATCAACTTCCACAAATTCGTCGCCCTCATAGATGTCCTTGGGCGTACGGGCATCCAGGGAAATGAGAGAACTGATAGGTTAGCTGGCTGTGTCATCAGAGACAGGCAACCATTGGGTCGAGCTGATATTGTTAACGCATTCAGAGAGATAGGAAGAGTGGAGGACTTAGAGAGCAGCTAATCCACGTCGTTGCTTAGAGTGAGAGAGCTGGGAGTACAGACTGGCATGGACAAACACGAGAGACATACTGGACTCAAGGAGGACTTGTCAACCAACACAGGACGTGCACTATCAGTCACAGGACACTGATGTTGAGAGGAGGAGCAGAAGACTTTTGGACATGTCCGGAATGCAATGATGATAATCCAGACCATAAACCATAAATCTGTAGTAAATCAGAAGTAGTAAAAAAATGTAGGAAGAAAAAAGATTTTTATGTGGTAGGGATTTGTATGTAATTTATAAGATATTATATTGTATTTTTGTATTGTTTGTATCGTATCGTCATAGGTATATGAAGATTTTCAATAACACGGACTAACACATTCACACATCACATCAATGAAAGAACAACAAACACAATCAATATTACTTCTTCAAATAATCATAAAGTTATATTTTTGTTAATCATCAGTTTGCACAGTTAGCAATATCAAAGCAATGGATCATCATGTATAATGTTGTTATTTATCAGCTTTGATTGTTATTAACAAAAATCACTAAAACAATTTCCTAAAATATTGATTCGGGCAACAAACGTAATAAAATGGCAATAATGTATTCACATGCATATGCATACAAAGCAGTAATATAAAATTAAGTGCACATAATAAGCGTCACTTCCACGTTACCAATAAAAACATCAAATTCCTACATAGAACAATTATACCTTAACTGACTTATGGTTATTGATTACCATTCATAACACAACCACTAAACAAATATTTACATAAGTGGATCGGGATTGATAGAGGGAGCCCACAGCACACCTTGCATTCATTCACGCCACATAATAACATCCCATAATAACCTAACATATTACTTCTCGTTTCGACGAATAAAAATTCTCATTTGCGCTTGAACAATCACATGACTCTTCCGATTCACTGGCCTCCCACGTGCTCAGCTTACACATCCCGACAGATTAAATTATATCATGTTTTCTTTATATACCTGGCCAGATATGGACCTTCCCATAATTGCGCACTTCCGATACTAGCCTGTTTTTGACCAATTATTTCTTAGCCTAGGGTTGCCAATCACTTAGATTTTGTATGTTCTTGTTTATTCCCTGCAGTAGAAAACAGAATTATACTTTCAGGATTCAAGCTTATTATATAAAAAAACATAATTATGCATTCATGATTTATTCAAGATTATTATATAGAAAACATAATACATTCACAATACAGGCTTATTAAATAGAAAACATAATTATACATTCAGGATACAGACGTATTATATAAAGAATAGAATTATGCATTAAGGATACAGGGTTATCATAAATTTTAAAAAAGTTTTATATCTCAACGTTCTAAATTATGAAATTGTAAAACCGTTTTTCCTTGTTGAAGTTGCTATATTTGAAATATGGCACAGTTATGCGCCTTTTTGTGTCTGTCTTTACATATTTGTACATGTATGTTTTATACTTACAGGTTTCTTCAACTCTTACGTGTGTGTGAAAAGAGTTCTGATGAAAACAACGAACCAAGTAACACAGAAACTGTCCCCATGGTCAGACAACCTACACCTGGAGTTAACGATGTGCAACCACAGTCAGAGGACAACCAAGAAACTACTCTCATGATAGTTCAGGACACGTCTGGAGTAAGTAATCAGGAGGAAGTCTATAAACTTTCCTTGGCAAGTAGAGCTAAATTTATACCAATAGTCAGGGACTTAAACTCGCGATATTTAAAGTCAGCGCTCTCGGCTGTCATAAAAAGGAAGAGTAAAAACTAACTAAGAAGAAGAAGAAATAGAAGAAGAAGAAGAAATAAGAGGATGGGAGGATTAGTAATAGTAAGAAGACGAGGGCAATGACGATAAGAAGAAGAACGAGAAGGAAGAGGACGACGAGGTGGAGAAGTAGTAGTACGAGGAGGAATAATAGTACTAGTAGGGGAGGAGGAGGACGACAAGAAGAAGGAGGACGAGGTGGTGTAGTAGTAAGAGAAGGAGGACGATGACGACAAGAAGAAGAAGAAGTAGGAGGACGACGACGACGAGGTGGAGTAGTAGCAGGAGAAAGAGGAGGAGGAGGAACAGTAGCAGTAGTAGGAGGAGGAGGAGGACGATGACGACAAGAAGAAGAAGGAGCAGGACGACGACGAGGTGGAGTAGTAGTAGGAGAAAGAGGAGAAGGAGGAACAGTAGCAGTAGTAGTAGTAGGAGAAGCAGGAGGAGGAACATTAGCAGTAGTAGTAGTAGGAGGAGCAGGATGAGGAACAGTAGCTTAGTAGTAGCAGTAGGAGGAGGAGGAAAAGGAGGAGGAACAGTAGTAGTAGTAGTAGTAGTAGGAGGAGGAGGAGGAGAAGCAGGATAAGGATGAGGAACAGTAGCAGTAGTAGTTGTAGGAGCAGGAGAAGGAGGAGGAACAGTAGCAGTAGTAGTAGTAGAAGGAGGAGGAGGAACATTAGCAGTAGTAGTAGAACTAGGAGGAGGAACAGTAGCAGTAGTATTAAGAAGAGGAGGAAAAAGAACAGTAGAAGTAGTATTAGGAGGTGGAGGAACAGTAGTAGTAGGAGGAGGAATAGTAGTAGTAGGAGGTGGATGAGAAGGAGGAGGAGCAGTAGCAATAGTAGTAGTAGTAGGAGGAGGACGAGGAGGAACAGCAGCAGTGGAAGTAGTAGTAGTAGGAGGAGGAAGAACAGTAGCACTAGTAGTAGGAGGAGGAGGAAAAGGAACAGTAGCAGTAGTAGTAGGAGGAGAAGGAGAAGTAGGAGGAACAGTAGTAGTACTAAGAGGAGGATGAGGAGGAACAGTAGTAGCATTAGTAATAGTAGTAGGAGGAGAAACAGTAGTAGTAGTAGTATGAGGAGGAGGAACAGTAGCAGTATTAGTAGGAGAAGGAACAGTAGCAGTAGTAGCAGTAGTAGTAGTAGTAGTAGTAGTAGTAGTAGTAGTAGTAGTATGAGGAGGAGGAACAGTAGCAGTAATAGTAGGAGGATGAGAAAGAACAGTAGCAGTAGTAGTAGAAGGATTAGGAGGAACAGTAGCATTAGTAGTAGGAGGTTGAGGAGGAACAGTAATATTAGTAGCAGCAGTAGTAGTAGTAGTAGTAGTAGTAGTAGTAGTAGTAGTAGTAGTAGTAGTAGTAGTAGCAGGAGGAGGAGGAGGAGGAGAAGTAGGAAGAGGAACAGTAGAAGTAGTAGCAGGAGGAGGAGGAGGACGATGACGACAAGAAGAAGAAGAAGTAAGAAGAGGACGGCGGCGAGGTGGAGTAGTAGTAGAAAAATAAGGAGGAAGAGGAACAGTAGCAGCAGTAGTAGTAGTAGGAGGAGGAGCATGAGAAGGAACAGTAGCAGTCGTAGTAGTAGGAGGAAGAGGAAAAGGAGAAGGAACAGTAGCAGTAGTGATAGTATGAGAAGAAGGAGGAACATGACGATAAGAAGAAGGAGGAGGACGACGACTAAAAGGTTGAGTAGTAGTAGTAGTAGGAGAAGGAGAAGCGGGATGATAAGTAGCAGTAGTACGAGGACGATGATGACAAGAAGAATAAGTAGGAGGAGGACGACGACGAGGTGGGGTAGTAGTAGGAGAAGGAGTAGGAGGAAGAGCAGTAGCAGTAGTAGCAGTAGTAGTAGGAGAAGGAGGAGGAGGAAGAACAGTAGCACTAGTATTAGTAGTAGTAGTAGTAGTAGGAGTAGGAGGAACAGTAGCAGTAGTAGTAGTAGGAGGAGGAAGAGGAGGAGGAGGAAAAGTAGCAATAGTAGTAGTAGGAAGAGGAAGATGACGACAGGAAGAAGAAGTAGGAGGGCGACGACGAGGTGGAGTAGTAGCAGGAGAAAGAGGAGAAGGAGGAACAGTAGCAGTAGTAGTAGGAGGATAACGATGACGACAAGAAGAAGAAGAAGGAGCAGGATGACGACGAGGTGGAGTAATAGTAGGAGAAGGAGGAGGAACAGTAGCAGTAGTAGTAGTAGGAGAAGGAGCAGGAGGAGGAACAGTAGCAGTAGTAGTACTAGGAGGAGGAGGAGGAAAAAGAGTAGTTACAGTAGCGTTAGTAGTAGTAGGAGGAGGAGGATTAGGAAGAGCAGGAGAAGGAGGAACAGTAGCAGTAGTAGTACTAGGAGCAGGAGAAGGAGGAGAAACAGTAGCAGTAGTAGTAGAGGAGTAGGAACAGTAGCAGTAGTAGTAGAGGTAGGAGGAGGAGGAACAGTAGCAGTAGTATTAGGAGGAGGAGAAAGAAGAACAGTAGCAGTAAAATTAGGAGGAGGAGGAGGAACAGCAGTAGCAGTAGGAGGAGGAGGAACAGTAGTAGTAGCAGGAGGATGTGTAGGAGGAGGAGCAGTAACAGTAGTAGTAGTAGGAGGAGGAAGAGGAACAGCAGCAGTGGTAGTAGTAGTAATAGGAGGAGGAGAAACAGTAGCAGTAGTAGTAGTAGGAGGAGGAGGAACAGTAGCAGTAGTGGTAGTAGGAGGAGAAGGAAGAGGAGGAACAGTAGTAGTAGTAGGAGGAGGATGAGGAGGAACAGTAGTAGCATTAGTAATAGTAATAGGAGGAGAAAGAGTAGTAGTAGTAGTATGAGGAGGAGGAGGAGGAGGAACAGTAGCAGTATTAGTAGGAGGAGGAGGAACAGTAGCAGTAGTAGTAGTAGGGGAGGAGGAGGAGGAACAGTAGCAGTAGTAGTAGGAGGAGGAGGAAGAGGAGGATGAAAAGTAGCAGTAGTAGGAGGAGTAGGAGGACGATGACGACAAGAAGAAGAAGAAGTAGGAATAGGACGACGACGAGGTGGAGTACTAGTAGAAGAATGAGGAGGAGGAGGAACAGTAGCAGTAGTAGTAGTAGGAGGAGGAGCAGGAGGAGGAACAGTACCAGTAGTAGCAGTAGGAGGAGGACGAAAAGGAGGAGGAACAGTAGCAGTAGTGATAATAGGAGGAAGAGGAGGAAGAGGAGCAGGAGAAGGAGGAGTAACAGAAGCAATAGTAGTAGTAGGAGCAGGAGAAGGAGGAGGAACAATAGCAGTAGTAGTAGGAGGAGGAGGACAGTAGCAGTAGTAGTAGAAGTAGGAGGATGAGGAACAGTAGCAGTATTGTTATAAGGAGGAGGAAGAAGAACAGTAGCAGTAGTATTAGGAGGAAGAGGAACAGTAGTAGTAGTATGAGGAGTAGTAGGAGGAACAGTAGTAATAGTAGGAGGATGAGAAGGAGGAAGAGCAGTAGCAGAAGTAGTAGTAGTAGTAGGAGGAGGAGGAGGAACAGCAGCAGAGGTAGTAGTATTAATAGGGGAGGAGGAACAGTAGCAGTAGTAGTAGTAGGAGGAGAAGCAGGAGGAGGAACAGTAGTAGTAGGAGGAAGAGGAAAAGGAGAAGGAACAGTAGCAGTAGTGATAGTATGAGAAGAAGGAGGAACATGACGATAAGAAGAAGGAGGAGGACGACGACTAAAAGGTTGAGTAGTAGTAGTAGTAGGAGAAGGAGAAGCGGGATGATAAGTAGCAGTAGTACGAGGACGATGATGACAAGAAGAATAAGTAGGAGGAGGACGACGACGAGGTGGGGTAGTAGTAGGAGAAGGAGTAGGAGGAAGAGCAGTAGCAGTAGTAGCAGTAGTAGTAGGAGAAGGAGGAGGAGGAAGAACAGTAGCACTAGTATTAGTAGTAGTAGTAGTAGTAGGAGTAGGAGGAACAGTAGCAGTAGTAGTAGTAGGAGGAGGAAGAGGAGGAGGAGGAAAAGTAGCAATAGTAGTAGTAGGAAGAGGAAGATGACGACAGGAAGAAGAAGTAGGAGGGCGACGACGAGGTGGAGTAGTAGCAGGAGAAAGAGGAGAAGGAGGAACAGTAGCAGTAGTAGTAGTAGGAGGATAACGATGACGACAAGAAGAAGAAGAAGGAGCAGGATGACGACGAGGTGGAGTAATAGTAGGAGAAGGAGGAGGAACAGTAGCAGTAGTAGTAGTAGGAGAAGGAGCAGGAGGAGGAACAGTAGCAGTAGTAGTACTAGGAGGAGGAGGAGGAAAAAGAGTAGTTACAGTAGCGTTAGTAGTAGTAGGAGGAGGAGGATTAGGAAGAGCAGGAGAAGGAGGAGGAACAGTAGCAGTAGTAGTACTAGGAGCAGGAGAAGGAGGAGAAACAGTAGCAGTAGTAGTAGGAGGAGTAGGAACAGTAGCAGTAGTAGTAGAGGTAGGAGGAGGAGGAACAGTAGCAGTAGTATTAGGAGGAGGAGAAAGAAGAACAGTAGCAGTAAAATTAGGAGGAGGAGGAGGAACAGCAGTAGCAGTAGGAGGAGGAGGAACAGTAGTAGTAGCAGGAGGATGTGTAGGAGGAGGAGCAGTAACAGTAGTAGTAGTAGGAGGAGGAAGAGGAACAGCAGCAGTGGTAGTAGTAGTAATAGGAGGAGGAGAAACAGTAGCAGTAGTAGTAGTAGGAGGAGGAGGAACAGTAGCAGTAGTGGTAGTAGGAGGAGAAGGAAGAGGAGGAACAGTAGTAGTAGTAGGAGGAGGATGAGGAGAAACAGTATTAGCATTAGTAATAGTAATAGGAGGAGAAAGAGTAGTAGTAGTAGTATGAGGAGGAGGAGGAGGAGGAACAGTAGCAGTATTAGTAGGAGGAGGAGGAACAGTAGCAGTAGTAGTAGTAGTGGAGGAGGAGGAGGAGGAACAGTAGCAGTAGTAGTAGGAGGAGGAGGAAGAGGAGGATGAAAAGTAGCAGTAGTAGGAGGAGTAGGAGGACGATGACGACAAGAAGAAGAAGAAGTAGGAATAGGACGACGACGAGGTGGAGTACTAGTAGAAGAATGAGGAGGAGGAGGAACAGTAGCAGTAGTAGTAGTAGGAGGAGGAGCAGGAGGAGGAACAGTACCAGTAGTAGCAGTAGGAGGAGGACGAAAAGGAGGAGGAACAGTAGCAGTAGTGATAATAGGAGGAAGAGGAGGAAGAGGAGCAGGAGAAGGAGGAGTAACAGAAGCAATAGTAGTAGTAGGAGCAGGAGAAGGAGGAGGAACAATAGCAGTAGTAGTAGTAGGAGGAGGAGGAACAGTAGCAGTAGTAGTAGAAGTAGGAGGATGAGGAACAGTAGCAGTATTGTTATAAGGAGGAGGAAGAAGAACAGTAGCAGTAGTATTAGGAGGAAGAGGAACAGTAGTAGTAGTATGAGGAGTAGTAGGAGGAACAGTAGTAATAGTAGGAGGATGAGAAGGAGGAAGAGCAGTAGCAGAAGTAGTAGTAGTAGTAGGAGGAGGAGGAGGAACAGCAGCAGAGGTAGTAGTATTAATAGGAGGAGGAGGAACAGTAGCAGTAGTAGTAGTAGGAGGAGAAGCAGGAGGAGGAACAGTAGTAGTAGGAGGAGGAGGATGAGTAAGAACAGTAGCAGCATTAGTAATAGTAGTAGGAGGAGGAACAGTAGTAGTAGTAGTATGAGGAGTAGGAGGAGGAACAGTAGCAGTATTAGTAGGAGGAGGAGGAGGAATAGTAGAAGTAGTAGTAGTAGGAGGAGGAGGAACAGTAGCAGTAGTAGTAGGAGGAAGAGGAGGAACAGTAGCAGTAGTAGTAGTAATAGTAGTAGTAGTAGGAGGAGGAGTAACAGTAGCAGTAGTAGTAGTAAGAGGAGGATGATGACGACAAGAAGAAAAAGAAATATGAGGAGGATGATGAAGACAAAAGATGAAGTAGGAGGAGGATGATAACGATAAGAAGAAGAAGAAGTAAGAGGTGGATGATTAAGACAAGAAGAAGAAGAAGAAGTAGGAGGAGGTCGATGACGACAATTAGAAGAAGAACTAGGAGGAGGATGACGACGAGGTGGAGTGTTAGTAGGAGAAAGAAGAGGAGGAGAAACAGTAGCAGTAGTAGTAGGAGGAGGACGATGACGACAAAAGAAGAAGAAGTAGGAGAAGGATGACGACGAAGTGGAGTAGTAGTAATAGAAGGAGGAGGAACAGTAGTAGTAGTAGTAGTAGTAGTAGTAGTAGTAGTAGTAGTAGTAGTAGTAGTAGTAGTAGGACGACGACGACAAGAAGAAGAGGAAGGAGGAGGACGACGAAGACGACGAGGTGGAGTAGTAGTAGGAGGAGAAGGAGGAACAGTAGCAGTATTAGTAGGATGATGACGACAAGAACAAGAACAAGGAGGAGGACGACGAAGACGACGAGGTGGAGTAGTAGTAGTAGGAGGAGGAATAATAGTAGTAGTTTTAGTATTAGCAGTAGTAGTAGTAGTAGTAGTAGGAGTAGTAGTAGTAGTAGTAGTAGTAGTAGTATTAGTAGTAGTAGTAGTAGTAGTAGTCGTAGTAGCAGTAGTAGGAGGCGGAGGAGGAGGAGGAGTAGTTGTAGTAGGAAGAGGAGGAGTAGTAGTAGTAGTAGGACGATGACGACAAGAACAAGAAGAAGGAGGACGACGACGAGGTGGATTAGTAGTAGTAGTAGGAGGAGGAGGAGGAACAGTAGCAGTAGTAGTAGGATTATGACGACAAGAACAAGAAGAAGGAGGAGGACGACGAAGACGACGAGGTGGAGTAGTAGGAGAAGGAGGAGAAGGAGTAGTAGCAGTAGTAGTAGGAGTAGGAGGAGGAACAGTAGGTGTAGTAGTAGGAGGAGGACGATGACGACAAGAACAAGAAAAAGGAGGAGGAGAGCGAGATGGAATAGTAGTAGTAGGAGGAGGAGGAACAATAGCATTAGTATTAGGAGGAGGACGATGAGGACAAGAGGAAGTAGAAGGACGAAGAGGACTAGGTGTAGTAGTAGTAGGAGGAGGAAGACAAGGAGGTATAGTAGTAAGAGAAGGAGAATGAAGACGATGAGTAGTAGGAGGAGGAGGAGGAAGAAGACGACGTCAAAAAGAAGAAGCATGAGGACGATGTGTAGTAGTAGTAAGTGGAGGGCGAGTAGTAGTAGTAGTAGTAATAATAGTAGTAGTAGTTGTAAAAGGTGTAGTAGTAGTAGTAATAATAGTAGTAGTAGTTATACTAGTAGTAGTTGCAGTAGTAGTAGTAGTAGTAGTAGTAGTAGTAGTAATAGTAGTAGTAGTAGTTGTAGAAGTTGTAGTAGTAGTAGTAATAATAGTAGTTATAGTAGTAGTAGTTGTAGTAGTAGTAGTAGTAGTAATAGTAGTAGTAGTAGCAGCAATAGTAGTAGTAGTAGTAATATTAGTAGTAGCTGTAGTAGTATTAGCAGTAATAGTAGTAGTAGCTGTAGTAGTAGTAGTAGTAGTTGTATAAGTAGTAGTAGTAGTAGTAGTAGTAGTAGTAGTAGTAGTAGTTGTAGTAGTAGCAGCAGTAATCGTAGTAGTAGTTGTAGTAGTAGTAGTTGTTGTAGTAGTAGTAGTAGTAGTAGTTGTAGTAGTAGCAGTACTAGTAGTACTAATTGTAGTAGTAGTAGTTGTAATAGGAGTAGCAGTAATATTTTTAATAGTAGTAGTAGTTGTAGTAGTAGTTGTAGTAGTAATATTAGTAGTAGTATTTACAGTAGTACTACTAGTATTAGTAGTAGTAGTAGGACGATGATGACAGAAAGAAAACAACGAAGCATACAAAGAATATTTTTGTATATAATAATATAATTGTGCTTTTTTTTAAGTGGCACTTCTTTTTTATGTAACAGTCAAATTCCTGAAGTTTGTGTCACATTTATTTACAACAAGAAAACCTCCACTTTCATGTCTGTTCTCACAACAAAAAATGTGAACTGAACAAGCGTGTGTCTCAGTTTCTTGATGCTATGAAAGATTTTGCTTTATTACGCTGCGAGGATATTTACATTGTCTAGTAATTTGTATTGTTTATTTTCTGTTGTAAAAGTACCTGCTCTTTATCTTTTCTATCTTTTACACAGACCGTCGTAGATAGAGGATATGAGACTGTAAGAGTAAAATAACATCAGGTTTTGCTTGGACACTGCCAACTTTATCTCTCTGTGGAGAAAAATAGACACCACGCACAAGAATCACCATAGAATGGCCTTAGTGATACTGCGGATTTATATATACTTATGTCCACAAACTAACGGTGTGTCACGTAGCAACACTAAATTTTATATATATCCATACACACATAAACTATTATTGTGTCGCTTAATAACATACATTTTTATATATACATATCTCCATAATCTATTGTTTATGTCACTTAAAGATACCAAGAAATATAACTAAAGCATGGAGAATGATATCTATACAATGGAAACAAAAACGAACATAAATTTTTATTGTTTTATTCATTTCTTTGGGTCTTGTTCTTAACGTTTTGCTGCTTTTAATTATGGAGAAAAAAAACGAGCAGAAAAAAAACATTCGAGTCTGAAGACAAATAACAAGGTTTTATTTTCTGTTTAACTGAGAATCTTCATTTCATGTTTAGCCGCTGTCAGTTACTCTTAAATTCTTCCACTCTGGTGACTGTTGTTTATTGTAAATTTTTTCACGTTTTATTGTTGACATATTAATGATGAACGTACATTATCCATTATTACTACCATGTATCAGTGTAACAAAGTGCCTTATTAGTTATCATTGTACATTATTATAGCCTTGTCTTTTAGGAGAGTATTATTATTATTCTTAATATTCTTATTGTTATTATCATTACTGTTACCATTTTTATTATAGTTATGATTATTATTGATAAATAGAACGTAGGTTAAAAACGATGGAAAATGTGAAAGCAGTTGGGAGAGAAACACTCCCACGGTATTACTAGTATAAAGATAGAATGCAGTAGATATTTACAAATACTAGACAGGATGGGCGCCAGTGATATAGGATGGATTAAGGAAACACATCCAGAATACGAACTAGGAAAATTTTATCAGATAACAGTAGTACATACAAAGTCAGACAGATGGACATAGTGTAAACAGATATCATCTACAGGTATATACAACGCTTGAAGAGTTCACTTACGCGAGAAAATCGAATAGACCGTTTTGACGAAACAGACTTAATGACAGGTGAAGAAGATTTGAAATAATATAGGACGCAGTTTACAGACAGTGATAGTCCAGCGGATCAATAAGATGACCAAAAAAAGTGTACTTTCTTGAAGACGCCCCGACAGTTACACACATCAAATATTAGTTCCATGAAGACTATCCAGAGAGTTACAAACATCAAATATTAGTTTCATGAAGACTATCCAGACAGTTACACACATTAAATATTAGTTTCCTGAAGACAGTCCAGACACATCAATATATCAAATATTAGTTTAATGAAGACTGTCCAGACAGTTGCACACATTAAATATTAGTTTAATGAAGACTATCCAGACAGTTACACACATTAAATATTAGTTTAATGAAGACTATCCAGACAGTTACACACATTAAATAATAGTTTCCTGAAGACTAACCAGACAGCTACACACATTAAATATTAGTTTCCTGAAGACTAACCAGACAGTTACACACATTAAATAATAGTTTAATGAAGAATGTCCTGACAGTGAAAGAAGAAAGCAATACAAAAGAACGTGGTAAAATAATAGGATATGTCTTACATTCACCATTCAAAAACATATTTAAGCACACTGTATACAAAAAATAATGGGAAAAAATGGGATTTCCAACACATTTGATAAAATAACATCACTACTGGATCTAGACCAACAAGCAGCAGTAAGAATAAATGGTGAAAGAACAGCTTGCTTTGATATAAAACAAGGGGTCCGTCAGAGGTGCATATTGTCACCTTACTTATTTAACTTAAATACTGAAAATATAATGACTAATGTCAGAGAAGATGCAGATAAAGAATATTATGATGCCATAACAATTGGAGCTAATGAAATACCAGAGATTAGATATGCAGATTACATAGAATTACTGTCCACAACACAAAAAGGAATGGAAAAACTAATTATGTCAGTCCGTAAGAAACGTGAATAGCAAAACCTCTATCTTAATGCGAACAAAACTAAATTGATATCAACTGACAAAACAACCAAGGCAGCTGAAATATATATTAATGAGAAAAAATTGGAAGAAGTGGAGAGTTTTGAATATCTTGGATCATTATTAACTAATATTGGAGATACAATGAGGAATATTAAAAGGAGGATATCTTTCGATCTTCAGAAAGTAAAACAATTAAAGAATCTGTGGAGAGGAGCAGACAGAACTACAAAAATAAGATTTTAAGGGCATCCATCTTTCCCATCCCAAAATATGCCAGTGAGACCTGGATACTTAACAAAACAGCTGAGAAACACATAAATGCCTTTGAATGTAGATGCTACAGAAGAGTTCTCCAGATATCGCGGACACAAAAAAGAACAAATGTATCAATATTACAATAACTTGGGTGTCTGAGTGGCGAAGTGGTTATTGCACTGGTCTCTCATGGCGAAGGTCGGGGTTTCGAATCCGGCCGGAGTCACCCCAGTCACCCAGCTGTAGAAATGGGTACCAGACTTCTTCTGGAGTTGGGGAAGGAAAGGCGGCCAGGCGTGATACTGACCATATCACCCTCTAGTGTGCTGACAGGTCAAGGAAAATATGGGCACTAACACCATATCCCTATGTGCCTCTAAGGCATGACAGAATTACCTTTACCTTACAATAACTTAGTTATGAAGAAGGTTGGCTAGTAAAGAGTATTAAATAAAGAAACCGTAAATATTTTGGACACATTAAACTTCATGATAATCTAGAGAAAACGGTCTTAGAAGGGTACATAATGGGAAAAAGAAAGAGAGGAAGACCAAGGCGAAGATGTCTGCAGGCCATCTTGCTCACATCCGAGAGACCTACAGGAGAGCTGTTAGGGAGGTAAAGTTCCCCAAGGGACATGCTAATGAATGAATGAATGAATATACGTGACTGCATCATAAATCATAGTGAGCTGGCACATATATATTTCTATTTAGATTCGTGCTGTGTGTATATTTTTAAGTAGAATTCTATAACATCAGTATTATGTTTTTCATTATATGATACTAATTATGTATAATTACAATACACTGTTCTACAGCACCGTCAGTATTAAATTTTTACCAGTATGAACATTTCAATTTTGTGTGTCATTTTTACATTACGTAAAATGTGACATTTATTCTAAGATAGTGAAGATACAAGTCACGGCAAAAAGCAAAGCTGGATTTTCAAAATGGAAAAGCGCTCTTCATGGTTTTGGTTTAAAAAAAAAGTGAAATGAAACTCAGAAATGTGTAAATTTTTATTATTACTAACAATCATATTTAGATTAGATGACCGCCATTACATTTGATACATCCAGCCAGGCGTCTGGAAAATTCCTGCATAACACCATTTAACATGTTCAAAGAGATATTTTCAATGCATTGCTGGATTGGATCCTTTAGGTCTGTAATTGACTGTGGTCGACTAGCGTACAAGTAACCCGATAAAAAGAAGTATGGGGCCGATAAATCTATGAACTCTGGGCCGCTTTTATTAAGGTTGTAGTTAATCTAGTGGAGTAGGCTGGAGCCATCTGGTCAGCTTTTATTAAGGTTGTAGTTAATCTAGTGGAGTAAACTGGAACAATCTTGTCAGCTTTTATTAAGGTTGTAGTTAATCTAGTGGCGTAGGCTGGAGCCATCCTGTCAGCCTTTACTAAGGTTGTAGTTAATCTAGTATAGTAAACTGGACCCATCTTGTCAGCTTTTATTAAGGTTGTAGTTAATCTGTTATAGTAAACTGGAGTCATCTGGGTCACTTTTGTTAAGGCTGTAGTTAATCTAGAGAATTAGACTGAAGCTATCTGTGGTATTATGACCTGATGTTTCCCACCTGCTGTCTATTGTCAATGCCTATTTATCTCCTTCCTCAGTCAATCGACTACCATTACTTTTCGCTTATCTACATTTAACTGGCCGTATTTTCTGCCTATCCTTCTGACAAGATAATTAAGAGCACGCGTCTTTCCCATGGTAACACATGCCTGTGAGACCAAAACAACTGAGAAACATATGAACACCTTTGAATGTAAATGCTATACAAGAGGTCTTCAAATATCGTGGACACAAGAAAGAACCAATATATCCATACTACTAGAATTTAATACTGAAGAAGGTTGGCTATTAACAAGAGGATTAAACAGAGAAAATGTAAATATTTTGGACACATTAAACGTCATGAGAATTTAGAGAAGACCGTCTTTGAGGGGTACATAATGTGGAAATGAAAAAAGAGAAATGCCATCGTTGATGACCTGCAATCGGATGTATCGGCAGCAGGGCATCTTGCTTACAACCGAGAAGCCTACAGGAGAGCTGTTAGGGAGGCAAAGTTCCGCAAGGGACCTGCACATGACCAACTGATTGACTGAAACATTACACCTCTATACCTCTGTCTACCACCATTAGTGTTATAATCCAAAGCGTTTTGATTTTATTTTGAAGAAAAGGAAAAACAAACATAACTGAAATTATTGTCCCAGTACCTGTCAAGTGATTAGTGTCCGAGGGATTCAGTGACGTGATTAAGTGTCTGGGTGATTTAGTGGCTCATATAAAAATAGTTTCAGTTATTGTAATAACAAGAAATAAACAACGCTAATATAAATATACATTTAACAGCAGATAACACTGACGTTGAAAAAGTAATGGGAAAGAAGGAACTGACATGTTTAATCAGAACGGAGAAAGATTAATTGTAATATGTCTAACAGAGGGCATGGTCATTGGAGGCACAAAATTCCCACACAAAGAGATACATAAAACAACGTGGATATCTCCATATGATAGAACTAGAAACCAGATAGATCATTTGTGTATTAGAAAGCAATACAGAACATCTCTGATAGATGTAAGGGCATATAGGGCGGCAGATGTTAACAGTGATCACAACCTGTGCATATGGAAAATAAAACTAAAACTGAAAAGCCAACACAATAAATCAGTACACAGAAAGATAAACAGCCACAGCCTACAAGACGAGCACACTAACAGTAATTTTAATCAAGAACTTGCCAATCATTCCACAATACCCAGTAAAGTAGAGGAGAAAGGTGTATATTAATTATGGAATTCTTACAACACAGCCATAATCACAGCAGCAAAAGCAGGCCCTGGACAGAAAAAAAAAACAAATAGAAAAGCATAGATATCAGATAAAACATGGAAGTATATACATGAAAGACGAGCAGCCAAATTATACATCTTTAATGTAAAAACAGATCTTGGAAAAGATCTGGCGAAAGCAACATATAAAGATATAGACAGGAAAGTAAAAAGTTCAGCTAGAAGGGATAAAAGAGAATACATAGACAACATGGCGAAAGAGGCAGAGAAAACAGCAAAAACAGGAGACAGCAAAACTTTATATAACATACAAAAGAGGCTAACAGGTACTATTAAATCCAAATAAAGACCAATCCTTAGCAAAACTGGAACCCTATTAACATCAAGTAAAGACCAAAAGCAAAGACAGGCCGAACACTTCCAAGAAATGCTTAATCGACCACACCAAAAAGAATTGTTAAACCTTGAAACTGACTTACCAACTAAACAACTAAATGTCAACCTAGATGAAATTAAATTGCATGAAATTGAAACAGCAGTGAATTTAATGGCTAACAACAAAGCTGCAGGTGAAGATGAGAAAACATCCGAAATGCTAAAAGCTTTCAATAGTAACAACATGAGACAAATACAGAGAATGTTTAACAAGATTTGGAAGGAAGAAAAGGTCCCTTCTAAATGGAATAAAATGAATCATTGTTAAAATACCAAAAAAATGGCAACCTTAGTGACTGTAACAACTGGAGAGCAGCAACATTTATATCAGTTGTGTGAAAAGTATTTTGATTAGACTTAAAGATATAGTGGATAAAGCAATGAGAGAAGAACAAGCAGGATTTCGAAAAGAAAGAAGCTGTCTCGACCAGATCTTTAGTCTAAGAATAATACTCGAAGAAAATATTGAAAAGGAGAAACAATTAATACTGAACTTCATAGACTTTAAAAAGGCATTTGACAGCATACACAGAGATTCATTGTGAAGAATTTAAGTCTATATGGAAAACCATCTAAATCTGTCAATATCATTAAGGACTTCTACAATGGATATGTTTGTGCAGTCAAAATAGAAGAAGGGATGAGTGAATGGTTACATATTGAAACAGGCGTGAAACAAGGATGTATACTGTCTGTTTTGCTTTTTAGAATTACAATAAACTTCAAAAAGAAAAAATGCTGCACAGGTAACATAGTAATTGACTGGGTACATGAGACCCAACTAGAAGATCTTGATTTTGCTGATGACATAACTCTTATCTGTAACAATGTGAATTCTATGCAAGAAAAAACAGATAGGATGGTTTCACTGGCTAGCAAAATAGTACTTGAGATTAACAAGGACAAAACAAAAATAATTAAAATTCCCGTTAATCAAAATGGAAAAATTTACATAGAAGGGATATATATATTGAAGACGTCAATCAATTTGCATACCTTGGCAGCTACATAGACCAGAATGGTGACACCAGAAAGGAAGTTAGAATTAGAAATGCAAATGCAGCATCGATCTTCAAGATTCTTGAGAACATATGGCGTTAAAAAGTTATGAGCACAAAAACCAAGTTAACATTATTCAATTCAAATGTAATATCCATCATTTATGCATGAGAAAAGTGGAAAACAACTAAAGAAAAAAATAATATTTATGAATAATCTTTATTTTCAAAGGGTAAAGAATTGGGCACGCAGGCCCGTCTTACATTCTGCCCTTCATCACTTCATCTTTCATTCTTCCCACACACTCGATTTAGTACAAAAATACAAATTAAATTAGGAAAAACATATCAAAAGAGTGTAAGATTTAACTACTACATTCAAAGTAAAAGAGAAGAAGTAATTAACCTAATAAAATAGCACTCACGCACACATACACACGCAGACATATACATAAATAAAAATACATTGTAAATACAGATCTTCTAACATATGTTTTTTTTTCTTAACAAACATTAAAATAATTTCTAACAATATCTAACAAGTTGCTTTTCTAACTATGTCATTGAAGTACTTGATGATTTACGAGCCATGTGTTGAGAGAGTGCTGGTTATTTTATGGAGGCATATAATTACAAGCAAGTAAATAATGAAACAGGTTTGAGTTAAAAGATGAAGTATTACCAATGGATTTTAAATTGTAGGGGAGGGTGTTCCAGAGCTGTACTGCAGAGTATGCAAGGCTTTTCTTGTACAGATCAATCCTGGGTTTAGGAAGAAGTCAGTTTTTTAAACGCTGGCTATGTTTAGTGTTATACGTAAACAGTGACCACAAGTAAGGCAGAGCATTGTGCGACAGAATTCTGTGAACAAACTTAACTTTGTTAAAAATGATTCTATTTTTGAGGGGTAGAATTTTGAGTTGTTTGTGTTGATCAACAGTCTGTACTGGGTGTTTGTCACAAATAAGATTTAATGCTCGATTGTGAAGTGAGTGGAGCGTTTTTGTGTTTGAGACTGAGCATCCATCCCAGATTGTGGAACAGTAATCTAAGCGTGTTTGTATGTGTGATATGTTGTATATTTTTCTTGTCGATAAAGTGTTTAATTTTGACTAAGTGGTAAACTTTCTGTGCAATCAAATTTGTTAGGTTATGTATGTGAGAATTCCAAGTTAAATGATGACATTAGACAAGAAATTAGACTCTTTTGAAAACAAATGCCTAAGGAAATACTCGGCATCAAGTTGAACGAATTGAAGAACATTTCAGAGATACGACAGATGACTGAACAACAACCAGTTTCATGGGTGATCAGGAAAAGGAGATGGACATATGTTGGTCACTTGATGAGAAGAAACAGTTAGAGGGGAGCAACCAAGCAAGCTATAAAATGGAATACAGCAAGCCAAAGAAAAAGAGGCAGACCGCGTGAAACTCTGAGGAGGACATTGTTAAGAGAGGCCAAATCAACATACATAAAATCCTTTGATGAGGTGAAAGACTCGCCGAAGACAGGAAAAATTGGCGAACTACCTTATGAGCTCTATGTGACGTTTAACGGCAAGGGAAGGATATAAGATATAATATATATATATACATATATATATATATATATATATATATATATATATATATATATATAAGATTATAACAAGAAACACTAACACGTGATGATATAAATATACTTCCATTTACTCTAACAACAACAAAATAAACAGTGATGAAACAAATATGCTTTCATTTATTTTAATAACAAGCAATAAACAGTGCTGATATAACTACGCTACCACTCAAACAAACTACCACAAGCAAGAAGAAATATCTAATACTTGACCCAGTTTATTAAAACTTCAAAATTAAAAAAAATGTTCTATGACTGACTATAATAAACTGAGGAGTCACAGACAACAAAGATAAAAGGTTAAACTGAAAACAATTTTCTCAACAATCAGTGATTGAAATCAACTAAGCCGATTTATTTCATAAATTAAGACTTAGGATATGTTTTGTAGGTAACCAAGCAAACATTGCGCTGAAAACTGGCGCACATACAAACTATGAAAAGAGACCAAGGATTTAAGTACCGTCAAAAAGCGTCAGCTTCTGTATATAACGATACTTCAAGCATGAACGATCTCACAGCTGCATAAACATTCTCTGCTAACATATCATAAGTATTTATCTCCCTTTCTGTGAAAGGATATAACCAACTTGTACTCAACACTTGACATGTAAAAGGAACAGTGCAGTACAACTTTGAAGTAGTACTCCTTTCCTTGAATGCTACAGCGGATTATTTTAAGCGGTTACTTGCCTAACTGTAACACTAAGACTCAGAAACTTTACATAGATATACACCATGTAACTAACATAGATATACACCGTGTAACTGTATACTATCGCATATATGCATCATGTAACTGTATATTAACATAGCTATGCAACGTATAACTGTATACTAACATAGATATACATCGTGCAACTCAATACTAATATAGATATACGCCATGTAACTGTATACTAATATAGATATATACAATGTAGCTGTTTTCTAACATAGATATACACCATGCAACTGTATATTAACAGAGATATACGATTTGTAACTGTACACAAACTTAGATACACATCATGTAACTGTATTTTAACATAGATATACACCAAGAAACTGTATACTAACATAGATATACAAAATGTAACGGTATAATAATAATGATATACACCGTGTAGTTGTATACTAACATAGATATACACCGTGTAAGCGTATACTACCATACATATTCACCGTGTAACTGTATACTAACATAGATATACACCATGTAACTGTATACTAACATAGATATACACCATGTAACTGTATACTAACATAGATATACACCATGTAACTGTATACTAACAACAAACCAGGCCAACATTAACAAGGCCACTACATTGTCAGGGACAAGAACATCACCCATCTTTCTTGAGAGGCATCTCAACCTTGATAAATAACAAATGGCAACACTTAACATTGAGTCCGAATATCTGAGAAGTCAGAATGTGAACTAACATCGAAATGTTTTAATGGGAAACCAAAACGAGTGTATGAATGGTTGCAAAATGAAAGTAAGAGAATGGAAACTAAGATGAAGAAGTCAACATATGTACACACAAACCATCCCGGCGAGTTGCGTCGCCATAGGAAACTAACTAACACTGAGACTGTTAAAAGCATACTGACCTCGATCATTCCCAAAGATACATGCACAACTTTCCAACAAGAATCACTTTTGTCCTTCAAATGACAACCAAGTTCTCAAAACACTGCCAAGTGATTTCACAAATGTGTTCTTAAAAAAAAAAGAATTAAAGGAGCTAAAACACTAAATATTGATTCAATAAACATGAACAATCATCCAGGATCGAAAGCAAGAGATCTTCTCTCTCTCTCTCTCTCAGTTCAAGCAGAATTCCCATCACGTGAAAAAAGTTAACCCCAGACCCCGTGGCCAAGTGGCCAAAGGGAACACGGAGATATATTATGTTCCGTACTTGCAAAATCGCCTAAACAGTGACCATATACTTTGACAACAAATAACTGAGTTACATCCCCTATTTTGTTATACCGTAGACTGTTAATAGAACTGGTGACGGAGCAGATATTAGAATGCCCTAACTACAGGTGAGTTACCTGCTGTAACCAGTAAGTCATTCATTCATTCATTCATTCATTCAAGTCAGTACAGGATATAACATACTTTCACTAAATAGAGTAAGTTAACGAAGATGAGAGAAACATGGAGAATGCACACTCAGAAAAATTAGAACACAAGATAAGGAGAAATAAAAATCTTGAAGGAGCCATTCATTTTGTTAATATTCTTTTATGTACTCCAGGTTATCTCAGACAGGTTTTGTGTAAGCTAATAAGACAACTGCAGTGTAAAAGTTGGGAAATAATCAATGAAAGACTCAGAGAGACAAATATGTTTAAATTAATACACGTACGTGGTCAATTTGGTTAAAGCGATAGGGGTATCCCCTATCAAAGGACAAGTAAGACGCCTCCTTACCTCCGTCAGTCTATGGGGCACCCTTGGGCAAGGTGGAGTACCTGTATAACCCCCCGATCAGGGTGACGTGAAGCCATGGGAGCAGGTGGTGGATGGAATGGGAGAGCAGCTGACAGATAATGTTGGTTATGGTCACCATTATATGATGGTAGGCAGATGATCTCAATGTAGGGGCAATGGATACGATCACTGACTAGTACAGTCACTGCCCGGAAGGAAAGAAATGGTAAACTATCTTCTGGAAATATACCAAGAAACTCAAACAGCAACATTGAAAGTCAAATAGGAAAAAGATCTGGTGGCGAGTCCCCCAGGCCAGATAGATCTAATTTTAACAATGGGGAAGAGTGTGAGACACAGGTCAGTACTAGTAATTGTGATGACGGACAAAATCCTGACGGTGTTACTAAGGAAAACACCTGCATCAAATTAAAAAAGAAAAATAAGAGTAGGAACATGGAATGTATGAATTCTGTATGAGAGAAAGTATCAAATAATAAGTGACGGGATGAAAAGAACAGGGATACACATTTTAGGAATCTGCGAACATTGATGGAAAGAATCAGGACACTTCAAGAGCGAGAATGATAATATCTTTATATACTCTGGTGGAGAATTAAGAGGAAAGAATGGAGTGGCTTTTTACTTGAACAAATCAACATCAAAAGCATTATTAGGCTACAATCCAGTAAGTGATAGAATCCTCACCATCAGACTTAAGGGCATACCTAGAAATGTAACAATCATTCAGATATATGCACCTACATCAGCAGCAAAAGAAGAGGAAGTAGAAGACTTTTATAACACACTGCAAACGACAGTAGACCAGGTAAGGAAAAATAATATTGTATTAATAATAGGGGATTTTAATGCAAAGATTGGTACAGAAAGAGCAGAAAATGAAGGACATGATGTAGGGAAATTTAGCATAGGACATAGAAATGAGGCAGGTAACAATCTAATAGCCTTTTGCATGGAAAATGAGCAAATTATTGGTAACACACTTTTAAACAACATCCAAGAAGAATTTGCACATGGACATCACCTGATGGGAAAACCAAGAATCAAATAAATTACATTTATTTGTACTTATTATTTTTTATACATTTATATATAAGAAGGGATGTGGTGGTTCCTTGCTGCCCAATACTAAACAGTGCACTGTGACGCCAGTCTCAGATAAGACATTAGAAGATCTCTGTCAGGATATAATCCACAGTTCAGAGAATATTCAGGTTGAGTCAGGCAGCTGGGAGGCAATGCAGCCTTCCGACGAGACCAGAGACAAGATTAACTTTCCACCAGCAAGTGCAAAAAGCATATGGGAAAACCTAGACGCAGGATTATGCAAAGAACTGGACAAACAGCTAAGAGAAAAAATCCTGGACCAAAAGCTGGAAGCATTTGGTAACATCATATACCTTCACTGCCACAAAGAGTTTGGAACCAAACAGGCAAAAAGCGAAAAAGTGGCACCAAGAAAGTCCAAAAGACAGAGGAAAATAGAAGCAATAAGACAGCAGAAGAACCACGCCCGGAAAATGTTCAAGAAGGCACATGAGTCAGAAAAAGAAGGACTAAGACAGGTTTGGCAGCATCTAAAACCCCAGCACAATGTCCTTTGCAGAGCTGAAAGACTATGAAAGGAAGAGGGAAACCAGATACGAAAGAGAGAAGTTCTACAGAGATCCCTTCGGATTTGCCAAGCAGTTATTTGAACAGCCAAAATCAGGTACGCTGAAAGCAGGTAAGGAGGTGCTCGAGGAACATCTGAGCAAGACATACTCTGATAAAAATCAGCATACACCTCTCGAGCAGATGAAAGGTCTAGTGTGGCCCTGTGCACCAGGCAGCAAATTCAAACGTTGCCCACCAACCTCACAAGAAGTAGAGAGCGTTGTAAGAAAAGCTATAAGCAAGACCCCACCAGGCCCAAATGGCGTTCCTTACATACTATACAAAAGATGCCCTGAAGTACTAAAGAAGCTTCATAAACTCCTACAAACAGCATGGGCCAAAGGAGTCATATGTAGAGAATGGAAAAAGGCTAACGGAGTATACATCCCCAAGGAGCAGAATTCCACTGAAATCAACCAGTTCCGGCCGATCTCACTTCTGAATGTGAAAGGAAAGATATTCTTCTCTGTGATGGCAAAAAGACTAACAAAATACCTCCTAGACAATGGTTACTTTGGTACATCCGTGCAGAAGGGAGGAATTCCAGGTTTCCCAGGATGTCTCGAGCATGCGTCAATGATTTGGGAAGCTATTCAGCAGGAAAATTCTGGAAAGCAAGATCTACAGGTAATATGGCTTAAACTAGCCAATACGTATGGCTCAGTACCGCACCAGATGATATGGCTAGCACTAGACATGTATCATGTGCCAAAAGAAATCACAAATATGCTGAAAAGGTACTTCACAGGGTTCCTCATGAGGTTTGGAACATTACAGGATGGATCGAGTTCCAGGTAGGAATTGCAATGGGTTGTACAATATCTCCCATTCTGTTCGTACTAGCCATGCAAGTAATCCTGAGAGCAGCAGAAAGAGCAGCAGAAGTCCCAAGATTCAGAAATGTATGTCAAATGCCACCACTAAAAGCATTCATGGATGACACAACAGTAATAACAATCAGTAAAGCACAGGCACGAAAGATGTTAGAGCGTTTGGACAGCCTTATCATATGGTGCCGCATGAGCTTCAAGCCAAAGAAGTCAAGAAGCATGTCACTCATGAAAGGGAAAGTGATAGAAAGATCGTACACAGTGGCAAATCAAATAATCCCGACTGTAGAAGAAGAACCAGTGAAGAGCCTTGGCAGAGTATATGATGCTTTCATGAAGGACTCAAGTGCTGTGAAGCAGGTTATAGAAATGGCGCAGAATGGACTGAGCATCATAGACAAAAGCAGGCTACTGGGTAAGCTCAAAATATGGTGCCTCCAGTTAATGCTGACTGCAGAACTGATGTGGCCACTACTCATTTACAAAGTAAGTACCAGCACAGTAGAGGCAGTCGAAAGAAAGATAAATAAAGCCATAAGAAAGTGGTTGGGCGTACCACCAGGATTAACTGATGTAGCGCTGTACTGCAAGAAGAGCAAACTGCAGCTACCATTCAGATCTGTGGTTGAAGAATACAAGGTAGGAAAAACAAGATTTGCAATGATGCTACAAGAATCTACAGATCCGGTGGTACGAGAAGTGCAGCCAACTCTTAAAACTGGACGAAAGTGGAAAGTAAATGACGAAGTGACCACAGCCAGGGAAACGCAGGAGCTGAAAAAAGTAATAGGGTACACCCAGACCAACAGAAGGGAATTTGGTCATGGTGAAATCAAATGGTAGTCAAAGGCCTCCTGCAAGGAAAGAAGGGTTATGATCATCAGTGAAGTAAGGAATTCAGAGGATGACAAGCGGGTCCAGAAGGCAGTCCAACAATCACAACAAGGGCAATGGACAACATGGGAGGAAGTCCTGCAGAGATCACTAACATGGAATGACATCTGGAAAATGGCACCCTTGAGGCTCAGCTTCATCATCAGAGCTACTTATGACCTTCTGCCTACAGGTTCCAACCTATACAAATGGGGTGTATCAGAAGATACAAAGTGCCCTCTCTGCAACGAAAGGCAAACATTGGAACATGTGCTGTCAGCATGTAGAGTGTCTTTAGGGCAAGGACGGTACACCTGGCGGCACAACAGAGTGTTGCAGGAACTAGTAGCCATCGTAGACAGGGCAAAAGATAAAGCAAATAACAGAAAAAGAGTTGAGGTCCCACCTAAATACTTCATAGGTGCTGGTACGACATCCAAAATTGAAATCAGGGACATTCCCTTACCATCACTGCTAGATGGTACAAATGACTGGGATGTGATAGCGGACCTTCCAGGAAGAAGAGAATACCCGACTGCCATCAAAAACACAGGAATGCGACCGGACATTGTAGCGTACTCCACAGAAAAACAGGAATTAATAATGATCAAGCTTACGGTCCCCTACGAAACTAGAATAGAGGAACAGCATTTATTCAAATTGGAGAAGTACAATGATCTGGTCAAGCAACTGAGGCAGGGGGCAGGAATCAGGGCAAAAGTGATAGCTGTAGAAGTGGGAGCAAGAGGATTCGTAGCAACATCAGCATACGACCTATGTAAGCAACTGGGCATAAAGGGACACGCAAGAGCAAGGGCATTGAGAAACCTTTCAGAAACAGCAGAAAAGGCCTCATGGTGGCTGTGGAGTATGCGAAACAAGCATTGGGAACATAAGTAATTTCATTTGTCACAACCAGTACCAGTCCTCCGTAGCTAAATCGCTAAAGACGCACTTCAAAAAAGTGCAGTGGCAACTGGAAGATCACGGGTCCCGGTCCAAAAAAAAACAAAAAAACAACAGCTCCCAAGACCTCTGGGAGTCATGACCCAGAGGGGCCCACCTCCCACCCCTTAGAGTGTCAGGAGTTTAATAGGGCCGAAACACTTGTCTGAGGGGGGTACCTCCTCTGATGATCTGACGGAGTTGTGTTGTTGTTTCGCTCTCTACAGTAGAGAGTTTCCTGCATATATATAATGCAAAGAAGTTGGAGGTCAAATATAACATCAGCAAACTTTGCCAGGTGCTGATAGTGACACTGACCATGAGTTATTAATAGCGGACATGAAGATAAAGTTACAGGATCAAGACCACTCCACTTTGATCTTACAAAAATACCAGAACAATACACTATAGAAATGAAGAACCTTTTCGAAATCCTGATGGCTGTACAGGAGGAGATGACACCAGCTGGCTACACAGGCAAGAGATATCTTAATAACAACAGCTAAAGAATTGTCCCAGTAAAGAAACCACAAAAGAATGGATGATTACAGCAGGCACACTAGACACACTAGAACTGATAAAACATTGGAGAGATATGAAGACGCAATAGAAAGAGACAAACAACAACAAAGAGGAATATAAATCTTTAACAAAAAGAATTACGAAGAAACATAAGAAAAGACACAAAAAAATACATATAAGATGGGAAATACCTTGTTAGAGACAGAGGAAATTCTAGAAAGATGGAATGAATATTGTAGAGCAGTGCATGAAACAACTGACTGTGAAAGCAGAAATCTACAGCATGAATTATTATTGGAGGAGAAAGAACCCGAACAAACAAAATGCTAAATCACCAGGATGTGATGAGATAACAGCTGAACTTATTAAAGCAGGAGGAAAGGAATGTGCAACAATCTATCATGCACTATGTAAAAAGATATGGTATTCAGGTATTTCCTCAAAAGAATGGAAAAAAAACTGTATTCATATCATTGACAAAAAGGGGAAATGAAATTATGCTGAAACTACGTAACTGTTGCACTGATTGGTCATGCTAGCAAAATTCTGTTAAAAATCATAATGGGTAGACTTCGTAAGAAAATATAAGAAGTCAATATGGTCCAAGCTGCTTTCAGGCAAGGAAGAGTATCAAGAGATCATAAATTCAATATAATATTAATAATAGACAAATGCAGAGAGTTTAATGTGAATCGATATTTAGCATTTATAGACTACTCAAAGGCATTTGATTGTGTACAACACCAGAAACTTTGGGAAATAATGGGAAAAATGGTATTTCCAACCCATTTGATACAATTAACATCACTGTTGTATCTAGACCAACAAGAAGCAGTAACAATAAATGGTGAAATAACAATTTTGTTTGACATAAAACAAGGGGTCCGTCAGAGGTGCATATTGTCACCTTACTTATTTAACTTGTATATTGAAAATATAATGAGGAATGTTAGAGAAGATGTAGACAGAGAATATTACGATGCAATAACAATTGGAGGTTATGAAATACCAGAGATTAGATATGTTGATGACACAGTATTACTGTCCACAACACAAAAAGGAATGGAACCCTTATTATGTCAGTCCGTAAGAATAGCGAAGAGCAGAACCTCTATCTTAATGCAAAGAAAACTAAATTGATGACAATTGACAAAACAAACAAGACAGCTGAAATCTTTATCAATGAGGAAAAACTGGAAGAAGTGGAGAGTTTTGAATATCTCACTACTAACTAGGAATGGAGATACAATGAGGGAAATTAAAAGGAGGACATCTATCGCTCTTCAGAAAGTAAAACAAATAAAGAATCTGTGGAGAGGAGCAGACAGAACCACAAAAATACGATTTTTAAGGGCATGCATCTTTCCCATAGCAACATATGCCTGTGAGACCTGGACACTTAACAAAACAACTGAGAAACACATAAATGCCTTTGAATGTAAATGCTACAGAAGAGTTCTCCAAATATCGTGGACACAAAAAAGAACAAATATATCTATACTACAAGAGCTTAATATTGAAGAAGGCTGGCTAGTAAAGAGGATTAAAGAGAGAAAACTTAAATATTTTGGACACATTAAACGTCATGTTAATCTAGAGAAGACCGTCTTGGAAGGGTACATAATGGGAAAAAGAAAGAGAGGAAGACCACGGCGAAGATGGCTGCAAGACATAGTTGATGATCTGAAAATGGATGCATCAGCAGCATGCCATCTTGTTCACAACCGAGAGGCCTACAGGAGTGCTGTTAGGGAGGCAAAGTTCCGCAAGGGACATGCAAATGAATGAATGAATGAAATGACGTGGTCAATAAATAAATAAATCAATTAATCAAAGATGTACTTCGTAAAAGATAACTCGTTTCTGTCAACATTAATGGAGTATCTGTGAAAGAGAAACACATGATATTGACAAATCGGCAGCGATGTTAATCATGGTATGACGGACAAGTGAGAAATATGAGGAGAAACGCTGATAGAGCAAACATGCACCGATTGATGATGATGATGATGATGATGATGATGATGATGATGATTAACCGTGAATGTTTAAATCTGGAACGATCATTCTACTACAGTACGTACGGAACATCGAAGAAGAAAAGTCCCCTACTCCGAATCTAGACTTGTATGTTTCCTTCTTGGTGAACTCTTCAAACAAAATAGTTAACATATCATTGAAGAACTCTCTGATCAAAATATTTAACATAGAGTTGTAGAGCTATCTGAACAAAATAGTTAACATAGAGTTGTAGAACTATCTGAACAAAATAGTTAACATAGAGTTGTAGAACTATCTGAACAAAATAGTTAACATATAATCGCGGAACTCTCTAAATAAAATAGTTAACACAGAATAGGAGACTCTCAAAATGAAATAATTAGCATATAATCATAGAACTTCTAAATACATTAAGTAACATAGAATCGTATAATTCTTTAAACAAAATAGACAATATAAGAGGAAGTAGTTATTTATATTAGTCTGAGACACGTGATTAAAAACAAAAACAACATGATGAGGAGTCTAAATTAGTAATAAAAAGAAAAGTACAATTTCTATTTTAGAGAGAGGAAAGAAATGAAAGAAGAGAGTAGAGAGTGAGAGAGACACAGATAGAGAGAGGAGAGAGAGAGGGAGGGAGAGAAGGAGAGAGAGGGAAAGAGAGACAGAGGGAGAGATGGGGAGAGAGTGAGGAAGAGAGAGGAGAGAAAGGAGCGACCCTGTGAAAGGACATAAAGAGAAAAATCAATAGACACACACACAATAGAAAGAAGAGAACAAAGACTAGTAGACAAACACAATAGAAAGAAGAGAACAAAGACTAGTAGACACACACACAATAGAAAGAAGAGAACAAAGACTAGTAGACACACACAATAGAAAGAAGAGAATAAAGGCTAGTAGACACACACACAATAGAAAGAAGAGAACAAAGACTAGTAGACACACACACAACAGAAACAAGAGAACAACGACTAGTAGACACACACAATAGAAATAAGGCAACAAAGACTAGTAGACACACACAATAGAAGGACGAGAAGAAAGATTAGTACACACTCATAATAGAAAGAAGAGAACAAAGACTAGTAGACAAACACAATAGAAAGAAGATAACAAAGATTAGTAGCTACACACAATAGAAAGAAGAGAACAAAGACTAGTAGACACACGCACACAATAGAAAAAAGAGAACAAAGACTAGTAGATACACACAATAGAAAGAAGAGAACACAGACTAGTAGACACACACACAGTAGAAAGAACAGAACAAAGACTAGTAGACACACATAATAGAAAGAGTTAACACAGGATAGTAGACATAGGCAATAGAAAGAATAGAATAAAGACTAGTAGACACGCAGAATAGAAAGAAGAGAAAAAAGACTAGTAGACACACACACAAAAGAAAGAATAGAACAAAGACTAGTAGACACACACAATAGAAAGAAGAGAACAAAGACTAGTAGACACACACAATAGAAAAAATATAAAAAAGACTAGTAGACACACCCAATAGGAATAAGGGAACAAAGACTAGTAGACATACACAGAATATAAAATGAAGAGAACAAAGATTAGTAGACACACCCTATAGAACGAAAAGAACAAAGACTAGTAGACACACACAATAGAAAAAAGAGAACAAAGACTAGTACAAACGCACAATAGAAAGAAGAGAACAAAAACTTTTAGACACACACTATAGAAAGAAGAGAACAAAGACTAGTAGACACACACAATAGAAAGAAGAGAACAAAGACTAGTAGACAAACAAAATAGAAAGAAGAGAACAAAGACATGTAGAAACACACAATAGAAAGAAGAGAACAAAGACTAGTAGACACACACAATAGAAAGAAGAGAACAACGACTAGAGAAAGAGAAAACATAGAAACATGATGATGTCAAGTTAAACACAAGCCACACTAAGTCAGAAGATTATTAACATCAATCCCAGCATGCTCTTAGTAAGAGACCACACAGAACAATAATAAAAGAAAAGCTGACATGACGGGCCGTGTTCTACTTGTATGAAAGAAAGAGATGGAAAGAGTGAGGAAAGTGGACAAACACAAGAATGACGGAAAGCAAAATGAGCACATACAACTGAAGAACATACAATAATTCAATATTTCGGCAAAAGCCTTTTTCAAGGATCACATAGAAAAACAACATAACATACATAACGACGAAAAATAGATGAAAAATATAGACTTAGCTTTTTGGCCTCGATCCAGTTTGAAAGATAGACACACATTTTTTGTTTCGGTATGTGACCCTTGAAAAAGGCGTTTGCTGAAATATTGGATTATTGAATGTGTCTCAGTTGTATGTCATCATGTTCCTTTCCTTCCTTCTTGTTTCTACCCACTCTTTCCATCTCTTTGTAAAACAGAACCGTACGTCTTCACCTACTTTCATCAATAGAACCAGTTTTACCGCAGTTGTCATTTCTCTTTTCTATGAAAGACAGAGAATCAGTGGCGGAAAGATGACGTAGTAACTGAAAAATAGCGTGAGCCCATCCAGGACAGCTGTAAGATCCGACTCTGGGGTTGAGATTATGTTATGTTGATATGTATGAAAGTTGTCTCCATGGAGGGGAGAGAACTGAAAGGATTTATTAAGAAAGTTGTCTTCCAAGTCTCAAAGTGATTTCTATTTATTTGATTTTATTGATTTATTATTTTTTTAAGACGACGAAAGCAACAGGCCATGACCCGGTGAAACTTCAAACCAGGTCCACCCGTGACGAGATGTGGACCCGGCACTGAATGTGCAGATTTTATTGATTTATTTTTAACATTTGAAAACGTTTAAAATGTGCTAGTTTAAATGCTTATGTCATTCTAAATCTTATGTGTATTCTGAACACTGTCAAGAACTCTGGACGCAGTGATTACGTCGGCAAAGAAAGCTACGTTTTTTATTTTATTTTGCTTTTCCACTGAATTAACAAGAACATAATAAACTTGAACTCCAGGATCAGTGAAAAGAATGAAAAGAAAAGAAAACTCAATAAAAGCAGTCACGTGATTTCTCAGTTAAATCAGTAATACTAAGATTCTGACGTAACTTACTTCCCCTTGCTGGGTTATATATTAGACCTTGTATCGTAGAAGCTACTAGACTTTACTGCGGTAAGTACAACAGTAAATATACATTTGTTCATTTTCACTGTAAAGATAAGATTAAAATGTGGATCACAGGAAAAGCTCATACAGGTCAAGAATCCATAAGGCTAAGAATATATTCTATGTACAAATTACAAACGAATTTTGGTTATTAAAATGTGCTGAATACCTCAAAAAAATTATCTAAAATTGTAAATGTAGATTGTGTGATTTATCAAGTCATATAAATTTCAAAGACTTTTTCTTCTCATTAATTCTAGAATGTTTAATTTATCAAGTCATATAAATGTCACAGACATTTTCTTCTCACATACCTTCATAATAGTTGAGCAGTTGTCAGCCACGTCATCAAATATATTTTTTATAAACTTTAAATGGCTACTTAAATTCTATCTGTGTAGCTCAGTATGGAAAAATGTATTTGAACTTTAACAGTCAATTTAGATGTGAGAAACAGAAAAATTGTAAGAAGATAATTGAGTACATATATTCTAACTACAATGTGGCGCGCAACTGACTAACAACCGGATGATTATTAGGTAGTCTTCTTATTCCTTAATTTTATCTTACATTCTGTTCCCCTACTTCTCTGGGACTCTTTTAACACAGAAGAGTCACGTAGTTAAATATACGTAAATTGCTGATTGACACATGGGTCGTGATTATAGTCTGTTTGAAAGGTTTTTAATCAACGCTTTTAGCCGACCCAAAGGGAGACCACAGCAAGGTGGACAGCTGATTGATCGTTCTTTTACCTCGTGACCTACTTGAGAACCGACCTCCATTGATCGTTGTTCTTCCTCGTGACCTACTTGAGAACCGACCTCCATTGATCGTTGTTCTAACTCGTGACCTACTTGAGAACCGACCTCCATTGATCGTTGTTCTAACTCGTGACCTACTTGATAACCGACCTCCAATGATCGTTGTTCTAACTCGTGACCTACTTGAGAACCGACCTCCATTGATCGTTGTTCTTCCTCGTGACCTACTTGAGAACCGACCTCCATTGATCGTTGTTCTGCCTCGTGACCTACTTGAGAACCGACCTTCACGATCGTTGTTCTTCCTTGTGACCTACTTGAGAACCGATCTCCATTGATCGTGATGAAAGGACCTACCAAATCAATCAAGCGTGTTGACTAGAAGAGACAGCTGAAGGTAGTAGGTACAGTCTACTTCCGAGGGAAGATCTAAAACTAAGTTCAGATACTAGGAGGATAATTATTACAGGTAGATGAACTTTTCCGTTGTAATGTGATACTATGAACTAGGCTATGATGTAGACATCTTTTGATACATGAATTGATTATATTAAAAAAAAATAGTACTAGTATAGAAAATCCATTGCTATAGTAAACGTTATTACAATGAATGTCTTTAGACAGTACGGCAATATTATGGAAGGAAGAAATAGTGAGGAAAGTAAAGAAAATTATATGGAAAATAACTGCGATGATTTCAGTGAAAGCAGACAATAGTGGGGCCACAGCGACAGACCCTAGGACAGAAAAACAACGAAAAATTTGAATTTCTGGTCAAACACTTAAGAAACTGATGAATATACACCTTGGAGAAACAAAATAACAGAGTTAAAAAAATAACGTTAGAGAGACTGGAGACACAGATAGATCGTGTCTATAAACTAAAGAACGTAGACACAGAATTGGAGGAGAAAGAAATGGATATTATTGGTCAACAAAGTTTCAACAAAAAGAAATGGCAAAGGAGTCTGGATAACAGAACGAGAAGAATCAGTACACGTTATAAACAAATAGAGGAGAAAACAGTAAGATACAACATTAGCTTAGAGGTAATAGACAGACGGAGCAACCAACAGAAAGAAAAAAAAATAAGATAGAATAGTAACTTAGAGGTGATAGACAGACGGAGAAACCAATGGAAAGAAAGAAAAAGAAAAAGAAAACATGGCATGGATAAAGGTAATAATAGAAGGACAGACGGAATGTGCAGTGAACAATTAGAGAAAAAATCAAAGTTCAGAAATGTTGGTACACATACAGTTGATTGTTTAATTGATAGTAAACCAGTCGATGTTAGAAGAACAGCCACAGATATAGAACAAAACCAGCTAGAACAATGGACAGCAATAGGACTGGCAAAGAAGAGCACCCGCTAGAAGAAAAAAAAATGGAACTAACTACTAGAAATAAAATAGAAAAGGAAGACATCAAAATAAACATTAATAGAGAATTACTACAAGAGTAAGTGACAGTCACAAGAGACAAAATGTGATTAAGAAGACATAAAAGTCATTAAGAAAGCATAAAAGTGATTCTTACAGCTTACATCCTTCCTGTGCCGTTAAACGTCACATAGGGCCGGCATGGCAGCTATCCAAGATGTCCTATCTTCGGCAAGTTTTTCAACCTCATCAAGGGATGTTATGTACACTGAATTGGCTTCTCTTTACAATGTCCTCTTTAGAGTTTCAAGTGGTCGATCTATTTTTCTTCGGCCTGTTGTGTTCCATTTGATAGCTTGTTTGGGCATTCTTTATTGTTTCTTCTCATCACATGACCGACATATGTCCATCTTCTTTTTCTGATCAGCCATGAGACAGGTTGTTGTTTGCTCATCTGTCTTATCTCTGTGCTGTTCTTGAATTCAGTGCACGTTATACCGAGTATTTTCCTTAGACATTTGTTTTCGAAAGAGTCTAATTTCGTGTCTTTTTCTTTAGTTGTTTTCCAGCTTTCGCATGCATAAATGAGGGTGGATATTACATTTGAATTGAGTAGTCTTAACTTGGTTTTTGTGCTTATAACTTTTATAACCTCTGGGAGTCATGACCCAGAGGGGCCCACCCCCTTTAGAGTGTCAGGAGTTTAAAGGGCCGAAACACTTGTCTGAGGGGGTACTTCCTCTGATGATCTGAAGGAGTTGTGTTGTTGTTCCGCTCTCTACAGTAGAGATTTTCCTGCATATAGAATGCCAAATGTTCTCAAGATTCTTGAAGGTCAATGCTGCTTTGGCAATTGAAATTCAAACTTATTTTCTGGTGTCACCATTGTGGTCTATATAGCTACCGATATATGCAAAATGGTTTACTTCTTCAACAGCTGTTCCTTCTATGTATATTTGTCCTTCGTCGTTAATGAGAACCTTCATTATTTTTGTTTTATCCTTGTTAATTTCAAATCCTGTTTTACTAGACATTGAAGACAGGGTATCTATTTTTACTTGCATTGACTTCATATTGTCGCTGATAAGAATTATGTTATCCTGCAAAATCAAGATCTTCTAGTTGGGTCTCATGTGCCCACTCAATGCCCGTTTTATCTTTGCAACATTTTTTTCATTATGAAGCATATGGCAATTCCAAAAAGTATGGGAGATAATATATATATCAGTGTTTCACTCCTATTTCAATCTGGAACCATTCACTCATTCCCTCCTCTGTATTGACTGCACAGACATATCCATTGTAGAGGCTACTAATGATGTTGAAAGTTTAGATGGTATTCCATATATTCTTAAAATCATCCATAATGATTCTTTGTGTATGCTACAAATTGGATTTTTAGTCTATGAAGTTCAGAATTAACGGTATGTGCTTTTCCATATGTTCTTCAAGTATTATTCTTTAGAATAAAGATCTGGTCGAGATAGCTTCTCCCTTTTCGAAATCCTGCCTGTTCTTCTCTCATTACATCATCCACTATATCTTGAATTCCATTCAGAATGACTTTGCAAAATACTTTTGACACAACTGATATTACAGTTACTCCTGTCCAATTGTTACAGTCACTAAGGTTGCCTTTTTTTTGGGTACTTTAACAATGATTTATTTTTTCATTTTAGAAGAGATCTACTCTTCTTTCCAAACTATACTGAAGTTCTTTGCAGTTGTTTCATGTTGTCTATATTAATAGCTGTTAACATGTTTAAAAGTGATTAAGAAGAATTAAATAACTTTAATAGATAATTACTACAACGGAGTAAGTGAAAGACACAGGAGACAAAGTGTAATTAAGAAGAGATAAACGTGATTAAGAAGACATAAAACTGATTAAGAAGAAATAAAAGTGATTAAGGAGAGATAAAATTGAATAAGAAGACATAAAAGTGATTAAGGATAGATAAAAGTGATTAAGAAGAGATAAAAGTAATTAAGAATAAATAAACGTCATTAAAGAGATAGAAAAGTGATTAAGAAGAGATAAAATTCATTAACAAGAAATAAAAGTGATTAAGGAGAGATAAAATTGAATAAGAAGACATAAAAGTGATTAAGGATAGATAACATTGATTAAGAAGAAATACACGTGATTAAGGAGATAGAAAAGTGATTAAGAAGAAATAAAAGTGATTAAGAAGAGAAAAAAGTCATTAACATGAAATAAAAGTGATTAAAGAGAGATAAAAGTGATTAAGAAGATATAAGAGTTAACAAGAAGACATAAACATGATTAAGAAGAGGTAAAAGTGATTCTTATTTATTCTAAGTGCCATGGCATATGATATCATTTCTCTCCACAATTCCCTTTCTTTAGATTCGATTATCAGATCCGCTGGTGACTTTCTCCCTAGCCAGACTGACAAATCATCCAATAACTTCTCTCTCTGTCTTCCTCTGTCTCTTCTTCTCTCATTTTTTCCACTCGCCACAATGTGTTCCAATTTTCCTTTTCTCAGAAAATGTCCTACAAATCTCACTTGCCTGCCTTTGATCTTTGCTGTAATTTGCCTTTTAACTCCAGCCTCTCTTAAGACTTCTTCATTGGTTTTCTTGGCTGTCCATGGTACCTTCAACATCCTTCTTATAAATCACATATCTATGGCCTCCATTTCTCGCTGTACTCTCTTATTCATAGACCATGCTTCACATCCATACAAAATTGGCTCGATGTAACATTTAAATACTCTGAATCTTGTTTCCTTTGATATGGATCTGTTGCACAAGATGTTTCTCATTATCTAGAATGTGACTTGGCCTGATCACGTCTGCTTTTTTTTCGTTGTGACATTTCCCATCGGCTGTTATAATTGTTCCTGAGTACTTGAATCTATCAACTTGTTTCTGATTTGTGTCATCGATGGGAATGCTACATTTTAATGGCGATTAAAAAGCCATAAAAGTGATTACGAATATGTAAAAGTGATTAAGAAGAGATAAATGTGATTAAGAAGACATAAAAGTAATTAAACAGACATGAACGTGATTAAGAATACTGTAATCTTAAATAGAGTCTGACACTTAAGTTATGGTATTCATTGTATGTATTGTTGATATAGAGACACTCACTACGAGTCAGATTATTATGAAATTAGAAAATACTTGTCATATGTTGCTATACCTGATAGTGTTTGTGACCTTGAAGTCTGTGGGTGGTTGTAGCCACATATACTTGCATATTTTATTTTGTTGTATATTAGTTTCAAATGTTGATTCACTGGAGACGATAATTAGCAAAGTAATTTAATGGTATAGTATTTGTATAGTATTAGGGGTGCTAGTTGGCTAAGTCGATAGTACGCTGTTCTCTCGTGGCTAGACGGCTGTTCGTTCTACCAAAGTCGGTGTTCGAATCCCAGGTAATTCTCTTGTGATTTTTCTTTCTCTCACGTCTCACTAAAGTGCTTTGTCTACGATTTTTTCGAGGTTTAATCCTACAATATTTGTTCTCTTACTTTAGTATTTGTTTAATGTTTAGACATTGTCAGACATAGTTAGTCGTTTTTAAGATATGCAATCTTTATGAATGTTTGTTCCTGGAAGGTTCTTGGTTTGCCTAAATTTAGTTAGAGAAGATGTAGACAAAGAATATTATGACGCCATGACAATTGGAGGTTATGAAATACCAGAGATTAGATATGCTGATGACACAGTATTACTGTCCACAACACAAAAAAAGAAAGGAAAAAGCTAATTATGTCAGTCCGTAAGAACACCGAAGAGCAAAACCTCTATCTTAATGAGAAGAAAACTAAAATGGTGACAACTGACACAAAAAAAAAAATAGAGCAGCTGAAATATATATATATATATATATATATATATATATATATATATATATATATATCAATGAGGAAAAATTGGAAGAAGTGGAGAGTTTTGAATATCATTACTAATTAATAATGGAGACACAATGAGGGAAATTAAAAGGAGGACATATATCGGTCTTCAAAAAGTAAAACAACTAAAGAATCTGTGGAGAGGAACAGACAGAACTACAAAAATAAGATTTTTAAGGGCATGCATCTTTCCCATCGCAATATATGCCTATGAGACCTGGGCACTTAACAAAACAGCTGAGAAACACATAAATGCCTTTGAAATTAAATGCCACAGAGGGTACTTCAAAGTCAGGGGCACAAAAAAAAGAAGAAATATATCATAAGGCTGCCTATTAAAGAGGATTACAAAGAGAAAACTTAAATATTTTGGACACATTAAACGTCATGATAATCTAGAGAAGACCGTCTTGGAAGGATACATAATGGGAAAAAGAGAGGAAGACCAAGGAGAAGATGGCTGCAAGACATCGCTGATAATCTGCAAATAGATGCATCAGCAGCAGGACATCTTGCTCACAACCAATAGGCCTACAGGAGTGCTGTTTGGGAGGCAAAGTTCCGCAAGGACCCTGCAAATGACTGACTGACAATACTAGATATAGTGTATCGCTTTGGACATAGAATAGAGAGATGGCATACTGGTAGCAAAAGTAATGGGACCGATCAATCAACATAAATAATACACCCTCACGAAATATTCAATCACAAGAAGGCAGGAAAGGAAGGACTTAGTTAACAATAATTTTAAAATCTTGCGAATAGCCGGGATATGTGCCAGTATTAATAGGAGGACAGAAATAGTAGGAGAAGAGTGTACGGGAAACTTTACCCGGACGGGAATTGTGAAACCATGCACCAACTCTTTAGATAGTAAAAGAGAGAAGTGACGAACACAAACATTTCTCTAGAGATTCTGATGTAGCAGAGTCGCAAGAGACGTAGAGGCAGACGGACAAGAATAGAGGAGATTGACAGACAAGAATAGATGAGACAGACATATAAGAATAGAAGAGATTGACAGACAGTAATAGAGGCGACCGAGAGACAAGAATAAAGGAGACAGACATACACGGAAAGAGGAGACAGACAGAAAAGAATAGAGGAGATTAACCAGAATAGGGAAGAAAGACAGGGATAAATGAGAAAGACAGACAAGGACAGAGGAGACAGTGACAAAAACAGAGGAGACAGACGGAAAAGAATAGAGGAGACAGACAAATAGGAATAGAGGAGAGAGACAGATAAGTATAGAGGAGAGAGACAGATAAGAATAGAGTATGTACACAAATAATGAATAAATAAATAATCTATATTTTTAAAGGGTAAAGAATTAGGCACGCATGCCCGTCTTAAATTCTGCCACTCATCACTCCATCTTTCATTCTTCCCACACACTCGATTTAATACAAGTATACAAATTACATTAGGAAATAAAACATCAAAAGAGTGTAAGATTAAACTATTACAATCAAAATTAAAGAGAAGAAGTAATTAACCTAATAAAATAGCACTCACATACAGATACACGCGCACATATACATAATCAAAATATATTGTCAGTACAGATCCTCTAACATATGTTTTTTTTAACAAACATTAAAATAATTTCTAACAACATCTATCAAGTTACTTTTCGATCTATGTCATTTTAGTATTTTATGGCTGCGAGTCATGGGTTGAGAGAGTGTTGGTTATTCTATGAAGGCATATAATTACAAGCAAGTAAATAATGAAACTGGTTTGAGTTAAAGGACAAAGTATTAATAGTGGATTTTAAATGGTAGGGGTGTACTGCAGAGTATGCAAGGCTTTTCTTGTACAGATCAATCCTGGGTTTAGGAAGAAGTCAGTTTTTTAAACGCTGGCTATGTTTAGTGTTTAGACCAAAAGAGACATGGAGAAGAACAACAGAGAGGATGGTGAGCAATAGAGGGCTCACCCGGGCAAGAGCAGAAAAAAAGGCAAAGGACAGACATTTGTGGAAAACCCTTGCGGAAGCCCCATGTGCCCTGGGCACTTAAGGTTGAGAGAGAGAGAGAGAGAGAGAGAGAGATGTTTAGTGTTATACGTAAACAGTGACCACAAGTAAGGCGGAGCATTGTGTGACAGAATTCTGTGAACAAACCTAACTTTGTTAAAAATGATTCTATATTTGAGGGGTAGAATTTTGAGTTGTTTGTGCTGATCTACAGTCTGTACTGGGTGTTTGTCACAAATCAGATTTAATGCTCGTTTGTGAAGTGAGTGGAGCCTTTTTGTGTTTGAGACTGAGCATCCATCCCAGATTGTGGAACAGTAATCTAAGTGTGTTTGTATGTGTGATATGTTTTATATCTTTATTGTGTCTCTGTCGATAAAGTGTTTAATTTTGGCTAGTTGTTAAGCTTTCTGTGCAATCAAGTTTGTTAGGTTATGTATGTGAGAATTCCAAGTTAATTGCTGATCAGTGATGTGTCCTAGAGTTTTATGTTCATGAACATTTTCTATTGCCTTAGTCCCAGCACAAAGCTGTAGTGAAGTTTTAGTTGCATTTTGCAGTTTCTGTCTTGTAGTGATGAGCATGGATTTTGTTTTGTTGGTGTTTATCAACATACCATTTTTATTACTCCATTTAATCAAACAATTTATATCATATTGGAGCGTTGTCTGTAGGTTATTGATGTCACAGTCACTATTGTAAACAGTACAGTCATCAGCAAAATGATTACAGGAAGAGTACTTTAAATGGTTAATATAGATAGCAAAGAGAAGAGGATCAAGAATGGAGCAATGAGGAATACCAGTATCGTCCATAAAAGAGTCAGATATTTTGTTTATAAAGCAAACTACTTGTTTTCTACCTGAGAGAAAAGATATAATACATTTTGTTAGTTCAGGGTGTAATCTATAGCCTTCCAGCTTTTTTGCAAGAATTTCATGATCAATCATATCGAAGGCTTTCTTGAAATCAACAAAGACAGCACCACAAAATTTGTCATCATTTATATTAGACAGCCAGCTTTCTGTCATTTTAGTTAATGCTGTGTGGCAGGAGTGACTTGTTCTAAAACCTGACTGACTGCCTACTAGTGAATTGTTTTCTTGCAATGTTTAGAAATGTTAACTTTGTTACATGTTTTTCAAGAGGTTTAGATAATGATGACAGAATGGATATGGGTCTATAGTTTGAGAGGTCACTAGTGTGTCCAGATTTAAAAAGAGGAGACACTTTGACGTGTTTAAAAGCGTCAGGGAAATAATGTTTGTTAATGCACAAATTGTATAAGTATGTTAGTGTGTTTGTGATAACTGGTGCAGCGTAATTAGCGTGTATAGTGTTATTAATGTCATCACATCCTGCTGAGTTATTATTTTTTTAAAGATAGTTATAAACCTCACCGACTGTGAGAAAAGGAATATTTAGTTTTAGCTTTACACATTTACTCTCGCTGTAAGTTTTCAACACACTCAGGTCGCAATTAGGGGTCGGTAATGAAGATTTTAGAATTCTAATTTCTTCCCTAAAATGTTCACTGAAGTTAGTGCAAGTATGTTCACCATTAAGTGTTTGTGGGTCAGTTTGCTTCCTTTTATTTACAAGAGAATTAATCGCTTTCCAAATTGATTTACTATCAGTTTTGTCATTCACTAAATTTCTGAAGTAATTTTCCTTTTCCTGAATAATTAAATACTGCACCTTATTCCTAAGTGAACGATAGCTACTGACATCTCTGTTTCATGAGATGATTCCAGTTTCCTGGTATGTTTGTGTTTAGGCATTTTATACCCCTTATGTGACCACGTACAGCAGACCGGGTAGTGATCACTCAGCGACACATGAGGGACAGTACATTCAGTAATGTTTCCTGGATCAGCTACATAAATATGATCTATTAGTGTTGGTGATGATTCTGTTACTCTAGTAGGTTTGTTAACAATTTAGGAGACGTTGTAAGATTTTAATATGTTTTTCCGTGTAGGATTGGGCTGCTTGATATCTATATTGAAGTCGCCTAGAATGATTGTTTCCTTGAATTTATAAGTTAGAGCATCATCCATCATGGTCGCAAAGTGATCATACCACTTGGCTGAAGCATTTGGATCTCGGTATATAAAAATGATTAGAATTAGAATAATATTTTATATTTTAATTTATAACATGATACATTCAACCTCTGATGTTTCCAGGTCTTCTCTTCTACACAATTTAATTGTGTTAGAAATATAAGCGACTAAACTCATCTCTAGCTTCCTAACTGGGTCGTGCCTGACCAAATTAAAACCATCTATTCTTATATCGTCGTCAGTGATGGTTATATATAATCCGCTTTCGGAGAAGCCAAAAATGTTGTTGAAGTATATGTGTAAGCTCAGGGAGTTTTCCTTACAAGTGATAAGAATAGACAGACGGACAGACAAGAATAGAGGAGACAGACACCAAGAATAGAGGAGACAGGCAGGCAAGAATATAGGAGACAGATATACAAGAATAGAGGAGATAGACCTAAAGAATAGAGGCGACAGACAAACAATAGAGGAGATAGACAGAAAATAATAGAGGATACAGACAAACAATAATGGAGGAGATAGACAGACAAGAATAGAGGAGACAGACAGACAAGAATATAGGAGACAAAAACAATAATAGAGGAGAAAGACAGACAAGAATAGATGAGACAGACAAACAGGAATAGAGGAGACAGACAAACAAGAATAGAGGAGACAGTCGATTTATACTGGGGCTCCTCAACTGAAGGAGAGAAAGAAGCGATTTGATACTACAAGGTCCGATAATTATGTAATGGGGCTAATTACATAAAATATAAAATAAACAACGGTTGAATATATAACCTGTATTTTATTCAAAGTAAGCCCCTTGTGCACTGATACAGCGAGTGGCACGATCTAACAAACACTGGAACGATCTCTGCAGTTCTTATGTTGCTATGGCCCTTAAACTCAATGTTACGGCTCTTTGGATGTCATCATTATCGTCAAAGAAGCATCCTTTCAATGGTAACTTTAATTTTAGGAATAGAAAATAAATGCAGGGAGACAAATCTGGAGAATAGGGTAGATGGTTGAGAACACACACTTGGATCTGGGGCAAAAATTTCATGTACAACTACCGCCCGGTGAGCCGGTGCATTATCATGAAGAAGAAAAAAAACTGCCAGGTGTTGAATACTCGGGTCAGACTCGGAGAATCCTTTTCAGTAGGCGTTTCAAATACTTAAATAAACTTTCGCAATGACAGTCTGTCCCTCTGGAATAAATTCTTTCTGAATAACTCATTTGCTGTCGTATAAGCACATCAACATTGTCTTCACTTTCGACTTTTGAAGACCAATTTTTTTTCCTTTTGGTGATGATGATGACTTCCACTAAGCACTTTGGCACTTAGTTGTGTGATCATAGCGGAAAATCCATGTTTTATCATCTGCGACTATCACATTTAAGAAATATGTATTTCTGCGACACGTTTGATGATGTCTTTTGGGTACTCAACACACTGCTGATTGTGGTCATCAGACAACGAATGTGGTGGAAACCGGTAAGCAACTTTTTTCTTGCCCAAATCTTGCACTAAAATGTTATGAATAGTCTCTCGGTTAACACCAAATTCATCTGCCATCATTCTCACCTTCAAACAACGATCTTCTTGTATCCATTCTCTGATTTTTGCAATGAGTTAGCACTTAGAGACGTGTTCTGATGTAAGCTAGCACGAAGGTACTTATGTTATCCTGTAAGCTAGCAATAAGAGACTTGTGTTCTGATGTAAGCTAGCACTAAGATACGTATGTTGTGCTGTTAGCTAGCACTAAGAGACGTATGTTGTACTATAAGCTTACACAAAGAGACTTATGTTCTGCTGTAATCTAGCACTAATAAACTTTGTTCTGATGTATGATAGCACTAAGATACTTGTGTTCTGATGCACGATAGCACTAAGAGATATATGTTCCGCTGTAAGCTAGTACTACGAGACGTGTGTTCTGATGTAAGATAGCACTAAGAGACGTATGCTCCGCTATTAGCTAGGCACTAAGAGACTATGTTCTGATGTAATCTAGCACTAAGAGGCTTGAGTTCGAGTTCTCTTTATGTATTTGTGTTCTAGTTCTGTGTGCGTTTGTCTGTGTGTTTGTGTTCTAGTTCTGTGTCTATGTGTGTGTGTGTGTGTGTGTTGTTGATTTGTTTTAGTAAAGTTAGGTTTATCAGAGAAGTTAAAATGTGCTGGTGTCTGTATGTGGGTGTTGCGTGTAGATTGTGCAGTAGAGACATCATATACGTGTGGCTCAGAGCTGCAGGACTAAACTGGATTAGATATTGTAGCTGAAAGTTCCATGGATAATGATGCGGGATAATGATCAGTTAATGCTTTCCAGAATCGTTTGTTGATTAGTCTGTCTGGTCAACTGTCTTTTTGTCAGGGCTGCACGATGTTGCCAGTCTTCCAAGATGTTGCTTAAACCAGGTGTTTCATACAACCCTGCTATGTATCTTTGTCCGTTAAATTAATGTACTACCTCTGTCATTCCTCTCCCTCAGTCTATAATTATCAACAATGTCTGAAGTTCTTCCTTCATCAACTTTGGCATTAAAATCTCCCATAACTTCACGTGACTTTGTGTGTTTCTAGGCTGTTTCTATGGCGTTATAAAATAGATGTGCATCTTCTTCAATACAGGCAGATAGTGGTGTATGGTACAGTCTTACAAAGCGATAGAGGGAATGAGAAAAGTGAGAAAAAACGCAAAAAATGAAAAACATACACCATCCAATATTTCGGCGTGAGCCTTTTTCAAAGATTACATTAAAAAAAAACACAACATAAAAGAAGAAAAATGAAAATGAAGAACATAGCTTTGTGGCATAGCTCCTTGTAAAGAATGGACCCTAAAGACAAGGCTAGAAGGCTTCAAAGGACTGAACCAATCAGATGTTAGCGTCGGTGAGAGAACGTGCGTGTGTGTGGGTTGGGGGTGGGGGCTCAGGAAAGAAATCATGAGGCAATAAATACCTCTAGGCCGCTACAGAAGAAGGTGGAGGGGGTGGCGGTTAAAGAAGGGAAGCTGGAAGATAAGGTGAAACTGATGAATGTAGAAATGTAGCGAAATGCGCGAGGCTAAGACAAGAAAGTGGAGTATAAGTAGCAGAAAACAGAAGGAAATCTAAAGAAGTTTAAATGAAGCTAAATATATTGTTCTTTCCCGCTGGGTGGAGACAGCCGACTTGGAAGATAAGGCGCTGTTCTAGAGCCTTCCAAGGTCGTACATCGCATATATCTTCTTCAGAACTATCAGCTGTTGGAGCGTACAGTCAGTCTGTCATTTACATGTCCCTTGCGAAACGTTACCTCCCTAACAGCTCCCATGTAGGCCTCTCGGTTGTAAACAATATGTTGGAGTGTATATGTTTATAATATTTATGTTTATTGTTCGTCCTTTTAGTTGTGCTAGTAGGAAACAGTCCGAGGTATTCAAATATGTCACAGCTGTCCTTGCTGCAAGCTCATAAAATAGTATTCCTACTCGTCGTTCATGTTTCTCACCTCCTGAATATATTATTGTATATTTATCTGAGTTTATCTTCCCTGCACCTGTAAATATAACCTCACTCTTTCCTAATATGTTGATCCTTATCCTTTTCCATGGAAAGTATGAAGATTCAAATATTGCTGGTAGAACGTTCTATAAATAGTGCTGGTAGAACGTTCTATAAATAGTGCTGGTAGAACGTTCTATAAATATTGCTGGTAGAACGTTCTATAAATATTGCTGGTAGAACGTTCTATAAATATTGCTGGTAGAACGTTCTATTACTGTCTGAAAGTCAGTGGTTCGGTCCAGGTGTCTGTCTGATCTGACAGAACTCAGTGATCTGTCACCCAAGAGTCGACAGCCTGAGCACAACCTTGACCAAATATACTACTGGATAAAAGTTAAGGGATTTTTTTTTCAATTCTTACAAAAACAAAATCACTGACTAACAAAAAAGCCATTATTACCAAAGAAAACAGCATTTAAAGCAGAACAAATTAAATCATTTCATTTGGAAATCGGAATAGGAATACACATACAGCAAGCTGGCGAAATCACTCAGTCCTCGTCCAAAAACTCATAAGAACGGTCTTCAAACAACAAACGTGTTAGTATCGCGTGTGGCCACCGTTCGCTGCCAGACATTCCACGCACCGTTGCCTCATCGAGTTAACCAGGGTTGCTAGGACATTCTGTGGAATAGCCTGCTACTCTTTTTGAAGGAAAAGGGTCAGCTGGGTCACATCACCAGGTAGAGGATGATTTGTTGAAACCCGTCTGCCTTGGATATTCCAAATGTGCTCAATGGGCGACAGATCGGGCGACCGAGCTGGCCAATCGATTCTAATGATCCTTAGCTGTCGAAAAAAATATTCTACGACACGATCCCAACGTGGTCTTGTGTTATCATCTTGTAGGATTGCACCTGCACCCAAGTCTTGCAAAGTAGGCTGTACAATGGGTTGAAGAATTTCATTCAGGTATCACTGGGCGGTTAGGGTACCATGAATGACATGGAGGGGAGTCCTGCCGTGCCTGCTTATGCCACCCCAGACCATGATTGATTCCCCTCTGTAACGATCCACCTCTTGGATAGTGGCGTCATGGAACCGTTCCACTGGCTTTCTCCAAACACGGATTCTGCCATCATTGAAGGACATACTGAAGCGGGATTCGTCCGTGAAAAAAATGTCACCTCACTGGCACCTCGTCCGACGGATGTGCGCCGGCACCAGGCAACTCTAGCCCTGCGGTGAGCTGGAGTAAGAGGTATTCTTATTGCTGGTCGTCGTGAAGCCAGCCCAGATTTTCTTAAACACGTGCGAATTGTTCTGCCGCTAACACTGACTTTTGCCGTATTCATTAGCTAGTTTCTGAGAGTGGAAGACGTTACTGTCCGGTTGCGAAGTGGTGACTGTTGCAGGTATCTGCCATCTTGTCTACTCGTGTAACGAGGTCGGCCTGAACGATGCCTGTCTTCTACTCCTCCGGTTGAGCGAAATCACTCCAAATGACTTGGGATGGTAGAATGGGACATCCCCGAACTCCGTGCAACTTCACGGCCAGGGCTATGACCCTATGACGCTCACAGGTGCTAAAACGCCTTCGTGGTGGCATAGTGTTTTTCAAATGACAAAAATATCCCTAAACTGTTTTAATAAAAATGATTGGAAGGTGGGAAGTGTTCACTAAGGATGCCTCTTGCACGTGCAGCACAAATCAGCACGATTTAATTAATTGCTAGGTCATGCTAACAGTTTTAAAAATGCCATTGTCTAGGACAATGCTACTGCACGCGGTTTTTACACTTGTTGTGATGAACAGTTGGTGTTATTTATGCCCAGGCTGCAAATAGGACTGCATGAGAATGCAATTTAATCAAGATTCCGCAGTAAATTTATTTGCTGTTCTAGTACGACAATCAAAATCAACATATGCTTGATATTAATGACCGGCCCTTAACTTTTGTCAAGTAGTAAATACATATATTTCATGATGGCGGACCTTCCAGGAAGAAGAACTGTGAAGATCATGGGTTCAATCCCGGGACCGAAAAAAAAACAAAAGCAACAACTCACAAGACCTCTGGGAGTCATGTCCCAGAGGGGCCCACCCCCCTTAGAGTGTCAGGAGTTTAAAGGGCCGAAACACTAGTCTGAGGGGGGGGGTACTTCCTCTGATGATCTGAAGGAGTTGTGTTGTTGTTCCGCTCTCTACGGTAGAGAGTTTCCTGCATACATACATTTCTTGTATGTGTGGCAAAATTCTGTTAAGTTTAGAATCAGAACGCTAGATTGCTCAATCAAAGGGACATAATTCATGTATATTGTAATACCTTATAATTGTTTCCCTTGGAGTCTAAACTTTCAATGACCCACGGACAAAGAAAGTCACTCTCTCTCCCCTCCCCGGTTCCCCATCCACCACCCCCAGTTACAACCCACCGACCACATGTCACAGGTCTCTGTTTAAACAGTCTCCACGTCCCACTGGATCCATTCCTGACACACACCGCCGGACAAGCCACACCTTGCAATTTACAGCTAAGTACTCTTTAAAAAAATTTTTTTTTTTTTTAGTATTCATGTGACTCTATATTTTATCTCCTCTCTCTATTTCTTCGTCCTGTATGTTTTTGTATGATTAAGGCTCACGCCGAAACGTCACAACTTTGTAATCGTTAAGTAATAAAGCTGCTCCTACTTTTTCCTATTTTATACATTCTGGTATCACAGCTTTACTGCAGTGCTTCGTGTATAGTTGTATACTTATACACTAATTATTGTTCACGGACAATGAAAATTCAATAATTTATATACTAGGACGTTAAAGGTAATGTTGCGACGCCAACTTAAGACAAAATTATCGTGAAAAAATGGCTGTTGGGTCAGAGTAATGTTAAAAACATTATATAGAGACCAACAGGTTACGTTAACATGAGGACTACCTAGGAAGATGTTCATGTTTGAACAATGTGTTCGGAACGTTTGCGATAGGGAGATTTTCATAGGCTTGTTCATTCCATTTTTTTAAAATCATGACTTGGTGTATCCTGGACTATGTGTAAAGTAGTTATTCAGTGATTCTGCCTCATGTAGTGAAAGTAATAATTGCTGTTCTTGTTAGGGCACAACAGTAATGGCACTTTGTTGGAGTAGAATGTGAGCTCAGGTACTGTTGATAGCAGATTTTGATCTTTTCGTCTGATGTGAGCTTAATAGTTGTGGTGGCTGATGTGAGCTTACTAGTTGTGGTGGCTGATGTGAGCTTACTAGTTGTGGTTGTTGATGTGAGTTTACTACTTGTGGTGGCTGATGTGAGCTTACTAGTTGTGGTTGTTGATGTGAGCTTACTAGTTGTGGTTGTTGATGTGAACTTACTAGTTGTGGTTGCTGATGTAAGCTTACTAGTTGTGGTTGTTGATGTGAGCTTACTACATGTGGTGGCTGATGTGAGCTTACTAGTTGTGGTTGTTGATGTGAACTTACTAGTTGTGGTTGTTGATGTGAACTTACTAGTTGTGGTTGCTGATGTGAACTTACTAGTTGTGGTTGTTGATGTGAGCTTACTAGTTGTGGTTGCTGATGTGAGCTTAATAGTTGTGGTGGCTGATGTGAGTTTACTAGTTGTGGTTGTTGATGTGAGTTTACTAGTTGTGGTTGTTGATGTGAGCTTACTAGTTGTGGTTGCTGATGTGAGCTTACTAGTTGTGGTTGTTCTTGTGAGCTTACTACTTGTGGTTGTTGATGTTAGTTTACTACTTGTGGTTGTTGATGTTAGCTTACTACTTGTGGTTGTTGATGTTAGCTTACTAGATGTGGTTGTTGATGTGAGCTTACTACTTGTGGTTGTTGATGTGAGCTTACTAGATGTGGTTGTTCTTGTGAGCTTACTAGTTGTGGTTGATGATGTTAGCTTAGTAGATGTGGTTGTTGATGTGAGCTTTCTAGTTGTGATTGTTGATGTGAGCTTACTAGATGTGGTTGTTCTTGTGAGCTTACTAGATGTGTTTGTTGATGTGAACTTACTAGATGTGTTTGTTTATGTGAACTTACTACTTATGGTTGTTATTGTGAGCTTACTACTTGTGGTTGTTGATGTGAGCTTACTTGTTGTGTTTGTTGATGTGAGCTTACTAGTTGTGGTTCTAGATGTGAGCTTACTAGTTGTGGTTCTAGATGTGAGCTTACTAGTTGTGGTGGCTGATGTGAGCTTTCTACTTGTGGTTGCTTATGTGAGCTTACTACTTGTGGTTGGTTATGTAAGCTTACTACTTGTGGTTGCTGATGTGAGCTTACTAATTGTAGTTGCTGATGTGAGCTTACTACTTGTGGTTGTTGATGTGAGCTTACTACTTGTGGTTGCTGATGTGAGCTTATTAATTGTGGTTGCTGATGTAAGCTTACTACTTGTGGTTGCTGATGTGAGCTTACTACTTGTGGTTGTTGATGTGAGCTTACTACTTGTGGTTGCTGATGTGAGCTTACTACTTGTGGTTGCTGATGTGAGCTTACTACTTGTGGTTGTTGATGTGAGCTTACTACTTGTGGTTGTTGATGTGAGCTTACTACTTGTGGTTGCTGATGTGAGCTTATTAATTGTGGTTGCTGATGTAAGCTTACTACTTGTGGTTGCTGATGTGAGCTTACTACTTGTGGTTGTTGATGTGAGCTTACTACTTGTGGTTGCTGATGTGAGCTTACTACTTGTGGTTGATGATGTGACCTTACTACTTGTGGTTGTTAATGTTAGCGTTGGACTTTCTCACTCAAAAACCTCAGCGTGATTAGGATAGGCATACATCTCCGCCGGATGAGATGTGGTTGCCTATCTAGACTGCCCTGGTCCAGTGTCTCCGACTTCAGCATTTTGTGGTCGTGGCCGCTACCCTTCCTAGTAGTGACTAGAACGGAGCTTTTGTCCGGAAGGACGAATCCTCCCCACTAGTGACTTACACACCTGGGTTTAGCCAGTTTAGGTATATTATCCCAGTATGGGCGTGTTTAGGACGTGACCAACCTCTAGAGCAGAGGCGCCGTGACGTGCGTAGCCATCACGTTGCACCCCTTGTGTAAGCCGATTTATACATATTTCACCAGTATGGGTGTATTTCGGACGTGGCCCACCTCTAGAGCAGAGGCGCCGTGGTATGAGTAGCTCTCGTAGCGAAAGACATATCGATTAAGCTTCATTTTATCCTTTCATCACCTTTTCATATCGACGCCACACAGCAACTCGTAATTGCTTTTCCGCATTTTCTTCAATGCCCAGGAAGAGTTTCACTCCACGCCCGGCATCCGAAGAATCTCGCAGGCAGTATCTTAACTCTGGGTTCAGCTGGTTCAGGAATTACGTCCGATATGAGTTCACTTAGGACGTGGCCGACCTCCAGACTTGAGGTGCCGTGATTTTGGCTACTGTTTACTTCGCTTAGTCCTTTCTTTCATTTTCCACAGTGGTGCCACGAGGCAACCCCAATCTCACCTTTCTTCACTGGCCGGGAGGAGCCCCACTCCACGCACGGCAGCTGAAGAATCTCGCCAACAGAGGTAGATGAGCTATCAAACATGACTCTCCTCTACCCGAAGCGTTTGATTTTCAGGCGCCAGATATTTGCCTTCGCCCCTGATCCTGTCAGTTTAAACAGTTCTGCCACAAGAAGGCCAGGAGCTGGACTTGACTGTCAGAAGCTATTTGAGACGCACTCCGTTGGAGTGGAGAGCGTATCTTCCACCGCATTTCCGGCAATAACAGTCTTTAGAACCAGAAGACAGACAAGAGAAGAAAGAGGACGAGACGATATAAAATCAGAAGTAGTGTTAGACTGAAGATGATTTTCAAATGATTAAGAAGAATTGACACTTTAGAAACTTTGAGTACAGTGATTTTAGACGGAAACTAGTTGACCACGTGTTGCAGATGTGATATAATACTGAGATAGGAAATGTTCTTGTATCAAGTGTAGAATATTGAGAATATGAGAAATTGATAAATTCTGCGTGTAGAATAGAATAGATTTTGATATTGTGAACACATGATTAAGTGTTTTAATCCAAATTAAATAAATAATGTAGAGAACATTTTCATCGGACGTGCTGTAGATTTAGTGAAATGGTAAAGTATGTGAAACCTGTGATGAGTTAATCAAAGAACATCTTTAAGCTTCAGTACTATAGAGCATTTCTATAATATGGAACTATTCAACAATAATATGATAATTCACAACTTGAAAATGTTATACTGGCGCCGATGATTTTTTTCCCGACATTTGGGAAGAGAGGACCTGGCGTAAAAGCGAACACAAGGCCAAGTACCAACGATCACCTACTGATGTTATGACCAAACCTTTTGTGATTTAGACAGACATAGAACATTTTATCTTTCTAACAGTAGTGGTATTCAGAACTCTGGCATTATCAATATTAACAACCAAATCAACTAGGATAGGACAAGGCGAAGTACACACAGTCACGGGCTAGAATGAACTGATGTGATTTAGGCAAAGAACAATTGTTTCTTTAATAATGGTGGTATATAGAGAACATTAATTAGAAATTCACAACAAACGACAACATCAACGAGCAGACAACGAAAGAGGAGATCTCACATGGTCCCAGAGGAGGAGCACCAGCGAGATAAGTTATATTTAGAGATTTAGCAATTAATTATTTCTTTTTGTGTTTATTACATGTTGGTAATTGTAAAGCGGCATTTTTTTTTATAGAAAGAGATACAGAGATTATTGTGACAAATTATAACAAAATAAGACGTACAGCAGAGACATGACAAAACATACTGACAAGTTGACACATATGTTATGAGAACATTCCAGAAGTTAATGATCACGCGCTTCAGATAAACACATTTAACTCTTAACAAGTTTCGGCCAAAAGAGTATGCCAGATAACAACCCCCAGCTAAAGACTGCCAAGAGATACTCAAATGGGAGGAGATCAATGTAATAACAGAACAGGAAAAGACGTTACTGTTAAGAAGATAAAGGACGACTTAGAGGCAAACAAAGCCGACAGGAAGACACACAGCACATTTATGGTAATTGAGCAGGTGGTGTACCTCATCTCAGATGCAGACAATGATCCCCATCTCAGACTTTCTGTACCAACTCACCTACAAGTACGGGTCCTACAACAGTACCAACTCACCTACAACTATAGGTCCTACAACAGTACCAACTCACCTACAACTATAGGTCCTACAACAGTACCAACTCACCTACAACTACGGGTCCTACAACAGTACCAACTCACCTACAACTACAGGTCCTACAACAGTACCAACTCACCTACAACTATAGGTCCTACAACAGTACCAACTCACCTACAACTACAGGTCCTACAACAGTACCAACTCACCTACAACTACAGGTCCTACAACAGTACCAACTCACCTACAACTACGGGTCCTACAACAGTACCACGAGGAAGCAGGTCATATGGGCATAGACGAAGTGTTCTATGCTATCAGAAACAAATATTATTGGCCGAATCTCTGGAAGGCGGTGTACGCACATGTTGAAGGCTGCCTGATATGTAAGACCCGAAATCTGAAGTTACAACACGCACCACTTCAAGAAACTGATTGTCCCCCGTACAGCATGGCAAAAGTAGGTGTAGACGTGTCAGGACCATGTCCCGAAATAAATATATAGTTCATTTTGTGGATCACTGTAGCCTTTGGCCAGAATGTTTCCCGGTGCCAGATGGGACAAGTGAGACAGTGGCGAAGCTGCTGATCTAAGAATTAATCCCACGCCATGGATGTCCATTAGAACTGGTATCTGACAACGGACCAGAGAACATAGGGCAAGCATTGAAACAAACGTTGGAGAAAATGAATATTCATCATGTGACTACCTCTCTTTACAGACCTGAGAGCAATGCTAGAAACGAAAGACAGCATAGAACGTTACAGGACATATTATCAAAGAAGGCGGCAGATAACCTTTCCTCTTGGGATTTACATTTAAATTCGACTCTAGCAGCAATTAGAATGAATCGTAAATAAGTACAAAGTTTTCCCCGTTTTACTTACTATACTCAAGACACCCAGTAATGCTATTAGACACAGACACCCAGTACTGCAACGAGACACAGACACCCAGTACTGCTGCTAGACACAGACATCCAGTACTGCTACTAGACACAGACATCCAGTTCTGCTACTAGACACAGACAACCAGTACTGCAACGAGACACAGACGCCCAGTACTGCTACTAGACACAGACACACAGTACTACCACTAGACACAGACACAAAATACTGCCACTAGACACAGACACCCAATATTGCAACTAGACACAGACACTCAGTACTGCCACTAGACACAGACACCCAGTACTGCCACTAGACAATCTTTTTAAGCCGACTCGTCAGAACAGAAGAGAACAGTCTCACGAAACTGCGATACAGGAACAACACAAGGCGTGTCTCACGGTATATAGAAACATAAAGAAGGCGAGAAAACGGCAGAAGACATATGCGGATAAAGGAGCCAAGCTTACCGAGTTCAAGCTATGGGATAACGTATTTTATAGAAATCACAACAAAACGTCGAACCTGGATAGCAAATGGAAACTATACTATACAGTACTGGAGAAGCTAACGCCAGTTACGTACGTAATAAAGAACCAATTAAAAACACACGTGAAATTCTTAAGTTTAGCAGGCACTGATTGGGACATACCACTCAACTCTTCTAAACGATGGAAATCAACTTATGAGGTAGCTTAAGAAAAAGAGGATGTAGTAGCTCCAGAAGAAGAGGATGAGAGGAGTAGCAGTGTTAGAGACTCTACCCCAGATACAGATACCGAGGAGGAGCCCGTCTATGACACTAAAAGCAGCTACAAAAGAAGGGAAAAAGTGAGAAGAGACTACAAAAACCTGACAGTCCACTCTTCGAGTAACGAAACACACGGAGGACAGAACAGGACGGCCTCTACAAATAATCCGAGTAGTCACGGGGGTGGGACAGCAGACCCAGCAAATAAGATCAAAGAATAAGGTCAACAGTAAATATCAGTTACAATATTATAGCTCGACGTCGTCATCAGATAGTGATACCATTACCTACAACTATGAGACTCAGTCGTATGAATCGGATAGTAGCACTATAAGTTATATGAGTGATATAAGAAAACCTACCAGTGATAGTAGCACTATAAGTTATATGAGTGATATAAGCACATCTACCAGTGATAGTAGCACTATAAGTTATATGAGTTATATAAGAAAACCTACCAGTGATAGTAGCACTATAAGTTATATGAGTTATATAAGAAAACCTACCAGTGATAGTAGCACTATAAGTTATATGAGTTATATAAGAAAACCTACCAGTGATAGTAGCACTATAAGTTATATGAGTTATATAAGAAAACCTACCAGTGATAGTAGCACTATAAGTTATATGAGTTATATAAGAAAACCTACCAGTGATAGTAGCACTATAAGTTATATGAGTTATATAAGAAAACCTACCAGTGATAGTAGCACTATAAGTTATATGAGTGATATAAGCACACCTACCAGTGATAGTAGCACTATAAGTTATATGAGTGATATAAGCACACCTACCAATGATAGTAGCACTAGAAGTTATATGAGTGATATAAGCACACCTACCAGTGATAGTAGCACTATAAGTTATATGAGTGATATAAGCACACCTAATAGTGATAGTAGCACTATAAGTTATATGAGTGATATAAGCACACCTAATAGTGATAGTAGCACTATAAGTTATATGAGTGATATAAGCACACCTAATAGTGATAGTAGTACTATAAGTTATGTGAGTGATCTAAACACAACTACCAGTGACAGACAGACTAACAACGTTATTGTGTTAAGTTTGTTAGAGCGCAGAAATGAGCTTAGCAAACATACGGCAAACGGTGGACCTATAGAAGGATCTGACAGGACGGGCAATGTGAAGGACTTAATTAAACGATTAAATAATTGGACTTCATAAGTAAATTCGATAAGATAAGGACAATTTACTGATATTCATTGATGTAAACCCAGTCAAGAAATGAGAAAAAAAAACTCTTGGATTCACATGTTTCATATTTATATATATATATATATATATATATATATATATATATATATATATATATATATAGTATTGCTTTACCACCGATATTTGTGTTCTCTCCCAAGATATGAGACTAATATGGTTCACATTGATGATGTATGAGATTGTATTGGGAGTAACAATATGAGGGCATCCTCAGCAATATAAAAGATTGACATGGAGTCCCAAAATTATCATGGATAGATAGGTACTGGGGAATGGGGGTAGAATAACTGATGTCAGTGGAAGAAAATTCGTTGAGAGTATGATGGGAGTAATATGATTTTCAAGGAGCCAGAAAATCACATTTTTCAGACTGAGCATGTGTCAGGGAAGATGTGTGATATATCTTATTGTTGCCACTGAAGATGAGAATAGGAAGGTTTCTAATGTAAATTCATCACAAGGTCAATAATGTGATTTGTTTTGCAGGTGGGCCTCAGATGTTTTGATATTATTTTTTGTCATTTGAAAGAATGTATGTTTTTTTCTGAGTGTGTATGGGAAGACACTTCCATACAGTATAGGTATCATCAAAAGGACAAAAATGAATTCATGTTTTATTGGAATTTTTTAAAACAAGATGTAAGTATTATCTTACATGTTTTTTTTTCTATGATGACTATGAAGTATTGAAAGAATTTAATGGCCATGTATTTAGACAAAGCAGTCGATATAGCTGACGGTTAACATTCTGACTAAAAAAAGGGGAGGTGACTGCAACGTGATTTTTCTCTTGTGTGTGTTGTTCAGATGGAAACATATGTGGGTAGTCTATTACTTACAACCGACTTTGCTAGTTTTTTTATAGTTATAATGTTAACAATATGACTAAAGACATATGGGGGTTTGTAGCATGGACTTGTAAGTAATGACTATTGTTGTTGTTATTATTATTAATGAACATGATTATGAAAATATACTGTAAAGAAAATATTAACAAAGAACAGCGACAGAGAAAAGTAGGTTTGGAAAGGAAGAGAAAGGTATAAAACTTCCATGACACTAGAACAAGACGCGGACAAAAGTAAACAGTGGAAACAGTGAATAGAAAAAGTCGAGACTCAGTGACGCTGAGATATAGGTAATACAAAGGAAGGACGCCAGAATGTAGGATGGTCCAGTAATAACAAAGTGGTGACCAGACGTTGACACCTGTAAATAAAATATAAAAGACGAATAGACAGGCACTCACAATGAAAAGCGAGGACACAATACAATCTTCGACATGAAAGAGCAAGATAATGTCTTAGGTAAATAACAATTGTATAGACGGATTTGGCACTTTGACACCTGTTTTCGCTAGGACGCTATTGCACACGGTTTTTAAATAAAAGAGTGACAAACTCGGCCAGCTGACCACATAAATATTTAGAGGAGTGGCCTATTGGACAACAGACTTATGAGATATATGTCACGGGGCAGTTTGAATGACGGACAATCAGAACGCCTATGGGAACCAGTGGATATCTGAACGATGGAGCCAAAATACTTATTGGTTTATCCGTCAAGCTGAATTTGAAGATAACAAGGCGAGCGTAGAGAGAGGAGAGAACCAAGAAGTACGGAAGTAGAAGAGAGAGGAGACAGAGGAGGGAGATCGTCATAACATCGTGGGTCCGACAAGTAGCGACTGACCAGAACTGCAAGAAGTATGGTCAGTGCACGTGGACAGTCAAGAGTGAAGAAAGAAGATCCGACCAGAACAGCCGAGAAGCCATCAGATGAGAGATAAGAACAGAAGTCCAGAGAAGAGGCAAGTAAACTTGGCTCGTTAGTACACTGCGATTGAGAGACGGCAGAGGAAGACGGTCAGAAGAAATCAGAAGACAGACAAGAGAAGAAAGAGGACGAGACGATATAAAATCAGAAGTAGTGTTACACTGAAGATTGGTTTCAAATGATTAAGAAGAACTGACACTTTTGAAATTTTGAGTACAGTTATTTTATACGAGAAACTAATTGACCACGTGTTGCAGATGTGATATAATAATGAGATAGGAAATGTTCTTGTATCAAGTGTAGAATATTGTGAAGTTGAGAAATCTAGAAATGCTGCATGTAAAATAGAATAGATTTTGATATTGTCAACAAATGATTAAGTCTTTTAATCCAATGACGTAGTCGACATATACATCTTGAACTTATTTGTCAAAATTAAATAAATAATGTAGAGAACATTTTCATCGAACTTGCTCTAGCTTTAGTGAAGTGGTAATGTTTTGTGAAACTTGTGATGTGTTAATCAAAGAGTACATTTAAGCTTCTATAATATAGAACGATTCTATAATATGGAAGTATTCAGTAATATATGATTCACAATCTTTCAATATTATAGAACTGAAGATCGCTTAATAGATGTCGTGTGCTGTAAATTGTCTGATTAATAGACCTGTTACCACTACACAATGTAAAACCACGCATTTTTTTTACTACTACTGCTTGCAAGTCAGATTCTACTTGATTTCAGTGCTATCTATACTGTAAGATTAAGACTATACTGTAAGATTACGACTATAATGTAAGATTAAAACTTGCTACATTTTGTGTCCGATGATGATAGCTTTGGCTATTTGTTATGTATTTAATGTACAAAATGTGAGACGGACGGATACTCACGCTTAATGTTAATTCCGCTTAATGTCATCATATTTTGACGGTCCCGACGATGTGACATTAAGCGAGTCAGATTATATATACATATGGATGCATTAAACTCTACTATAGAGAACAACAACACAACTCCTTCAGATTATCAGAAGAAGTACCCCCCTCAGACAAGTGTTTCGGCCATATTAAACTCCTGACACTCTTCTTCTTCTTCTTCGTTCACTTCTACCACCAAAAACCGCACTGTGAACCTACTGAATTTATGCCTGTGGTCCTCGTTAGGTCCCGTGGCCCCCTGTGTGGTCCAAAATAGACCACACGAGATCCACGAAAGGGCCACAAGAGATTCAGAGTGTCACAGTGCTTTAGCCTGTATTCTTGGTGGGTCTCGGAAGCGGGATTGCGTGACACCGTGGTTTTCATTACACCAGTTTAGTCTAGGGTTGGACTTTCTCACCGGAAGACCTCGACGTGTTTAGGATATCAGTGCATCCCCGCTGGGTGAGAGGCGGTAGCCCACCCAGGTCAGAGTTGGACTTTCTCACCGGAAAAACTCGACATGTTTCGAGATACCCGTGTATCACCGCCGGGTGAGAGGTGGTTGCCCATCCAGTCCAGGGTTGGACTTTCTCACCGGAAAACCTCAGCGTGATTAGGATACGCAAACATCCCCGCCGGGTGAGAGGTGGTTGCCTATCTAGACTTCCCTGGTCCAGTGTCTCCGACTTCAGCATTTTGCGGTCGTGGCCGCTACCCTTCCTAGTTGTGACCAGGATGGAGCTTTTGTCCAGGAGGACGAATCCTCGCCACTAGTGACTTCTACCCCTGGGTTGAGCCGGTTTAGGCATTATCCCAGTATGGGCGTGTTTGGGACGGGACCGCCCTCTAGAGCAGAGGTACTGTGACATGCATAGCCTTCAAGATTCACCCCTGGTATGAGCCGGTTTAGGCAAAATTCACCAGTATGGGTGTTTATTAGGCGTTACCGACCTTTAGAGCGGAGGTGGCATGACATGTCTAGCCATCAAGTTCCACCCCTGGTGTGTGCCGGTTTAGGCATATTTCACCAGTGTAGGTGTATTTCAGACGTGGGCGGCCTCTAGAGCAGAGGTGCCGTGGTATAGCTCTCGTAGCGATACTACTGGACATACCGGTTAAACTTTACTTTCCACCACCTTTTCCCATCGGCTCCGCACAGCAACCTTTATTTCTTTTCCGCATTTACTTCCTTAACCGGGAGGAGCTTCACTCCACGCGCGGCATTTGAAGAGTCTCGCCAGCAGTGAGACAAGCCGGTTCATGCATTTCACCCGACATGACTGCACTCAGGACGTGGCCGACCTCCAGACCAGAGGTGCCATGATTTGACTGTTTGCTTCGCTTTATCCTTTCTACCACCTTTTCCGCAGTGATGCTGCGCGGCAACCTCATTTGTACCTTTCTTCACTGGCCGGGAAGAGCACCGCTCCACGCACGGCAGCTGAAAAATCTCGCCAACAGCGGCCGATGAGCTACCAAAAGTGCCACTCATCTACCCTAAGTAACTGGTTTTCAGGCGCCAGATATTTGCCCTCGCCCCTTCTCCTGTCAGTTTAAACAGTTCTGCCACGGGAAGGCCAGGAGCTGGACTTGACTGCCAGAGGCTGTGTGAGGCGCATTTGCAGTCCTTAGAACCTCCTGACACTCTAATGGGGGTGGGCTCCTCTTGGGTCATGACTCCCAGAGGTCTTGTGAGTTGTTGTTTTTTTTTTGTCCCGGGATTGAACCCATGATCTTCAAGTTGGCACTGCCCTTTGAAGTACGTCTTTAGTGATTTAGCTACGGAGGACTGGAAGTGGCCCAGGCAAGCGAAACTATTTATGTTCTCAATGCTTGTTTCGCATAGTCCACAGCCAGCATGAGGCCTTTTCTGCTGTTTCTGGAAGGCTTTTCAATGCCCTTACACTTGCTTGTCCCTTTATGCCAAGATGCTTACATAGGTCATATGCTGATGTTCCTTCGAATCCTCTTGCTCCCACTTCTACAGCTATCACTTTTGCTCTGATTCCTGCCCCCTGCCTCAGTTGCTTGACCAGATCATTGTATTTATCACATTTGAATAAACACTGCTCCTCTAGTCTTGTTTAGCATGGAACCGTAAGCTCGATCATTATTAGTTCATGTTTTTCTATGGAGTACACTACAATGTCCGGTCGCATTCCTGTGTTCTTGATGGCAGTCGGGTATGCTCTTGTTCCTGGTAGGTCCGCTGTCACATCCCAGTCATTTGTACAATCTAGCATAGATGGTAAGGGAATGTCCCTGATTTCAATATTCGAAAAAAATTGTTTATATGGCTCCGGTCTTCCTAAACAAACCGCACTAAACTAATAAACTAATATATTAACTTAAATCATTTCACAAAGGAAGATTCACACTGGAACGACATAACAGCGATCGAGACATTATAATTAAAATAATCCGCTGCTATCTTTATCCAATACAACTTTATGTTTGTTAGACGAGGAAGATGGCTGCAAGATGTCGTTGATGATCTGCAAATGGATGCATCAGCAACAGGCCATCTTGCTCACAACCTAGAGGCCTACAGGAGTGCTGTTAGGGAGGCAAAGGTACGCAAGGGACATGCAAATGAATGAAATGAGACGAGGACATTAAACTAACAGACGAGCTATAACTTGGAAGAAACAGAGATAATGTTTCACAGAGATTTGTAACATGAATGCTTGACAGTCAGAAAAACAAAATTACACATTAAAAGCCATCAGAAAAGACACTTACAGGAGAAAACAGAAGTTGGAAAACCTGGTATTCACTTGAAAACGTTATTGAAAAAGAGAAGCTCTGGAGGGAAAAGAAAATATGAATAAACTGAGCAAACATCAAAGATAATTTAATCATGGAAACAATATAAATAATAATAGTGACAAGAAATAAACAAATATTTCTCCAACGGTAATTTTAAAATTAACTGATGTGATGATGAATCCATTAGAGATGGTTATTTTAATTTAAATAGGATAATAATGTAAATCTAATCATGAACAAGATTTTTTGTAGAATTTTCAGAAATTTTCTTGCTCCCACTTTGATAGCAGTAAATAAAATTCAATTCTTTTTTTTTTAGATCCTTTTTACAGCCATATCAGGAATATGTCACCTGAGCTTCAGACGTAGCAGGATATGTCTAGTCTGTTTTCTGGCTACATTCAGCGCTTCTCAGTCCTTGCCTTACGTGTGTCATCCAGGTACATACCTGGTCACAGCAGGAAATGACCTAGATTTCTGCCTACCTTGTACTGATGGTGTAAACTTCATGCCAGACTCGTGGCACACTCACAGAAACTGCTACAACTGTACACAGATACGGGACCAGGACTTGGAGATTCTCGTCACAGAATGTACCAGAACTCACGATGCTGAGATCTTGTGTATACCTGGGTACTATAGAAGGAGAGCCAGAAATGGACGTGACAAAGACAGGTGTGAGAAGTGTTTTGAGTGTGAGCACCCAACTCTAGCATGTCAGGGTTACCATGACACGATCTGCTGTGGTGCCCCAAACTATGACGCTGTCAAGAACAAGGAAGGGGCCTATGTCTGTCAGGAGAGTCCAGTTTTGTGTGACACTGGACATTTTCTAAATCTAAACACGCGAGAGTGTAGTCAATGTCATCCAGGTACATTTATGACAGAAGACAAACATGACAACACGGCCTGTAGACCATGTCTAGAAGACTCAGATCTTGGACCAGATCAGGTGGTTGTTGAGATCTGCAACGTCACCCATCAGACAGTGGTTGGATGTAGACAGGGATACTTCATAGATTCTTCAGGAGAGTTTTCTGTGGCCAGAGTCAAGTGTTTACCATGTCAGAAGTGTAAACAACAGATACGAGAATGTGATATGTATCACAATACAGTCTGTTGTGATGACCCAGATATGGAAATTGTGAATGTAACTGACTGTAGACCACGTGACCACAACCAGAACAGTTCAAACACTTTAGCAGGTGACAAATTAACATATTATTATTCACCATTTATTTCGAAAATTAAGAAGGAGAACTTGCAGTATTATTCTATAACACTTTCATGTTGTGAATTATATATTTATGACTGAAGAATAGGTTCCGATTTATGTATTGATGTATTGATTGCTGTTATGAGTTGTAAGGTCCACTATAATGTTGAGAAGTTGGAAATGGATACAACTGTTATGTTACTTGATGACCTGTTAGAATACTACACGATGTACTAATCACTGGTTGTCATGATCTTTTATACGACGAATGGTTGTCGTGGTCACGTCAACCTTCCTGTCAATTTCACTACAGGTTGATCTCATGTATAGAGTCACTTCACCTAAAGGAACACTAGCAGAAGTTATTTTCACACATTTTACGAACGGTCTCACAGATACTACGTGTTTCAATAGATCAAATCTCTGCACAAGTTACACATTCCATTTAGTTCCGTCTAGTAATGTTTCAAATACAACAGTTTTTAGCATCACTTGGACTAGAAGATACATTTCCTTGGTTCATCACGGAACCACCATAACAGTGTTACACAACATCAAATCTACCATGTTCTAGATGCAGCACTTCAGCGATGTTCTCAACTTCCAAATACTCTACACGTGATATGAGAACAATTCCAAACTCTGTACTAGATTAGATCTGCAACACGTGGTAAACTAATTTCAAGGGCTTTCCTTGTCTGAACCATTCTACACAAAGTTTCAAAAGTATCAAAATGTATAAACTAGGCAAAAAGTAGGAACGGCTTTATTACTTAACGACTACAAAGTTGTGACGTTTCGGCATGAGCATTAATCATACAAAAACATACAGTAAATTTTGGTATCACAGCTTTACTGCAGTGCTTCGCGTATAGTTGAATATTTATGAGCTAATTGTTGTACGTTCAAAAATATCACAATTTCTGCATTTCTCACGAAGTACTAATAATCACTTTGCTAACTTGAAACACATCTTCAGTCTGTCCTAAAACACATCTTTAGTCTGTCTTAAAACAGATCTTTAGTCTGTCCTAAAATGCATCTTTAGTCTGACCTAAAAGATCTCTTAAGTCTGTCCTAAAACTACTTCTAGTTCTCTCTACTTTTCCTGAGTATATGTTTTGTCCTCTGTGTGTCTCTCCTAAAACTGCCCACCTGACTTATGTGTCCTAAGTCAATTGTCCAATAGGACCCACAATTAGACCTTTCTATTGGTCAGCTAGTCAAGTCAGCCCACTCCCTTTTATCAAAACTGTGTGTAAATTTCGGCCTAAGATTAACAAACATGCGTCACGTGTCAGTCTGTTGCGTCAAACCTGTCTTGACAATGTTCTCATCAAGTGTCAGGTGTTTACAATACCTTATGGGGATTAGTTCAGATCTGCTTACACAGTGTCCGTCTGTCTGTTTCCATATTGCTTATTTAACCATTCTGTTTAGTCGTGTCAGGACTATTATAATCTGGGCGTATCGCTTTAGTCTGACTTTATTATTGATGTCCCTCCTATCATTATCATAACATTTGCTATTAATACTGTGGGAGTGTTCCTTTCAAATTTTCTAACCTACTTTCTACGTATCAGTAACAATAAACTGTAATAAATAAGCCGATAGTAATAATAATAATAAGAAGAACATTATTAATAGTAATTATGATACTATTCTAATTTACAAAGGACTACGCTACAATTCTATTAATTAAATAGTGTATAGTGATAGTTTCATGTTACTTGTATCTGTCATAACAGATATCAATCTGGTGAGTCTAGAGAAGAGATTCTGTGGAGAAGATCAATACCTCTATACCAACCAAAGTAACAACTTGACCATGTGCCTACCTTGTGAGAAAGGAACCTACATGAAAGAAAGGAATCATACCATGACTTTCTGTAAGGACTGTTCAGATGTCCAGGGTGTACGTGTTCCAGAATCTTGTTACAATGTGGCTGAAAGCACGTACAGGGATGAACATCTCTGGCAGATCAGATTGTCTCTTGGTATAATTATACCAGCACTAGCTCTAGTGGCTCTTATCTTTGTCGTAGTGAGACGCTATCAAACCAAACGTCAACATAGAGAGCGAAGGTAAGACACAGAAATTAATGCATTTATATTTAGATACTAACCGAAGTTATGACCTAAGTTATAACTGAACCTACACATATGGATGTATGTGAAATACTTCCGAGTACGGTTACTGTTGTAGTAAGTAAAGTCTGTACCACACAGATTATGTGAAAGTCAAGCCCTTTCTAGTTTCTGAACTCTCTGTTCTGTCAGGTCAAACAATTAATGTATAAATTATTAACAATCTGGACGCCATCATGATCTAGGTCTGTTTTTATTTGTTTGTCAAGTTTTGAAACTCTGAACACAATTTAAAAGAGAAGTTTAAAAACAAAAGTAAAACAGTCAATTTTTATCAATGGTGGAAAAGAAAAGTAAGATGCATGTTTCATCAGGAGCTAATTAAAAACAATCACGGACATAAATTAAAAACATTGAAGAAATTATAACATATTGTGGAACAATTTAAAATCATTAAGCAATATATATATATATATATATATATATATATATATATATATTTATAATTTTAGATTTATTTCATGTTTAACTTTTAATTCAGTTCTAGATGACGATATTTTAAAAGACTCTTTTCCTGTGATGTTTTATGTGTTAATTCTTGCACATTTTTTATGTCCTTGTTTGTGTGCCTGATTTATTTCTACCTATGTCATACTTGCAAGATTTCTAAACTTTTCCTGTTTTACAGAAATAATCCTGAAGAAGCCAGTCAAGAAAGTTCTCCCATGAACAATGATAACAGACAAGAAGATAATGATGAGCAAATAGAATCAGGATTCTGAGGTGTTGGGCTAAAAATGAAGAGCAACAACGAGGTAAAAGTTGACGAGAAGAAGAAAAGGAAGAAGAAGAAAATCATCGATACACATATTCTTCACTGTCATATGTTTTTATTTGATCAAATAGATTTACCTTTCTTTATATAAAACTCAGAGACTTGAAAGTTCCCACTGAACTCATCTACACAAAGTGAACATTCACTTTCATATAAAACAAGAAGTATGCAATCAAACCGTGATATGTGAAGTGAAGAAAAATGTCGTAGAAGTTATCGGTTACACAAAATATCTCGATATAATAAGCAGCGAAGATTGTTTCATTCATTCATTTATTTTTTAAATGATGAGTTTAAGTTGTACCAATTCTCTCTCTCTTTCTCTCTCTCTCTCTCTCCTTCTCTCTCTCTCTCTCTCTCTCTCTCTCTCTCAGGGCACATGGGGCTTCTGCAAGGGTTTTCCACAAATGCCTGTCTTTTGCCTTTTTTTCTGTTCTTGCCCAGGTGAGCCCTCTGTTGCTCAACATCCTCTCTGTTGTTGTTCTCCATGCCTCTTTTGGTCTACCCTTACTTCTGTTCCCCTGTGGTGTCCATCTTAGTGCTATTTTTGGCAATGAGTTTTCAGTCATTCGGAGAACATGTCACAACCATCGCCAGTGTCTTTCCTCAATAATTATTGTCAGTGGCTTCATCTGTATTTCTGTCAACAATATGTTATTTCTTATGGTGTTTGGCCAAAATATTTTTGTATAATTCTTCGTAAACATTTAGTCTGGAAAATATTCAACTTGTTTTCTATGATTTTGATGATTTTCCAGCATTCACTTCCATAGAGTAGTATACTTAGAACATTACTCTTTAATATCCTGATTTTCATCTTCATGTTTAGTTTTTTGGTTTCCATATAGTCTGCAGCACTGCAAAAGCCTGGTTTCCTCTAGTAAGTCTGCTGTTAATGTCCTCTGTGCTGTGTCCATTTTCTACTACTCTGCGGCCAAGGTATACAAATTCGTTGACCTCCTCCACTAAATTTCTGTCTACTCTGAGTACATTTCTGTTGTTCATATTTTGCTTCATTAACTTTGTCTTTCATACGTTGATCTTAAGTCCTATGTTGTTTGCATTCTGAGTTAGCTTGTTTATTTTATCTTGTATATCTTTGTGCCTGCTTGATAGTAGACAAATGTTGTCCGCAAAGTCAAGGTCCTCCAGCACTGTGTCAAGGGTCGAATGTATTAATTTATGCTATTAATTGGGCCACACATTACCCGCCCACGGGAATGTCCCCTTTGAGTTATGTTTAGAAGAAAATGAATGCACGCACAAAGTCACGCTGATACTGAACGTTAGTTTAAAAAAAAAGGTAGACTATCTGTGTAGATCCAATTAGATGAGTAGAAGAAATGAGGAGAAGATATAAAAAGAGACGCTGGAAGGGCACGACAGATCAAAGACGACGGACACAGACTCCAAGATATAAAAACGGGGCTTAAACTATGCGGACTGACAGTGACAAGAAGCTTTGACACAAGGGACAGTTAAGTGTAGTGGTTAGAGCACTCGTCTAGCAACAGAATGGTCCAGCGTTTGAATCCCCAGCTGAGAGGGATTTTTTTCTGACCAATACGGCCCCGAGGTCGACCCAGGTTAGTAAAATGGGTACTAGATAAAATATAGAAAGGAAAGGCAGCGAGGAAAGGAACTGGCCACCCTACTTCATACTCTGATGGCCCATAATAATGAGGTCTCTAACGCTTCATCTCCTACGGCATTTGCTATGGGACTACCTTTACCCTTTTTTTTTAACAAGGTCGATGGAAACACAAGAAGGCCAATGTGAAAGAGAGAGAGTGAGGGGAATGAGCAACTTACAAGAGTGGTAATTAAATAGTTCAGTTCTTCAACTGATACAAACGTACCGTGTTCCACAACCATACTTTTTTTGAAGAATACCTGACCCCAACCATCCCGGTCCCTAGATTTAGCCAAGAGTTCAACCTGTAGATCTTGTGTCTACTCTATTTTCTTATCATCTCTCAAAGCAAATACGAAACAAAAATCTCAGTGTCTAAAAACAACTAACAAAGTAAGATTATTACAACACCATCAAGACACTCATCAAGTTCATGCACAATACAGAGCACGTTCCACACATAAGGACCATGGAACATATATATATATATATACAACATAGAAAGCAATGACATAGCAATGCATTGTTGAATCAAAATATGCAGGTCAGTAATCCTCACCCAATTTTCGTTGTCATAAGAACATTTTAGCATTCAATAAATCAAGATATCTGTATACCACACAGAAGTAAAGCAAAGGAGTGAGGACACTCATAGCACGTTTATCATAAACACTAGAACATAGCATGACGTACCTCTTTCTTATGAACAAGCATCATATCAAAACTCAACATTACATCTATACTATACCAGGTCAGACAATTAAGTAATGAGACTGATTTTATTATGGCCAAGACAAAAATGCCATCTATGAAGCCAAGTATGTAATCCAAAGAGGCAACCGTCATCTATGATCTGGTAACTTTTCATCGCCAGCCCGATAAGCAGAAGACAAATAAGCCGCCACTTTGTTGACCTAGTTAGAGGTGAATCGTTACGTAATCAGCGTGGAGCAAAAATCTAACATTAAATTCTGTTTAAAAATCGGAAAAAAGTGCCACTGAGACAGCTGAATTGATGCGACAAGTTTATGGGGATAATTGTTTATCTCGTTCACAGATATGCAGGTGGTATTCACGATTCAAAAGTGGAGTGGAAACGACTACAAATGCAGCTAGACATTGAGGCTAATTTTTGTTTGTATTGAGGAACTCAGTGCAACAGTCAGAGAACGGATACAAGAAGATCGTTGTTTGACTGTGAGGATGATGGCAGATGAATTTGGTGTTAACCGAGAGACCATTCGAAAAATTTTAGTAGAAGATTTCGGCAAGAAAAGTTTGCCTGCCGGTTTCTACCACATTATTAGTATAAACTATGAAAAAAATAGGAACAGCTTTATTACTTAACAGGCACAAAGTTGTTCTGACCTTTCGGAGTGAGTCTTAATCATATAAACACAAATAGAAAGAATAATTAGAGTGAGGAGATAAAGTATAAATTCACATGAATCCTATTTTTAAATTAATAAATAAATATATAAAATGAATAGAGCACTTAGCTTGAAGCAAATGGAAACTTCCGAATTTCAATCAGAAATGAACCCGTTAATACGTTCTGGATGTCTCCATTTTCTGCTGCCAAGGTATACAAATTCGTTGACTTCCTCCACTAACTTGCTATCTACTCTGAGTAAATTTCTGTTGTTCACATTTTGCTTCATTAACTTTGTCTGTCCTACGTAGATCTTTAGTCCTATGTTGTTTGCATTCTGAGTTAGCTTGTTTATTTTATCTTGCATATTTTTGTGACTGCTTGATAGTAGACAAATGTCGTCCGCAAAGTCAAGGTCCTCCATCACTGTGTCAAGGGTCCATTGTAATCCTCTGCGTTTGTCTGATGTTTGCTCCTTCATTAACCAGTCTACTGCCACGATAAATAATGTTGGTGATAGTACACATCCCTGTTTCACTCCTGTTTGTACCCTAAAGCTGCTGGAGGTATGTTCTCCACAGATAATTTTGCACTGAAAACCCTCGTATAGGGCTTTGATTACATTAACTATTTTATGGGGGAGGCCATGCCATCTTAGGATTTTCCACAGTGCATCTCTGTTCACACTGTCAAAGGCTTTCTCAAAATCTATGAATAATGCATATGTTGTGCTATGCCACTCATTTGCCTGTTCTAATATTTGTCTAAGTACAAATATGTGGTCTATGAATGATCTTCCTTTCCTAAATCCTGCCTGCTCTTTCCGAAGTTTTTCCTCAAGTGTTGGTACAATTCTGTTGATGATTATTCTGCAAAATACTTTACTGGTGAGTGGCAGTAGGGTAATGCCTCTCCAGTTCCCGCAATCTCTGAGGTCACCCTTCTTTGGTAGTTTTACTATAAGCCCAGTTTACCACTCCTCTGGGGCTTTTTCTAGATCCCAAATTTGTTGTAATATTCGGCAAAGTTGTTTTGCTGTTTAGGTTTCTTCTGCTTTCAACATCTCTGCAATCACTTCATCTTCACCTTGTGCCCTGTCTGATTTTAGCTTCTTTATCGCCTCCTTTATCTCATTTATTGTTATTGGTCCTGTATTGATATTTAGTTCCGTTTTTGCTTCAGGTATGTCTATTGTTTGTGCTGCTTGTGTTCTGTTTAGTAGGGTGTTAAAGTGTTCCCTCCATCTTTCAATTTTTTCTCTTTCTCCACTGACCAGTTGTTCATTTTGTGTCCTTACTGCACTTTCACATCTTGTGTTGAAGTTACCTGTCATCTGCTTTGTGATTTTATATATGGTTTTCATGTAATTTGTATATGCTGCTTTCTCTGCTGTTTCTGCTAAGTTGTCATAGTATTTTACGTTTATCTTGACGGCATGATTCCTTCACTTTGTCTTTTTGTGCATAATTACTTAAAACTCGTTCTTTAAGCCGTTTTGATTTGGTGTTCAGTAATTTTTTCTTGATTTCTTTTCTTTGCTCTATCTTTTCCCATGTGGTCTTGCTTATCCATTCCTCTTTTCTCCTTTTCCGATATACCAGCACTTCTTTTGCTGTTTCCTGTAGTGTTTTATTGAACTCTAATATGGACATTTCTGCTTCGTCTTGTAGGACACTGAAGCGGTTCTTAAGTACTATTGAAAATTCATTTCTTGTTTGCTGGTCTTTCAGTTTTCTTGTATCAAAATGTCTCTTTCTGTGTTCTCCGATTTTGGCTTTCCTTAGTTTTAGTTTTGCTACCAGAAGTTTGTGATCTATGAATGATCTTCTTTCCTAAATCCTGCCTGCTCTTCCGAAGTTTTTCCTCAAGTGTTGGTACAATTCTGTTGATGATTATTCTGCAAAATACTTTACTGGTGAGTGGCAGTAGGGTAATGCCTCTCCAGTTCCCGCAATCTCTGAGGTCACCCTTCTTTGGTAGTTTTACTATAAGCCCAGTTTACCACTCCTCTGGGCTTTTTCTAGATCCCAAATTTGTTGTAATATCGGCAAAGTTGTTTTGCTGTTTAGGTTTCTTCTGCTTTCAACATCTCTGCAATCACTTCATCTTCACCTTGTGCCCTGTCTGATTTTAGCTTCTTTATCGCCTCCTTTATTCATTTATTGTTATTGGTCCTGTATTGATATTTAGTTCCGTTTTTGCTTCAGGTATGTCTATTGTTTGTGCTGCTTGTGTTCTGTTAGTAGGGTGTTAAAGTGTTCCCTCCATCTTTCAATTTTTTCTCTTTCTCCACTGACCAGTTGTTCATTTTGTGTCCTTACTGCACTTTCACATCTTGTGTTGAAGTTACCTGTCATCTGCTTTGTGATTTTATATATGGTTTCATGTAATTTGATATGCTGCTTTCTCTGCTGTTCTGCTAAGTTGTCATAGTATTTACGTTTATCTTGACGGCATGATTCCTTCACTTTGTCTTTTGTGCATAATTACTTAAAACTCGTTCTTTAAGCCGTTTTGATTTGGTGTTCAGTAATTTTTTCTTGATTTCTTTTCTTTGCTCTATCTTTTCCCATGTGGTCTTGCTTATCCATTCTTTTTCTCCTTTTCCGATATACCAGCACTCTTTTGCTGTTTCCTGTAGTGTTTTATTGAACTCTAATATGGACATTTCTGCGTCTTGTAGGACACTGAAGCGGTTCTTAAGTACTATTGAAAATTCATTTCTTGTTTGCTGGTCTTTCAGTTTTCTTGTATCAAAATGTCTCTTTCTGTGTTCTCCGATTTTGGCTTTCCTTAGTTTTAGTTTTGCTACCAGAAGTTTGTGATCACTTCCTATATCTGCTCCTTTCCTTGCTCGCACATCTTGTAGTGACCGTTTCCACTTGTTGTTTATTAGTATGTGATCGATTTGGTTTTCTGTGGTTTTATCTGGTGACCTCCAAGTCACCTTATGGATGTTTTGTGTTGGAAAATTGTCCCTCCGATGGTCATCATGTTTCTTCACAGAAACTGCACAGTCTTTCTCCATTTTCATTTATTTCTCCGATTCATTCTCTTCCCATGATTCTTCTTCTATCTTCATTTCCTTCACCTACTTTTGCATTGAAGTGGCCCAAGATGAGTAGCATATCATGCTTGGGTATTGTTTCTACTGTGGTTTGGAGGCTGTTGTAAAAATCTTCTTTTAATTCCTCTTCAGCTGCTTCTGTTGGTGCATAACAAACTATAATAGACAGCTTCGTGAATCTTGAGTTGAACCGTGCATATAATAATCTCTCATTTATTGGGGTCCACTTCAGCAATGCTCTTGATGCTTCTTTTGTTATAATCAATGCTACTCCTCCTTCATGATGATCTTCTTTACCTGACCATATTATTGTATCTTCTGTGTGCTCTGTTGTTAATTTCCTTCTGCCTTGTCCTGTCCATCTTGCTTCTTGTATTACTAGTATGTCTAGTTTTATCTGTGCATTTCCTTGATGGTTTGTGCTAGTTTTCCAGTCTAATTAAGTGTTCTTACATTCCAGCTGCCTATTTGCATCTTGTGTTTAGGTTCCAGGAGGTCTGCAGTCGGGCTGGGGACTTCTAGTGGCTAGCTTTCATCCACAACCTTCATGAGCTCAGTTTCCTGATAAGCATTTCTCCTTCCACCTGCATTTGTTTTTTCCTTTGCTTCCGTTTCTGTAGCAGTCTGATAGTTTTTTTTACCAGATAGGGTTGCTGGCCCTATGCTGAACCCTCCTTAGTCGCCTTTTACGATCATGCGTGGTAGGGTACAGTGGTCTTATTCTTTGCAGATCCCGGGTACCACACGGAGGATCAACATAACATATTTTGATGTTATTGTGGCATTTACAATCATACTTTATTTCATGTGTGTACTTGTAACTGACCTTGCAGTGTTTGTGGATACATTTGGCGCATTTCCTAGATAATTAAAAGTATACATGTTAACTGAAAGATTATGTTTATTATTATACAAGTATAACGACATTCGCATTTTGTTCCTGGTCATTCGTGCTACATTTTTATATATGCTGTATGAAATGTCACAGTAGAATCTCCAGAGACGTTCTTTATTTTATGTATGCAGTATGAAATGTCATAGTAGAATCTCCAGGGATGTTCTTTATTTTATGAATGCTGTATGAAATATCACAGTAGAATCTCAAGTGATGTTCTTTATTTTATGTATGCTGTATGAAATGTCACAGTAGAATCTCCAGGGATGTTCTTTATTTTATGTATGCTGTATGAAATGTCAGAGTAGAATCTCCAGGGATGTTCTTTATTTTATGTATGCTGTATCGAATGTCATAGTAGAATCTCCAGGGATGTTCTTTATTTTATGTATGCTGTATGAAATGTCACAGTAGAATCTCCAGGGATGTTTTTTATTTTATATATGTTGTATGAAATGACATAGTAGAATCTCCAGGGATGTTCTTTATTTTATGTATGCTGTATGAAATGTCAGAGTGAGGCAGAATCTCTCTGTACATAAAGCAGGATTCCTGCATGAAACAAGGTATCCTTGTTGTACTATATGGTCTGACGTGTTATGGCGGCTTCTATCTTGAGGTGTCTAAGTCGTGAAATGATCTAAGAGTGTCAGAGATACAGTCTGGGCTCAAGCAAGAAATATGAATAGTGGGTGTCTACTGTGATATGTGTATAGTACTAGATGTTGTCGTTGCCTGTAAGGATTTGTATTACTGAAAGACCAAACAGGCAAATTTGTCACATTAGTGCTCCTTATGTGACACAACAGCAAGACCAGGTTCAAGACCGCTACAACAAAAGCACCAGTGTCACAATGAAAACTCAGTATCACAATGAAAACTTAGTATGACAATGAAAACTTAGTATGACAATGAAAACTTACTATCAACATGAAAACTTAGTGTCACAATGAAAACTTAGTATCACAATGAAAACTTACTATCAAAATGAAAACTTAGTGTCACAATGAAAACTTAGTATCACAATGAAAACTTACTATCAAAATGAAAACTTAGTGTCACAATGAAAACTTACTATCAAAATGAAAACTTAGTATCCCAATGAAAACTTACTATCAAAATGAAAACTTAGTATCCCAATGAAAACTTACTATCAAAATGAAAACTTAGTGTCACAATTAAAACTCAGTGTCACAATGAAAACTTAGTGTCACAATGAAAACTTTGGTTCAACTTCCATTCACACGATAGAACTAAAAATAGGAAAAGTGTATGAAGATAATCAGAGAATAAGCATGATATTGTAGATCAGAACATTTATTGAATGGGAAAATGGAGTATGAATAATGGGGATGGGAAAAACAAACAAAAAACCGAAGTAAAGCTGAAGTCGGAGACACTGGACCAGAGAGCCTAGATTATTCAACCTTCTCGCACCCGGTAGATTTCACATCCAAACCAGATCGAGGTTCCTTTGAGGAAGGTCCGACTCGAGCTCTCTGGTGCAACGAAAACCACAATGTCACCCTGTCCCGCTTCAGGGACCCACCAGGAATATAGGTCACACCCCCCTGGTGCTCTGAGCCTCATACTAAATGAGATCTGTCTCGAGGATCACAGGAGTAAATTCAGTAGCAGCACGGGGCGATCTTGGTGATAGAAGCAAACGAAGAAGAAGAAGTAGAAGAAGAAGGAGTAAAGAAGTATTGCCAACATGGCAGGGTGTTCAACCATTACTTCACAGGACTTCACGGGTATGTAGTCCATCCCATGGGGAAGACAAAATGTCTGACAATATCTATTACAAAGTTAACCAACTACTTACATTTTCAGAATTTCCAAAACAAAAAAGAAGACATCAGAAATAAGCATAACTTCTAAAGATAAACACAGCTCTGTCCTACCAAGTACATCTGCTTACATTTCAGAAGAAAAGCGTGTCCCTACGGACACTATTTCTACTGCGGCTAAGTCATAACTGAAAACTGCTTGACTGCTGCTCAGAACTATGACTGCTAGCAACATCTCAACAAGCTAGCAACATCTCAACAATCTAGCAACATCTCATCAAGCTAGCAACATCTCATCAATCTAGAGTCCCATCCTGAAGTCCTCATCAAAGTCCTAATCACAGTGCAACCTAATACAAAACTGATGCTAAACTCTACTTTGACTGATGCTAAACTCTAGACTGATGGTAAACTCTACTTTGACTGATGCTAAACTCTACTCCGAATGATGTTAAACTTTACTCTGACTGATGCTAAACTCTACACCGAATGATGCTAAACTCAACTCTGACTGATGCTAAACTCTACTCTAACTAATGCTAAAATCTACTCTGATTGATACTACACTCTACTCTGATTGATGCTAAATTCTACTCTGACTGATGCTAAACTCTATTCTGACTGATGCTAAATTCTACTCTAACTGATGCTAAACTCTACTCTGACTGATGCTAAAATCTACTCTGACTGATACTAAACTCTACTCTGACTGATACTAAACTCTACTCTGACGTATGCTAAACTCTACTCTGACTGATGCTAAACTCTATTCTGACTGATACTAAACTCTACTCTGACTGATGCTCATTATAAAACTCCTATGATAATGACTCTGATTCTCTCTTAGCCTTAAATATTCTCTCTAACATCTTCTCCCAACTCCCGAACATTCTATCTTGAACAAGTAACTTCATGTGAAGTTCTCTGTTTTTATGACCTTTGG